>JAOPSE010000258.1:600000-1068223 GCA_029449295.1 Zea luxurians | reverse complement strand
GCAAAGACGGTGGCACACCCGTTTCCCCCACGACGGAGGCCCCGCCGGAGGAGGTCAATCCCCGTTCCAGTGCGCCAAACTCTAATACGCTAGGCGCGGGATGAAATTGAGATGAAGGCGAAACAGGAGAGCGGGTCCTTACCCTAAGAACGGCGCTGTTTCGGTCGGTCCACGGCGAGCGGCAGATCTGCTTCCACGGTGACGAATTCGTGGGCACTCCGGTGTCGATTCCACCCGACGAGCCTGGGTACACCAACAGTGAGTTGGCCCGAAGCGCTACGGACCGAATGGGTGGCTCAATGGTGGCAGTGGCAAGATAGCGCCGAGACGCAGGGTTGGCGGCAGTGGTGGCTACGCGTACGGCGTGGATGAGAAGAAGGGGAAGGAAGGAGGGGGTTGACCGAGCTATAAAAGGGTGGAGCACAGTCGGATTGCGCCGAGCGAATCGCGGAGAGGTCGTTGGGTCCCTGGATTGCGGCGGACGCGGCCGTGGCAGCGAACTCCACGGAGGTGGTTGAATCACCCGTCGTTCGCAGCGGAGCTAGGCGATGACCGCGTGGGTCCCATGTGACAGGGACAGAGCAAGTCGCGCGCGGAGGGGCGCGGCGTCCAGAGACCGACATGCAGGCCCCACCAGTCGGCGCGGGCTAGCTGAAGAAGTGGGGCTGCGCTGTTGAAGGTTTCTGGTGGGCCGAATTTGGTACAGAGGCCCAGTTAGGGGTACAATATCCTTTTTATTTTATTTCCTATGTCCTTTTCTCCCTTTTCAAATTCAATTTGAATTCAGATCTAATTCAAAACCTTTTGGCCCTTCCTTACAATTTTATATTGTGCCATTAAAGTACTGACTTTGAAGATACTTATTTTATGTATATATTTTCTATAAATTCTATACTCTTTCCCTTTCTTTTCTATATTCTCATGGTTTTATTTTCAAGTCAAACTTAAATTCTATGATCCATTGATATGCTATTAATGGTATATTTATTTTATTAAGCACAAATGCACATCCAAAATAAAAACTCAGCATGATGCATTAACTTTAATAATACATCCTTTATTACTTATTTGTTTTTGAATATAGTGTTCACATGTGATGATGCATAAAGGTCAAACCCATATAAGGAGAAATTGTTTCTCTATTGGTATTATTTCTAGCAAATTACAAAGTGGGTGTTACAAATCCTACCCCCCTTAAAAATAATCTCATCCTCGAGATTTAAGAAGATCTAGGGAAAAGATGGGGAAAATCTATGCGAAGTTCTTCTTCTCTTTCCCAAGTTGCTTCATCTTCACTGTGGTGACTCCATTGCACTTTACACATCTTTATCACCTTATTTCTTGTAACTCGAGTCAATGTGTCAAGAATCTTGATCGGTACTCCGTATAAGTCAAATCACCCTGAACACTGAGCTCTTCCATGGGTAAACTGTTCCTCAGGGACACGGAGACACTTCTTGAGCTGAGACAACTTGGAACACTTATGCACATCCGATAAACTAGTAGGTAACTCGAGTTGGTATGCCATCTCCCAACTCGCCTAAAGATCAAGAATGGTCCAATATAGCGAGGGGACAATTTGCCCTTGACTTTAAATCTCCTCATTCCACGCAGTGGTGACACCTTGAGATATACATAATCTCCTTCTTCAAATTCCAGTGGCCTCCTTCTATTATCATCATAACTCTTTTGCCTGGTTTGAGCCACCCTCAAATTCTCTCGTATTATACGGACTTGTTCTTCTGCTTCTTGAATCAGTTCAGGCCCAAAGAACTGTCTTTCTCCAGTCTGATCCCAATACAAAGGAGTCCTGCACTTCCTCCCATATAGAGCTTCAAAAGGTGACATCTTCAGACTGGCCTGATAACTATTATTATATGAGAACTCATCATACGGTAGACTTTTATCCCAACTTCCTCCATGCTGAAGGGCACAAGCTCTCAACATATCTTCCAATACTTGATTAGTCCTTTCAGTCTGTCCATCAGTCTGAGGGTGATAAGTTGTACTAAAATTTAACTTTGTACTCATGTTCTCATGAAAGCTTCTCCAAAATCTTGAGGTAAACTGTGAACCTCGATCAGACACGATCTTCTTTGGTACTCCATGTAAACAAACAATCCGAGCCATATATAACTCTGCTAGCTGAGAACCTTTATAAGTAGTCTTCACAGGAATAAAGTGAGCCACTTTAGTCAATCTATCCACAATCACCCATATAGCATCATATCCTTTCTGGGTGCGAGGCAATCCAGTAATAAAATCCATACCAATCTCTTCCCATTTCCACTCGGGTATCTTCAGTGGATGTAACAATCCAGCTGGCCTCTGGTGTTCAGCCTTAACTCTTTGACATACATCACACATAGCCACATGTGCAGCCACATCTCTTTTCAATCCAAACCACCAATACTTCCGCTTCAGATCCTGATACATCTTGGTACTACCAGGATGAATAGAATAATCCGAGTCATGGGCCTCCTTTAAAATAGTCTCTCGAAGGCTTTTAATATCAGGAACACACATCCTGTCCTTGAACCATACAATGCCTTGCTCATCTTCCGTAAATTCCGGAACTCGACCTTCAGTAATCAGATCCTTAATCTCTTTTACTTTAGCATCATCAAGTTGACCTTTGCAGATTTCTTGCTCCAAGGTAGGTTCCACATCAATAGTGACTCCTTCAGTATGAGCAACTATCCCCAGGTTAAGTCTCCTGAAATCCTCAACAATCTCGTCGGGTAGCTGGGCAACAATAGCTGAATGAACATGCTCCTTGCGACTCAAGGCATCTGCAACCAAATTTGCCTTGCCCGGGTGATAGTGAATCTCCAAATCATAATCCTTGATAAGCTCCAACCAACGGCGTTGCCTAAGGTTGAGATCCTTCTGAGTGAATATATACTTCAGACTCTTATGATCCGTGTATACTTGACACTTGGTTCCCATAATGTGATGTCTCCAAATCTTAAGCGCATGCACAACGGCTGCCAATTCCAAGTCATGAGTGGGGTAGTTCACTTCATGTTTCCGCAATTGACGAGAAGCATAGGCAATCACATGTCCTTCCTGCATGAGCACACATCCTAAACCTTGGCCACATGCATCATAATAGATATCAAATCCTTTCTGTAGGTCTGGCATAACCAATACTGGTGGCGACATCAACCTCTTTTTCAATTGCTCAAAGCTGTCTTGGCACTTCTCGTCCCACTTAAATTCTCTTCCTTTCTCCAAAAGCGAAGTCATAGGCTTAGCAATCTTAGAAAATCCTTCAATAAATCTCCGATAATATCCTGCTAGTCCCAGGAAACTTCGAATCTCAGTAACTGTAGTGGGTACTCTCCACTCCATTATCTCCTTAACCTTAGCAGGATCCACTGATATTCCTCCATTAGAAATAATATGACCAAGAAATGGCACCTCGCCAATCCAAAACTTGCACTTGCTGAACTTGGCATATAGCTGGTTATCTCGTAGCTTCTGTAGCACCAATCGTAGATGTTCCTCATGATCGCTATCACTCTGAGAATAAATAAGAATATCGTCGATGAATACCACGACGAATCTGTCCAAATACTCCATAAACACCTTATTCATCAAGTTCATAAAATAAGCTGGTGCATTGGTTAATCCAAATGACATAACAGTGAACTCATATAATCCATATCGAGTCGAGAAAGCCGTCTTGGGAATGTCCGATGGCCTAATCCTCATCTAATGGTATCTGGATCGGAGATCAATCTTCGAGAATACTCTAGCACCTCTCATCTGATCAAACAAATCCTCAATACGGGGGTAACGGATACTTGTTCTTCACAGTAACATCATTAAGTGATCTATAATCCACACACATCCTTTGTGATCCATCCTTCTTCTGTACAAACAAGACCGGTGCTCCCCAAGGTGAGGAACTCAGACGAATGTACCCAACGTCTTGTAACTCAGTTAACTGCTTCTTAAGTTCCTTCAACTCCTCTACGGACATCCTATATGTTCGTTTAGAAATAGGGGCGGTTCCAGGTAAGAGATCAATAACAAACTCAACTTCTCTTGGCATCCCTGGTAACTCCTCTGGAAAGACATCCGGAAAATCTCTAACCACCCAGATGTTGTCACCAACAAACTCCTCAGGTATAAAGAACATTGCACGCATGGGTGAGGAGGTTACTGCAATATTAACTTGAAACCTTTCTCCTTTAGTGGTAGTGAGTTCTACGGTACCTCTACCACATGCTATAACGGCCTTTGCCTTTCTTAGCCATGACATACCAAGGATCAGATCTATACTGCTTGATTCTAATATTATAGCAGTAGCTCCAAATTCTCTACCCATAATGGTCAATGTCAATCTACGTGTCATTTGATTCGCCTCAACAGGCCCTTTAGGTGTAATTACTATCATTGGTTTTCTCATATTTAGCAGTGGTATTTCATTTGTGTTGGCATATCTAGCAGACATGAATGAATGTGTAGCACCAGAATAAAATAATATGGTTGCAGGAATTGCATTAACATAAAACATACCAAGTACGATGTCCCCACCATCCGGAGTAGTATCAACGCTGACTTGATTAACCTTGGCAATAGAATATCCCTTGCCAGATCCTGGAGTTTGCTGCCTGTTCTGAACTGGAGTAGTAGCAATCCTCTGTGGGCAGACATTTGCATAATGACCAGTCTTCCCACACTTGAAACAAGTAGTGCCTGGACTCTGTCCGGAAAACTTCGTCGGGGTGCCAGTGGGGGTAGCCTGTCGAGGAGGTGGAGTCCTCAGTGGTGATTGCTGAACTGGGCGCGGTCCTCCTGGTCGAGTCAGTGTACCCTGTGGTGAACTGTAGCGAGGACGAACACTGCTGCTTCCTTGTCCTTGAGATATAGCCTTTCTCTTCAAATCTCCCAGCTGAACACACTTGTGTTCAATAGCCAGGGCCTTATCAAGCAGCCTCTGAAATGATGGAAATGTGTGTGCCACTAGAGCATACTGCAGTGGTCCATTAAGTCCTTCGATAAAATGCTCCTGCTTCCTCTCATCCTCAGCAACTTCCTCCGGAGCATATCTCGACAGCTGAATGAATTTGTCTCTGTACTCGCTGACCGACATGTTGCCTTGCTTCAGCGACAGAAATTCCTTCTTCTTAATCTTCATCAATCCAGCAGGTATATGATAGTTCCTGAACTGTGTACTGAACTCTGCCCAAGTGATAGTATCAGCAGCATCGTGGGCAGTAGTATATGAATCCCACCAGTCAGCAGCAGGACCTGTCAGACGTCTAGAAGCATATAAAACCTTCTCCCGGTCAGTACATTGTGCAATATTTAGCATCTTCTCAACAGACTTCAGCCAATCATCCGCGTCCAGTGGATCAGGTGAGCTTGCAAATGTAGGTGGCTTATGACTCATGAATTCCCGGTGCTTATCTCGGGGTGGAACCGGTGGTGGTGGAGGCAGTGGTACTTGTTGCTGCTGTTGTTGTTGTTGCATTTATTGTTGCAGCTGTTGTTGTTGTGCCCTCCTTTCCTGGCGTATCTCTTCTCGCTCCTGGCGCAACTCCTGTCGTATATCTTCTCTTTCCTGACGCATCTCCTGGCATTCTTGCTGCATCTGGGCACGCATATCAGCCATAGTGTCCGCCATTTGCTGCATCACCGCCATCTGAGCAGCAACCAGTGGGTCAACTCCGCCTGGTGGAGGATTAGGAGGATTCATCTCTGCAGGTTGTGGTTGGGGTTGTCTGTATATTCTCCGAGTGTGTCGATTAGGAGGCAAATCAATTCCACCACCCCGCCTGGTATTGACCATCTAAGTTAGATACATATGGTAAGAAAATAGTAGACAAGGCAGGTATTTACAAATCAGGTTACTTTGGGGGATTTATTAGCTAAGCAGATTAATATTTCACCTACTAAAGCTAGTTCAATACCTTATGTTGGTACATGCTAAGATGTCCATCTATAATAATTCAATCAATCAAAGAAGCAAATCAGGCATTTAGCATCAGCACAATCAACCAACATTTTTTAAAGAAAATAGTTTTAAATTTTGTCTTGGGTTCCCTATCTAAAAAGATCATAGTGGTAGGATTCCAAGGTGTGAAATCCATCTTGTCTCAGAGTAGAAGAGATAAGACTAATCAGAGTAGAATAGCAAAAGGTGAGACAAGATCAAGATGAGATAAGTATAGAATGAGTCAGAGTAAGGTAAGTAGGAAAGGGTTTGTCCATTTCTATCTAGGTCTCGTCCTACGGTCAACATTTCCTCTGATACCACTTCTGTCACACCCGGCTTTAAGGAACAAAGCCAGGTGCATCTCATACATGCGCCAAGAAGACAACATATATAATAACAGAGTGTATAGAGATAAATGTCACAATAATCAGAGTATTTATTACATAGCGGAAGACTTATTACAAAATAAAAGATAAATATAAAACGAGCTAAGGATCGTCAGCGCCAATGTCAACTGAGAAACGCCACCTAGATCAGATCATACTCCTCGCCTTGTGGCTCCTCCTGAACCACCTGTTCTTCTCCTGTTGGGGGGGGTGTGAGACAGCAAGGGTGAGCTCACACATGATCATAGCTCAACAAGTTGTGGGGAACCAGTGGACATAAACTCACAAAGGTGTGAGTTCATGTGATGTGTAAGGCTAATCAATGAAAGGGTTTAAAGCTGAGCATTGCTTTTAAGTAGTTGGTCAAAATTTTATTAGCAGTTACTAAGTGTAAGTAAATACCAAACCATAAGTAAAGTAATAGAACAAAATTAATAACAAACCCACGCAATGCAAATGACAAAATTGAATTTAAGTTCCATAATTTAAACATCAGAGAGTCCTGAGCCGCTCATGACCGTGAGCTCAGCTAGTATACCAGTTTTACACTCTGCAGAGGTTGTACCCTTTACCCACAAGTCATGTTACCCCTCTGCCAAGGGGTCGCGAATCCCATACACCTCTACCTAGGAAGCGCGGCAGGGCAACACTACGAGGCCTTTACAAAGTTCCACTAGCTTCCGAAAACCCGCTACAGTTTATAGGAAGTTCCAATGCAGGGTTCTTGCCTGACCGCCATCGCAGCAAAATCAAGCAAGGACCTCCCTACACTGACCACTCCCCTACTGCCCTTGCCCCTTTCGGGTAAGGTAGTCTTCCACTAGCTTTCCTAATTAATCAGCCAAGGGCGTCCTATTAAACCCTTGTGGTGGCACGTGTTACTCAAGTTAAGCTCTATGTTCCAATTAACATTAATGATCTCAACATGAACATAAATAGAATAACAAAAAGAATTGGAACATAGAGGTAATAAATGATTATCCCAAAACCATGTAAAGCAATAGCAAACTACCCAAGTGATTCAGGGGTAAACAAGGTAATGAGATAAACAATCTAGGGTGACCTATTGGGTCCCATCAAAATTAACCTATGCATGGATAAGTGATATTAAAGAACATTATTAGGTAAAAAGTGGTCAAGGGCACAACTTGCCTTCAATGAGCTCCTGCTCAGCTACTTCAACCTGCTGCTCACCAGGATCCTCGGTCACGGGCTCTTCTACTCGCCACAATACAAACAAGCACAGTGCATATAGAGAAATTAACATTACACCAAACATATATACAAAATACACAGTAATAATCTACGCATTAAAATAAAATTCTAGGAACAGGAATCATAATTTTTGGAGTTATAGATTTTAAGTTATGGATTTTCAAAGATTTTATGGGTTTAAAATAGGATTAAGTGAGGAATCAAATTTCTTACTATTTTCATGATAAAACAGAGGCTCTAGGTGATAGAGAATTAAATTACAAAAATTTAGAAAGTGGAATGGCTTATTTTGGAGCCCATATGAATATTCTATGAATTATACAAGTTTTAGGGTTTATTTTCATATTAAAAATCTAATTTCTAATTCATTTAATCACTTTAAAACAACACTGGACTGTGGCTCATTTAAACAGGAACATAGGGGGCTTGGGTTAAGAATCCAGAGACCCAGTGCACAATTGAGTATGGATGGCGGGTTGATTTCACTAAAGCCCGAGGGCTCTTTTGAATGTTTGCTCGGATGAAGGGGTACGGTGCGCGGACAGACGTCCGATCAAGTGCTGACGGCCCAGATTAGATCCGAAGGGGTACGGGACAGTGACCGTGGGATCACAGATCGACGACCATGATCAACAAACGTGAATCGTTATCCCTCTTCCAATCCAGCCCGTCGACGCAGTGATCAACGACCCACAACACTCCGCCACATGTTCTAATCTACACCGTTCACTAGAAATCAACGGCATCCAAATCGTCTTCTACCCTGGCGGCAAAGACGGTGGCACACCCGTTTCCCCCACGACGGAGGCCCCGCCGGAGGAGGTCAATCCCCGGTTCCAGTGCGCCAAACTCTAATACGCTAGGCGCGGGATGAAATTGAGATGAAGGCGAAACAGGAGAGAGGGTCCTTACCCTAAGTACGGCGCTGTTTCGGTCGGTCCAAGGCGAGCGGCGGATCTGCTTCCACGGCGACGAATTCGTGGGCACTCCGGTGTCGATTCCGCCCGACGAGCCTGGGTACACCAACAGTGAGTTGGCCCGAAGCGCTACGGACCGAATGGGTGGCTCAATGGTGGCAGTGGCGAGATAACGCCGAGACGTAGGGTTGGCGGCAGTGGTGGCTACGCGTACGGCGTGGATGAGAAGAAGGGGAAGGAAGGAGGGGTTGACCGAGCTATAAAAGGTGGAGCACAGTCAGATTGTGCCGAGCGAATCGCGGAGAGGTCGTTGGGTCCCTGGATTGCGGCGGACGCGGCCGTGGCAGCGAACTCCGCGGAGGTGGTTGAATCACCCGTCGTTCGCGCGGAGCTAGGCGATGACCGCGTGGGTCCCATGTGACAGGGACAGAGCAAGTCGCGCGCGGAGGGGCGCGGCGTCCAGAGACCGACATGCAGGCCCCACCAGTCGGCGCGGGCTAGCTGAAGAAGTGGGCTGCGCTGGTGAAGGTTTCTGGTGGGCCGAATTTGGTACAGAGGCCCAGTTAGGGGTACAATATCCTTTTTATTTTTATTTCCTATTTCCTTTTCTCCCTTTTCAAATTCAATTTGAATTCAGATCTAATTCAAACCTTTTGGCCCTTCCTTACAATTTTATATTGTGCCATTAAAGTACTGACTTTGAAGATACTTATTTTTATGTATATATTTTCTATAAATTCTATACTCTTTCCCTTTCTTTTCTATATTCTCATGGTTTTATTTTCAAGTCAAACTTTAAATTCTATGGATCCATTGATATGCTATTAATGGTATATTTATTTTATTAAGCACAAATGCACATCCAAATAAAAACTCAGCATGATGCATAAACTTTAATAATATATCCTTTTATTACTTATTTGTTTTTGAATATAGTGTTCACATGTGATGATGCATAAAGGTCAAACCCATATAAGGAGAAATTGTTTCTCTATTGGTATTATTTCTAGCAAATTACAAAGTGGGTGTTACAGTAAAAGAATCCTTGCCGCCGGTGAGCTGGAGGTAACTCCGATGACTCACCGCCGCACCCTTCTGCTTTACGGCTGGATCAGATAGGCACGCCGGTGATCGCCGTCGCTCGGTCTTGCGCCGCGTGTCTGCCCCCTTTCCACCACATCGCCACGACTTACCCTCGCTCTCCGTTGATCGCCGGAGCGATTGGCACGGCACTGGACACCCAGCCGCTGCACCAGTGGACTCCTTCTTTCTATGGCCGCCGCGCGTCTCGCTCGATTCACCGGCCACCGCTTGCGAGCACTATAAATTGAGGGTCGGGACAACTGCGCTAGATTATCGCAAACACATCCACCAAGAATCGCTAGCAATCGTGCATCAGTGAGCTTGAATTTCGGTTCTCCCCCAATTCGGGTTTCCGCCACCGCGAAACCAACCTCACCGCGGTCAGCCCCGTTCCGGTCAGTTCATCCTCCTCTCTCCCTCGTTTGAGCCTTCTCATAACTCTGTGATGCTTGCCGAACCACCAATTTGCACGGAGTAGCCTTAGATCACTGGGAACACCTTCATCCATCCGCAACACTCTCGGTCACCGTGGCCAGGGCTAATTAGTTGGTCATTAATGAAATTAGGTTGGGGGAAAGGTTCGGGATGGGTCCAATTCCGTATCCACCGCTCGGGAGCGCCGGTCATTGCCCCGTTCGGTCGGTGAGATAGCTCGCCGGAGCTCGGCTGCGCGCAACGCCGTCGGGGACCTCCCCCTGCGAAGGAATAGAAACCGGAGGACTTTTCTACAAACCGTCAGCGACTCTGTGGAATAGTGAAAGAACTCGTTTTCAGTTAGCCAAGAACCCAAGGCCCTTTTCGCAAAACAGCCAGCGCGCGGGCGCAGGCGCGTTTTCCCCTGGACCTGGGCCGCTGAAAACAAATTGAGCCTAGTACTGTTTAACCTTTTTCCTTTTCTTTTTCAGTAGGACTTTAGAAATCTATAGAAAATTATAGAAAAATTCTAAAATTGTCAAACCAATTTTCCTAGGCTTCTTATTTTCCATAGTATTTAATAAAAATAGTTTCATGATTTTTAGATTAAATAAGGAATTTTTAGGCATTTAAACTAGCTTAAACCATTAGTTCTGGATTTTTAGAAAATAAATGGTAATCCCAAAATTGCCCACATTTTTTATATGAGCTCTACACATTAGTTAGAAGCCTTGGGTAGAGTTTCGTTTGATTTGGACCTTGTTTGATACTTAGAACCCAAAACCCCCACCCCTGCCCTTTGAACTCCTTTACTGACTCCGGAAACCCTAAGTTCTCGGAGTTCCGTGAAGGAAAGTTGTATTCAAGACCTTAGATACTAAATTCTTATTTTCTTTGCACTCTCATGAGCATTACATGGCATTCATTCTTATATACACATATGTATGATTATGTTTAGAAAACGAAGAAGAGATCGAAGTGACTGAAGAGAGGACACCACCACCTTCGGAATCTCAGGCAGGAAACTGTTTCTACCTTGATATTTGCGGGTCCGAGCCTGACTCACCTATCAACGAAGGCAAGCCCCGGTGCATTTGCCACCTCCCTTGATGTTTTTAAAATCTTTTTCACTTGCTTGATGCATTAGGTGATAGGAGTTGATTGCTAAAACAATTCCTGCATTACCTTCCTTGAACTTGATTACCTTCCTTGATCACCCGTTTTACAAAAGATTTTTGATGCTTAGCATTGCCTTAGAAAAACAAAATGTTTTGTTTTTACAAAAGATGATGTGGCAAAAGTGGGTGGGATGTTTTTCAAAATAAAACTTGATGGTGGCCGTGATGGATTCAACATCGGAAAAGATGTACCTCTGCCAGGTACCAAGTTTTTGGGTTTAAATGATTAAGCTGAGACCAGGCGGGTGACTTGCACGAGAAGAGAGTCTCGGTGTAGTGTCTCCGTCTGAGTCGATTAAGGACCGTCTCGATGTAGGCTTGCTGACCGAGGACCCTTTAACTGGTCACATGCCTCGTCATGGGTAAGTCTTGCCTCGGGCAGACTAAGGCCAGAATAAGATAACACGGAATGGGCGTGGAGCGGTGGCGAGAGTAGCGTGTACCCTCCGTGGCAAGAGGCTGGACGGTGGTGTATCTGTGCTCTCGGTTCGCGTGAACCTGATGTAGTCTTAAGAACCCCGGTGGCGGGTTGACATATGCAAGGGTTAAGTGCTACATATGTCGTGTGATCGGAGATCCTCAGTTGAGTATAATCGATTCGGATCGCCGTACCTTCGCAGTTATGAAGACTTGGTCACTGCCCTATACGTAGAAAACCAGTAAAGATGAAGGATGGATTAAGAAATTGGCTAGTTCAGGGCAAGTGCTTGAACTAGGTTAGAAAGAACTCTAGATGCAGGTAAATTTACCTAACCTGAAAATAAAACTGGATTTTTAAGGATCCACTTTTAGTAAGCATTTATGCAAAACAGAGTCTTTGATCTTGAGATACCTTACCTTGACTCCCTTATAACCAGCATACCCTTGAGAGTCTTTTCTTTAGTCGGGTAAGATTTGCTGAGTAATTCCATACTCAGGGTTTATTCCCTATTGTTTTTAGGTGAGGAAGCAACAAATTTTTGTTGCTTTTGTACCAAGGTGGTGTCAAATGAAGAAAAGCAAGACTGAAGATGCGGGAGGACCTAGTCCTCCATAAAAACTTTTATGTATAAACTATCGGGAGGAGTTTTTGCCTCCCTTGGTATTGTAATGATAAGTACTCAGCACTCGTTTTATAACTCTGGTCTGTAATAAATAACTTGATCTTACTTTCTAAATAAATGTAAGTTTATGTAATCGCTTCCGCAATTCTATATCTCCGATGTTCTTTAATGTCTGCAAGACGGGTGAAACGTTCCTGGAAAGGTAAGAAAGAAGATACCAAACTTGTCAAGTGATTCAGGAACATCTACAGGGTTGTCTGATGTCTGTTGGACAAGGACAACTGTAGATGGGTCTAATGACTTGGGAGGTTCCATCACACTGCGCCACCTGGGCCATGGCCCGAGGCGTAGCCTAATTTTTTTGTTTACACCTAGGCGTTTTCAGCACTAAAAATTGCCCCACAAGCCCAGGAACATTGCCTGACGTTCTGGCAGGCTGGCGGCTGCTTGTCCTTGCTGGCTCCTTCAATCCGTCATGCACACGTCCTATCGGTTGCTCGTCCTTGCCTGTTCCTTCAATGTTCAATCCTCCATCGCTCCACGCCTCATGGGTGCCACCGGCGCCGAGCAGCGAGCAAAGCAGCGGTGGCGAGTTAGCGCCCTCCACTCTAGGATACGCGCTCCGCCTCCAGCCCTCCACGGATCTGCGTCCTAGTGTCCAAGTCCGATGTCCGCGGTTTGCCTCACCCCCGAGCCGGCGCCGGGCTGGTCCACGTCCACCTCCACAGATCCATGCTCCTGCTGGTCCCTGCCTGAAGGAGAATTTGTTGATCACTTAGTACTTGATGTATTCTGACATTGAAAATGCTAATCGGTCGGAATAGTCTGAGAATCAGAGTGAATCGTCACACACTCTTCCCTAAAAACTCTACATGCAGCAATGAGGAGCGCGTATGCACTGGTAGGCAACAGATTGATCTCTATCGGCTATACCATAGGTTTCAGTTCACGCGCTAATGTTCGTGAAGTTATTAACTAGGTACTTTTATCTTTTTATCAAGTTTGTTGTATTTTTATGCTGAATTGAATACATACTATTTTAATCAATTTTTATAGTATATTATGGTATATTATAATTTTAACGATATATTTAGTCATATAATATATTGGACAACCTTTAAAAGTAACATTAAATTTTTATAAAAGTGGCCCGGCGCGTTGATTTTATGAAGCTCCACCACTGGGAAGACTACCAGTGTTGAACATATTTATCTCACGATCCGCTAAGTGGAGTCTTCCTTTCCTGAAAATGCTACGCGGAGCCAAGGACTTCGCCTAGGGCCTCGAGCAAGCTGCAGCCTTCGAATCATTAAAATAGTACTTGTCTAAACTCGCAACTCTGACAAGCCCAAACCCACATTACCCCTCCTACTTTACATTGCAGCGTCACCCAGCGCGGTCAGCGTAGCTCTGGTACAAGAAAGGTGCAAACACTGCAGACCCCAGCAATGTCCTGTATATTTTGTCTCCGAGGTACTCACCAGTTCCAAGTGCAACATGATAGCTAGAAAAGATAGCCTACACAGTCATCATGGCTTCGCGCAAACTCAGGCACTACTTTGAGGCACACAGAGTAAGGGTCACCACCGACCGAGGTCTAGGTGACCTATTCAGAAATCCCGAAGCATCCGCCAAAATAGCCAAATGGGCAGCCAAGCTCTCTAGATACAACGTCACATTTGAGCCAAGAACACCAATAAAGTCCTAGGTCTTGGCCAATTTCATAGTAGACTGGGCAGGGCACTCAGACGCACACCAGCAAAGCACAAAAACTATTTGGACTATCCATTGTGACGGTGCATGGTGCCTTGCGGGGGCAGGCGCTGCAACAATCATTACATCACCTGCATGCATTAAATATAGATACGCTGTGTGTCTTAGCTTCACGCTCGAATCAGACAAATGCATATACAACAAAGCAGAATACGAAGACGTCATCCTTGGACTTCAGAAGCTCAGAGCCCTAGGGGTAGCGACATGCATAGTCAAAACCGACTCCAAGATCGTTGTAGGACAAATTGAAAAAGACTGTTCTGCCAAAGAGCCTGTCCTCATGCAATATCTATCAGTTGCGCGAAGCCTGGAAAAATAGTTCAAGGGGTTCACATTACAGCACATAGAGCGGAACAAGAACGAAGAGGCCGACATGCTAGCAAAAGCAGTAGCTGAAGGAGTCTCGTTGCCATCAGATGTGTTCTTCCACATCATTGGCACATCGGTCGTAAGGAATCCCGAAGACCTGCAAATCACACAAGAACCCGAGGGCCACAGAATTGTAAATCTAATAATGACTAAAGTCTAGCACGCACCCTTAACCTTATATCTCCAAGGTCACTATCATCCCGCTGACCAGGCCGAGGCCAAGAGATTGAAGCACAGAAGCCATGACTTCACAGTGACAGATAGGCAACTATACAAAAAGGAATAAACAACTTATGCTCAAATGCATCACAACGGTCTAGGGCATTGAACTCCTTTGCAAAGTCCATGAAGGAACATGTGGCTGACACTCGGGACCCAGAGCCCTCGCCGCCAAGGTCATGCGGCAAGGTTTCTATTGGCCAGCTATCGTGTGTGCAGCTAACCAAGTGGTTCGCTCGTGCGAAGCGTGCCAAAAATTCTCACCTAGAACGGGTGCCTCTTCGCAGTTCACAAAGCTTATCGCCCACACCTGGTCGCTACAACGATTGGGCCTTGATATCGTCGGACCATTACCCACTGCGCAAGGCAACCTCAAATTTTCTTTCGATGCAATAGAATATTTTACCAAGTGGATCGAAACTAGATTTGTATCAACGATAACAACAAAGACGACGCAGAATGTGCTTCCATCAGCATGTAGGCAGTCTTCGCGTCAGTCTACCACCCACAATCTAACGAGGTAGTAGAGCATACAAATGGTAAAATCTTCACTGCAATAAAAAAGAGACTTTTAGAAGACAAAAAGGGCAAGTGGGCCGAACAATTATCTGAAGTCGTTTGGGCACTTAACACAACTGAGTCCCGTGCCACCGGATTCACTCAATTCAGACTGATGTACGGATCATAGGCCATGACTCCGCACGAGCTCAAGCATGGCTCACCTCAAACAAACCCCAAGGCCATCCCACACATTGATGAACTATCAGCAAAAGATCTCCTCGATGGGGACCGTGTCGATGCCCTTGAAGCATTGAACAAATATCAAGCAAAAAATGAAGGCCTGGCGAGACAAAGCTATCACTCTCAAAGAGTTTGAAGAGGGGGGGGGACCTCGCCCTCATCAGAACCAGCAGAACAAAATCCAGAGACAAACTCAAGCCAAAATGGGAAGGACCTTTTATCATAAAAAATAAAACATCGTCGAACACGTATAGACTTGCAACACAAATAGGCGAAGACCTCGAACACTCATGGAATGTAGATAATACGAGAAAATTTTATTTGTAAGCCATCTCCAGCGAGGGCCTCCGCGCCTTTGTAACAATTACTGACACATTACTTTGGTTGGGCCCACACTATTTTCCTTGTAGGGGTGAGATTTTTAATGAGGCAGTGCCATGTAATAAAGCAAACAGGAATACCCCCCAGACAAAAAAGTATGACCCAAAAAATTAAAAAATGCCGTGGGTTCGGCCTTCGCCATTCAACGACAAGACAGTCACCACAATAGCAAGTCTAATGTCAACCGTCGTGTGTGACAAATATATTCTATCTGAGCAAAAAGTTGCCTAAGGGTGCAGTCAAATCAGCACAACAAGTGCATCAAAAACACCCACCGAAGCCGTCTCAGAGACACCTATTCTATCCAAGCAAAAAGTCACCTAAGGGTGCAGCCGGGTCAGCACAACAAGTGCATCAAAAACACCAAAGGGCGTGAAGTCATCTGAAAGACGCATATTCTATCTACACAAAAAGTCGCCTAAGGGTGCAACTGGATCAACAAAAAAGTGCATCCAAACACCTAAGGGTGCGAAGTCACCCGATAGATGCATAATTTTTCTGAACACAAAACCACCGAAGGGTGCGGCTAAATTAATACAAGCATGGGAAAACACCAAGGAGCGTGAAATCACCATCGACATACAGGGTATTATTTCATTCAAAGCTCCCATAGTTGTCCCTCGGTGAAGGGGGCGAGGGCAGCGTTTCCACTTAATTCGCCAAGGCACGGCTATGTCAGCACCAAATATTACATAGGATCCACCTTTGAGATCAGGCTAGCCTCTCAAAAATTAAACAACAAAAGTCTAAGCTCGTCACCATCGAAAAGAGTCCCAAGGTGTCCCTCTTCAAAACCCCATTCGATTGTTGGTGCAAGGACGATCCGGCGGGGCCCCTCTTCTGACCGCACTCTCTCCCGTGGGTGAGGCCCCTCCATTCCCATGTGGTGACGCCTTCGGGAGCCTCTGGTGCTTTAAGACGGCTCACCAACGGTTCCCACTCTTCGCTTTGGCACTCCAACACTTCTTTTGCCCCTCACCACAGTCGGGGAAACCCTAGACGAAGACTCCACCGTTCTAGACTCTGTCGCAGACAAATCTAACGCTACAAAAAAATCTAAGTCCTCTTTCGAGGACTCGTCGTCCATCCTAGCGAATGGACTCAGCAATTCTTTGCTTCCCGATGACCATGTATCAAAGTCCGACCCCCTATCGCTAACCCTGTCAAACTTTGACACATCAATGTCACAACATTTTCAACATCATCAAAATCTGCTTGCGCAGCCCCAGTTGCCAGAACCTACGCAGCAGCCGACTTTAAGTATTAAACATACAGAAAAAATATTGTTGTATCAATCCTACTCTATTCATTACACCTGTTGGGGACTTGTTCTCAAATGCTATGAATTAAGAACAAGGCAACACAGAAAATGTTAAACGTTAAAGTCCTTCGTCCTTCGAAGCATTATTTCCCTTGGGATGTAATGATCTTCGGACGAAGGTTATGAAGGACATACCTTCAGCAGTATAACATATAATGATGAAGAAGGAATCATATGAAATATAAAATAACATAAACAATCATGTATTATTATCAACTCATTTCTATTTTATTATTATGGAGAATAGAAATGAGATCAAATTACAAATGTACCTTCGGCTTGAAAGAAGGTAAAAGTACAAGCGTGACGCAAAAGCAAATGCCAAGTCAGCATGAACAGTACAGGAACACTGTTCATCTATTTATAGGCACGGGATGCAGCCCATGTAAAATTACACCCATGCCCTTTACATTTGCTAATGGTTCTATAGTAACCCATCGAGGTCTGAATAGCCTTTTCCTTTTTAAGTCGGTTTCCTTTTCTGCTATCATGCCGAAGCTCTCCTGTACATAGCTTCGGCTCTGCGCCAACCTTCGTATTCTTTGTGCTTCTTCACACTGTGGTTCTGATCCGAGCCCGAAGGTACCTGTTCATGTATTATACTCCAGAAACATTGTTAAATCATGTTTTTGAGGACCTTCGGAAGCCGAAGGCCCCCAACAGTAGCCCCTCGCAATATTAATTTGTTAGAATAATAAATTCAGATTGCGGTATGGACGAAGGCCCTAAGCCGAAGGTCCACAAAAACACCTTCCCTTTGCTAGAATAGCAACAGTCAATGACAAGCGAGGCCCTCCACCCTGCAACGCACTAGGCGTATAAATAAGAGCACACCACAAGCTCATTTGGTACGCTTTTTGCCATCTGCTCTGTTTGCTCAATTTTTAGCTCTTGCCTGCCAACGCTTGCTTGGTTTTTTAGATTTTCTAAGCTTCGGCTTTAAGAGCACATTTTCACCATTTTCGAAGAGAAGATGTCTCAAGATAAGAAAGCTATTGCTGAAACAAAGTTTAGCGAGGAGGAGAAGCTTCTTAAGGAAAAAACCGCTGGATTCATCGAATCAATTGCAAATACCAACACAGAAAAGATTACGAAAGAAATTCTAGAAGGCTTATCTGAAGATACCGATGACAACGATAGTTATGATGTGGAAAGTGGGGGCGAAGACTCCAAAGATTGGCCCTGGCGACCAAGTCACACAATCTTCGGTAAATCGACTATCAGGCAAAGTCATCTTGATAACATGAGAGGAAGGTATTTTCGAGACATATCCATCGCGAGGGCTAACAACGGAGACAGGACTGCCCTTGCTCCTGAAGAGAATGAAGTCGTAATCTATCAAAGCTTCTTCAAGGCTGGGCTTCGATTCCCCCTAAGCAGCTTTGTGGTTGAAGTTTTAAAGATATACCAGATTTTTCTTCACCAGATTACTCCCGAAGCCATCATAAGAATGGGAATCTTCGTATGGGCTGTGAGGAGTCAAGGTTTAGAGCCAAGTGCAAAATGTTTATGTAGCATGCATGAACTTTCGTATGAGACGAAGGCCTGGGGTAAGGAACAGTATCATAACAATTTTGGTTGCTATAGCTTCGTTGCTCACTCAGGCTCAAGTTTCCCAGTGCCAACATTTCGGAAAAAATGGCCCGGAGATTGGATGAAAGAATGGTTCTATGTGAAGAATGATTTAAAAGCGAGAGAAGATATTAAAGAAATCATTATGCGCCCCATCTGGTCTCGCTTTGGCCTTCGGAAACCGAAGGTAGAGATTGATGAAGCAGCCGAAGAATGCCGAAGGGCCTTTGGCATAGTTTGCTCTTTCATCGGGACAAGGGACTTAGTCCAAGAGCACGTGGCCTACAGGATATGGCCATTGGTAGTCAACTAGGAGATACCAAAAGAAACCATCAGCAACCCCAATGAAGGTGGTTTGGTTCGACTGAAATATACCTTCAGGTTTAGAGACCAATTTATCGAACCAGACGATGACTGGCTGAAGTGCATCGAAGCAACAAGTGATGATCTGCTTGGGCTGTACTCCAAAGCGGAGGATAATGCATTATCTGTGGCCTTCGGAAGCCGGAAAAAGAAAAGATTAAATAGAGTTTTTGATGCTATTGGGTTCATGTACCCTGATTACCGCTACCCGCCACGGGGGCAGAAGAGAAAGAGTGCAACTTCCGGGAAAGATGCTGCTTCAGCTGCTCCAAGCGAGCCCGCACCAAAGAGGAAAAAGGTGAAGGTTCTTACTCACCAGCCTCGATATATTGAACCAGCCATAGTGCCCGAATTTGGCGGTGAGACCTCTTCGGCTACTGAAGCCAAAGAACCTGCGCCTATGCAGAAGATTGAAGAGACAGCTGCAATGCCGAAGACATCCTCAGCCAAATTAGCTGAGCCGAAGGCCGATATTATAGGGGTCGAAGGAACAAAGATATCAGAAATTACAAGCCCTTCTGCAGAAGTGACAGTGCCGAAGGCACAAAAAGGTCTTACAGCGACCCCCAAAAGGAAAAGGATGGTCAACGTACTAGATGCGCTGGAGACGATAAAGACTTCAAGTTCTGCTCCACAGAAAACTGCTGAAGCTTCAAAAGCGCAGAGTGAGACAAAACTAACCGATGCCGAAGCTGCAATGAGGCAGGTCGAGACCGAAGCTAGGCCTTCAGAGCCCGTCAAGGAGAAATCCTTGGAAACTAGAGAAGAAGAAACGGAAAAAGGAGCTGCAGAACAAATTCTGCCTGAAAAAACTGCCACTCCTACTCCCGAAGCATCTTCCGAAGTTCTTGATTATATTGTACGACACGCTTCGGGAAAAAGGTTGTCTGAAGAAGAAAAACGAGAAGCTCAATACTATGCCCAGAAACTGAAATATTCAAAGGGGGCATTGGTATTCAACGGTAGCGGAGAAGAAGATTTCTTGTATTGTCTCCCAGACAACAAGGAGATTTCTGTCTGCCGGGAGATGAGCAGAAGCTTTGGATTCCCAACACTGGAAGTCGGGCTTTCGGCACTATCGAAAGATGAATTGGCGGATAGCTTAGCATATAATAGTTTAAAGGTGTGAGAATAAAATTTTTTGTACTTAAAAGCGAAATTTTTTGTTTATTTGCTTATGCTTAATACCACACTTCTTTTGCAGGGCCTGATTCTTAGCAATGCCCTCAGGGCGCAGAAAAATGCCGAAGACGAAGGATGCACTATAGCTCTAAACAACCTTCGTTCCGAAGTAATTGAACTAAGGAACAAAGGTCTTGAAAAAGATAAAATATTAAATTCATTAGTGAGCAAAATAAAAGAAGACGAAGCTACTTCCAAAGCCTAGGTTGAAGCCTAGAAATGCGAAATTGAGGACCTTTAGAAACAGCTTGCTGAAGCAAAATTAAAATGCACTGTTGCCAAAGCTGAACGAGATGCCAGTGATTACTAGAAAAATTACTAGGAAAAAACAATTGCAGAACTTCGGGCATCAAAAGAAAAATGCTTTGAAAAATCTATAGAATGTGTAAAAAAGATAAAAACAAGCTTTGCCAATGTTGGCGCATATTCAAGTGAAGACAACTTCGTACGAGGCGATCCCGAGGGGCCAATTGAATGGATCAGTAGCGAGGCCGAAGCCTTTGAAGAGATTTTAAATGACCGTGGGGACGTCTGCGCCTTCTCAGGTGCAAGGGGAATTGCGACTATCTTGGAGAAATCAGGTTGCGATCATGTGAAAACTCTAGCCCAAGCCGAAGCTACCTTATCTATAGATGACACGAAGGACCCCTCGGCCGAAGCGAGCTTAATTGGTGGAAAATTCTTTACTGACATCTGGGAAAACGGCGGCCGAGGGATGGCCCACGAAATAATAAAAAAGAGCGAAAAAGATATCCACAATGCAAGGGAAGCAACGAAGGCAGCTGAAAAAGCTTTTGACTTTATTTTCTATTTTTGTGACTTCGAACTTATTTACGTTTTCTACCGCAGCCGAACTATCTCCTCCCCTAGAACCCTTCGAGTCATTGATCGAGCCAGAGGCAAAGGAACCAGCAGAAATTATTAAAATGGCCAAAAGCATTTTGGACGAAGTCGTTACTCAACTATTGACCGAAGCTGCAGACGAAGTTTTGAAGGAAGAATAATAGATATTGTAAAAACATTGTTAGAATACCAATGTAACATTTGCTGGACTATGCTTGTAATATTTTGCGCTCATGAGTTTTTAATGTAATGTATAAATGGCTTTGTAACTCATTTCTTTGTGATGCATGAAACTTTTATTGTACATACCGTTTTTGAGCCCTCGGCGAAAAAACACCTTCCCTTCTTTTCATGCTTCGTAAAGAAGAGTTTTTATGCTTCGTGAAAAATCCTCCAATCGTCGCAGAGACATCAATGCTTCGTGAATAACAGACTTCCTTCCTCGATATCAGAGTACTTCATAAAAAATGCTTCAAATGTCACCATAACACTGATGCTTTGTCAACAATAAACTTTTTCCTCCACTTCAGAGCTGATAAAGCTGTATCTCTTCGAAACTTATTTTGTGCCTTAGCACAATTTCACTTTTTCGAAGCATTCTCCGAAGGTCAACATTGTATCCCCTTCTTGTGCCATTGATGCAATATGATGTATGATGTTATGTTATGCGAATGATGTGATGATGTTATGCTATGCAAAATGATATTTGTGCCAAAGATACACACACATCCCCACAGTAGGATACACAATCTCTTTGCCGTTTATTTTTTGGCTTCACCGCTTATTTTTCGGTGTATCAGCATTGACTTTTCACTGTAAGTTCTGCATTCCCTTAGGAACATCTTTTGAACTTCTTCGCTTCCTATTTCGGTGATATTCTCGTTGACTTTTCGCGCTTCGCCTTATATTTCGGTGGAATCAGCATTGACTTTTCGCTGTAAGCTCTGCATTCCCTTTGGAACGACTTTTGAGCAAAAAACTTACACTGCGCTCCTTTAGGAACGACTTTTTGTAGCTTTGGCAAACTTACGCTGCGTTCCGTAGAACAACTTTTTGTAGCTTCGGCGATTTCTTAGACTCCGTAAGTCTATGGAGAAAACATATTTTCACTATGGCAAAAACGAAGCTATTACAAGGAATTGAAAACAACGGGAAAACTAAGTTTTCAACAATTGTTCCTTAGTAAGAAAGAAAATGACGATAACTGTAAAAACTGTTTTAGGAGTAGGATATCTCTTTAGTAGATATGCTTCGATTCTGGCACAGTACTGTTGACTGTGCGAGCTTCAGACTCCTCCCCGAAGTCTCTCTGCTGATGGGTCTGTTGACTCCCTTCTGGCTGTTGACCGCGTGAATATGCAGGTTGTGGTGGTGGCGGAGGTGGGAGTTGTGGCCAGGATGCCTGTGGCTGACTAGCCGAAGCAACAGACGCTGCAGGATGGTTACCTACATACTCTGGTATGTAGGGTGAGTGATACGAAGCAGTATGCATGACCTGCTTCGGCTGGTTCTGCTGAGCTGCAGCTTCTGCTATTTCCTTCTGTTTCTGAATGGTGACATGGCACATCCTTGTAGTATGGCCCTTGTCCTCACCGCAGAATAAGCAATAAATTTTCCTGGGCTGATCCCCAAACCTTTCTCCGAAGCCCCTGGCGCCTCTGCCCCTTGGAGCTGGCGGCCGAAGATAGCTTTGTTGCTGCCCCAAAGCTTGCGAGGAATATTGTGGCCTCTGTTGCTGACTTCCTCTGTCGTCATTCTGGGTGGAATGAATTGATCTGACGTGCCTTGGGTGGATTCTCCCTTCGAAGCCCCTGGTCATCTCGGAGAACCTGTAAGCTTCCTCCCTTCTTTGACGAAAGTCATTATCAGCGCGGATGTATTCATCCATCTTTTGAATCAATTTCTCAAGGGTCTGAGGGGGTTTCCTGGCGAAGTATTGGGCCATAGGTCCTGGCCGAAGCCCCTTGATCATGGCCTCAATGACAATTTCATTGGGCACTGTTGGTGCTTGTGCCCTCAGACGCAAGAACCTTCGAATATACGCCTGGAGGTATTCTTCATGATCTTGCGTGCACTGGAACAAAGCTTGAGCGGTAACCGGCTTCGTCTGAAACCCTTGGAAACTGGTGATCAGCATGTCCTTCAGCTTCTGCCATGATGTAATTGTTCCTGGCCGAAGAGAGGAGTACCAGGTTTGCGCAACATTCTTGACTGCCATAACAAAAGATTTCGCCATGACTGCAGTATTGCCTCCATATGAAGATATGGTTGCTTCGTAGCTCATCAGAAACTGCTTCGGATCTGAGTGTCCGTCATACATGGGGAGCTGGGGTGGCTTGTAAGACGGGGGCCAAGGTGTAGACTACAGTTCTACTGACAGAGGAGAAGCATCATCAAAAGCAAAATTTCCATGATGGAAATCCTCGTACCATTCATCCTCGTTGAAGAAGCCTTCTTGATGAAGCCCCCTATGTTGAGGCCTTCGCTCTTGCTCATCTTGAGCAAGATGGCGTACTTCTTCAGTAGCTTCATCAATCTGCCTCTGAAGGTCGGCTAGTCGAGCCATCTTCTCCTTCTTCCTTTGTACTTGTTGATGAAGCATCTCCATATTCCTGATTTCTTGGTCCAACTCGTCCTCCTGGGGTGTTGGACTAGTGGCCTTCCTCTTCTGGCTTCGAGCCTCTCGAAGAGAAAAGGTCTCCTGGTTCGAGTCCAGCGGCTGCAGAGCGGCAGCCCCTGTCGCTGAAGCTTTCTTCGGTGGCATGACGAAGGTCAATGCTTGCCGAAGGTGGTCGAAAAGAGTTCACCGGAGGTGGGTGCCAATGTTGGGGACTTGTTCTCAAATGCTATGAATTAAGAACAAGGCAACACAGAAAATGTTAAACGTTAAAGTCCTTCGTCCTTCGAAGCATTATTTCCCTTGGGATATAATGATCTTCGGACGAAGGTTATGAAGGACATACCTTCAGCAGTATAACATATAATGATGAAGAAGGAATCATATGAAATATAAAATAACATAAACAATCATGTATTATTATCAACTCATTTCTATTTTATTATTATGGAGAATAGAAATGAGATCAAATTACAAATGTACCTTCGGCTTGAAAGAAGGTAAAAGTACAAGTGTGACGCAAAAGCAAATGCCAAGTCAGCGTGAATAGTACGGGAGCACTGTTCATCTATTTATAGGTATGGGACGCAGCCCATGTAAAATTACACCCATGCCCTTTACATTTGCTAATGGTTCTATAGTAACCCATCGAGGTCTGAATAGCCTTTTCCTTTTTCAGTCAGTTTCCTTTTCTGCTATCATGCCGAAGCTCTCCTGTACATAGCTTCGGCTCTGCACCAACCTTCGTATTCTTTGTGCTTCTTCACACTGTGGTTCTGATCCGAGCCCGAAGGTACCTGTTCATGTATTATACTCCAGAAACATTGTTAAATCATGTTTTTGAGGACCTTCGGAAGCCGAAGGCCCCCAACAACACCCGCGTAGAGGCATATGGCTATGAGGTCTCCACCGCTCTAGGGTCACTACCGTCGACCTTCGTGAGCGAATACTGCTCCTTAGTGCCCACCTCTTTGTTGGCATCTTGTCAGGCCATTGAACTCTCTAGGCCGACCAGGTCTTCGACCTCTTTGTCCCTCATCGTCTGCGAAGGCAACATACTAGTGCATTAGAAAAGGCAAAACACAAGGGCCATCCCCACCAAAGGTAGAAACATACATGTGCCAGCGCTAGGTCAGCTCTCTCTCAAATGACACCGCGGCCGTGAGGGCCCCACATCCTACCGTAAAGAGACCCGTCCGAGCGCTTCAGTACGTCATCCTCAACCTAGAATACACCCGAGTCGAAGTCCTCGTTGCTCCGATCAAAGGCTTCGAAGTGTCTGCAGCCCTCGCGAGACAAGGCATTCACAGCCCCCTCGTAGGTCACAAGCGACACATAGGACATTAGCCCTGTCACGATGGATAGGAGGGACTCTAGCTCCTCATGTAGCCACCCGAGCAAGCGGGTCCCCACCTCCCCTTCTGATTTGTCGAAGGGGGTCGTCTGCACGCCCAGGTCATGATAAGCATCCACAAAAAGCGTGTGTGCCCGGTCCACACCAACTCGTGTGGTGGCATCCACCTTCTTGCGGTAGGCACGCATACCCTTCACCTTGAGCTCTAGCTCGGTAGTTCGCTTTGGGGCGGCCAGGGCCTCCACGCGGGCAGCTTCGGCCTCCGTCTTTGCCTCAGCAGCGGCATCCTTCTCCTTATTAAGCCAGTGACCGAGAACTTCATTCTCTTTTCAAGCACAATAACCTTATCTAGAAGGTTTTGACTCTTGTTCTTGGTCGCGTACTTGTCTCGAATGGCTTCAGTGTGCTGCATCCAGAGGCGTTATATCTTGTCCTCCAGTTGTTTCCTTTCGGAACATAGCTACGAGGTTGCAACATTAACCATCACTCCGGAAGCAACTTGGTTGGCGAAGACAGCCGCCTGGCATCGCAAAATCCAAGGTCAAAAAACTAACATAGCGCAGTTTGTCATGTGATGGTTGTCGCCATGCCTTCAGCCGCAGAAGTGCTAGCAATTTCTCCACCCGCATCAGTTGTGGTGCAAAATTGCGCCCATGAGTCTGGCGAGGTCACCACTCCACTCTTTCTCGACACCCCCTTATCAGCGGGCTTCGCTGGTGCCACCACCAACTGCTCAATTTTAGTCCCTGCAACCGAAACACAGGTTAGCACAAAAATGTGTATCATTATAGAAAGTTGCCTAGAGGGATGAATAGGCAAAACCTGAGTATTACAAACTTTGAACACGCACTTCACCTGGGGTTAGGGTTAGAAATAAATAAGCGTGTATTTAGAGTGCGGAAGATTGTTCTTCTTGCTATGAGTTGCTCAATCAATGTGGATAACTTTGGGAGCCAACTCAAACCAATATGAGCAAGAGAACTTTAGAGAGAGAGGAGAGGTGAGAAACAAATCAAAAGTTGAAGATCAACACAAGTGGACACGACGATTTGTTTCCTGAGGTTCGGTTCGAAAAAAACCTACTCCCCATTGAGGAGGCCACAAAGGCCGGGTCTATTTCAACCCTTTCCCTCTCTCAAACGGTCACTTAGACCGGTCGAGTGCTTCTTCTCAATCACACGGGTCACTAAGACCCCACAAGGATCACCACATGATTAGGTGTCTCTTGCTTGCTTTACAAAACACTTGGAAGGTTTTAGAAGGTGAAGAAGAAAGCACGACTATGAAAACCAAGCAACAAGAGCAACAAATGAAACACGGATCACACTCTCTCAATTCACTAATCACTAATGATCACTTGTCTCAATTGGGAAACTTGGAGAGATTGGAAGCTTTGAATTGTGTCTTGGAATGGATTGCTAGCTCTTGTATTGATTGTGTATGAGTGGAGTGCTTGGATGATATGACTGGAAGTGGTTGGGGTTGTATTTATAGCCTCCAACCACTTCCTAGCCGTTGCTCCTTTTCTGCCGACCGCGGACGGTCCGCGTCCCCTGTCCGAACGGTCCGCCCCTGCACATCAACGGCTGAAATCGCAACGGTGAGCAGTAACGGCTATATCAACGGCTATAGTGCATTTAATGCGTCATCAGGTGTCAGATAAAGTAGTCATGAATGGTCCATCCGTGCACCCCGGACGATCCACGAGGACGCTAAAAATGCATTTTACTGAACCCGTCACCTTCAGGGTTTTCTAGTTTTTCAACGACTGAACGGTCCGCGCCTGAGGCCGATGGTCCGCGTTTGGTCTCAAACGGTGCTCGCTTCTCCTTTGGATGGTCTTAGTGTTAACTTGTATTTTTGCAGTGTTCCTGTCCGAGGCTCACCCTGGTGTCATGGACGGTCTGCCGCAAGGGCCCGGACGGTCCGCGCATAGGTGTTTTTCCAAAAAGCTTCTCCTGTCCGGAATAATCTATGGTATTCTGGACAGTCGACTTAGAATAGATGTAGATGAACTTATGCACCTGAGAAATCATCAACTAGGCAAACTAGTTAGTCCATAAGGGTTGTGATTGTCATCAAAACACCAAAATTGATTATAGGAAATGTTGAGGCCATTTCCCTTTCAATCTCCCCCTTTTTGGTGATTGATGCCAACACAAACCAAAGTAAATACAAAGTGTAGAAATGTAACTAGTTTGCATTTTGACAGATGTACATAAGTTACTATGAAATGAAAGCATTTCTAAGCATATATGTTTGATTTGATATTTTTAACATTTTGGACCACATTTGCACCACTCAGCTAAATCTTTTGAAAAAGTCTTCGAAATTCTTTTGCAATTATCCAATGGTATAAGAATATGATTTCAAAAATCATTTTCAAGTTTTTGAAAATTCCCCCTTGTTTCAAATGCTTTTCCTTTGGCTACATAAAAGCTCTCCTGAAGAAGTTCTCCCCTTAGCTATCAAGAAGGTTTTGCAATTTAAATAATCTCTCCCCCTTTGTGAAACAATTTTTGAAAAATAGGGTGGTGGTGCGGTCCTTTTGCTTTGGGCCTATTAATTCTCCCCATTTGGCATTAATCGCCAAAAACGAAGAAACTTGAGAGGCCTATTAATTGCTCCCCTTTGTGTAAAATGGTATGAATGAAAGTTTATGAGGCGGGCAAAGGATAAATGATGCCGACAGAGTCATAGTGGAAGCCTTGCCATTGCCGAGTTCGCCATTTCCCTTTCAATCTAAGACTAATCATAGATATAGTCATGGAATCACATTAGTCTTAGCCTTGGCACAAGAAGAATAAGAAATATGCATTTGTACCAAATGAAAGAGACATGATCAAAGGTATATAAATGAGTAATGTGTGCAATGTTTCAATCAAAGTTCTGAGAATCTAAGATGTTTAGCTCATTCCTAAGCTTGCTAAAAGTCTTTTCATCTAGGGGCTTGGTAAAGATATCAGCTAATTGGTTGTGGGTGCTAACATAAGCAATTTTTGATATCCCCCTTTTGTTGGTGATCTCTTAAAAAGTGATGTCGGATGTCTATATGCTTAGTACGGCTGTGTTCAACGGGATTATCCGCCATGTGGATTGCACTATCATTATCACATAGAAGAGGGACTTTGCTCAACTTCTAGCCATAGTCCCTAAGGGTTTGCCTCATCCAAAGTAATTGTGCACAATAGTGTCCTGCAGCAATATACTCGGCTTCGGTGGTGGATAGAGCTACTGAGTTTTGTTTCTTTGAAGCCCAAGACACCAGGGATCTCCCCAGAAACTAACAAGTCCCTGATGTGCTCTTCCTGTCTATTTTACATCCGGTATAATCGGCATTGGAATACCCAATTAAATCAAAGGTAGATCCCTTGGGGTACCAAATCCCAAACTTAGGAGTGTAAACTAAATATCTCATGGTTCTTTTCACGGTCCTAAGGTGAACTTCCTTAGGATTTGCCTAGAACCTGGCACACATGCATACAAAAAGCATAATATCCGGTCATGAAGCACATAAATAGAGTAAAGAACCTATCATTGACCGGTATACCTTTGGATCTACAGATTTACCTCTTGTGTCGAGGTCGAGATGCCCATTTGTTCCCATGGGAGTCTTGATGGGTTTGGCATTCTTCATTCCAAACTTCTTGAGTATATCTTGAATGTACTTAGTTTGGCAGATGAAGGTGCCCTCTTGGAGTTGTTTGATTTGAAATCCAAGGAAATACTTCAACTCCCCCATCATAGATATCTCGAATTTCTGTATCATAATTGTTGGGGGCCTTCGGCTTTCGAAGGTCCTCAAAAACATGATTTAACAATGTTTCTGGAAGTATAATGCATGAACAGGTACCTTCGGACTTGAGTTGAAACCACAGCGTGAAGAAGCACAAGAAGGAGTACGAAGGATAGCGCGAAGCCGAAGCTATGCGCAGGAGAGCTTCGGCGTGATAGCAGAAAAGGAAAACTGACTTAAAGATGAAAAGGCTATTTAGACCTCGATGGATTACTATAGAGTTATTAGCAAATGTAAAGGGCATGAGTGTAATTTTACATGGGCTGCGTCCCGTGCCTATAAATAGATGAACAGTAACCCCGTACTGTTCACGCTGACTAGGCATTAATCCTTGCGTCACACTGGTACCTTTACCTTCTTTCAAGTCAAAGGTACACTTGTAATTTGATATCATTTCTATTTTTCCATAGTAATAAAATAAGAATGAGATAATAATAATATATGACTGTTTATATTATCTTTTATGTTTTATGTGATTCTCCCTTCATCTCTATATGTTATGTTGATGAAGGTATGTGTTGGGGACTTGTTCTCAAATGCTAAGAGTTAAGAACAAGGCAACATAGAAGATGTTAAACATTAAGGTCCTTCGTCCTTCGAAACATTACGCCCCTTCGGGAAATAATGCTTTAGGACGAAGGTCACAAGAGACGTACCTTCGTAAATATAATAAATAATACCGAAGGATTCATATAAAGCGTGAAATATAAATATCAACATAGGATCATTTCTATTTTATTAACATGGAGAAATAGAAATGATTTCAAATTACAAATGTACCTTCGGTCCTGAGAGAAGGTAGAAGTACAAACGTGACGCAAAAGCCAATGCCAAGTCAACGTGAACAGTACGGGAGCACTGTTCATCTATTTATAGACGCGGGACGCAGCCCACGTAAAATTACATCCATGTCCATTACATTTGTCAACGGTTTATGGAAATCTGTCGAGGCCTCCGAAGTCTTTTCATCTTTAAGTCGGTTCCCCCTTATGCCATCGCGCCGAAGCTTCCCTGCGCACAGCTTCGGCTGCCCTCGACCTTCGTCTAGTTCAGGCTTCGTCCTGGTCGTGCTCCATATCCATAATTCTGAATCCGAAAATACCTGTTCATATAATCCACTTGGAAAACATTGTGAAATCATGTTTTTGAGGACCTTCGGAGGACGAAGGCCCCCAACAGTAGCCCCTCGCAATATTAATTTGTAAATAATAAATTCAGATTGCGATATGGACGAAGGCCTTGAGCCGAAGGTCCGAAAAAACACCTTCCCTTTGCTAGAATAGCAATATTCACTGACAAGCGGGGCCTTTCAATTTTCAACGCCCTAGGCGTATAAATAAGATCACATCGCGAACTCATTTGGTACGCACACTTGCCTTTTGCTTCGGCCCACTAAAATTTTTAGCTCTTGTTCGTTAAGATTTGCTGGTCTTTTTGATTTCGAATCTTCGGCCTCGGGAACAATTTTTTAGCGTTCCCGAAGATGTCTGAAGGCAAGAAGATCCCTGCCGAGACGAAGCTGAAGATCCCTGCTGAGACGAAGCTGAGTCTCGAGGAGGAGAAGAATCTGGGGTTCCTGATAGCGATGGCAGAGACCAACACAGAGAAAATCACGAAGGAGATTCTCGAAGGTTTGTCCGAAGATACTGATGACAGCAACAGCTATGATGTGGAAAGCGGTGGGGAAGAGGCCGAAGATCGACCGTGGCGACCAAGCCACACAGTTTTTGGGAAAACGACCATCAAGCAGAGTCACATTGATAATATGAGGGGGCGATATTTCCGAGACATATCTATTGTGAGAGCTGATGCCGGGGAAAAAACTTCTCCCACCCCCGAAGAAGATGAAGTTGTGATTTTCCGAAGCTTCCTCAAGGCTGGGCTTCGATTCCCCCTGAGCAACTTTGTTGTTGAGGTACTAAAGACATTTCAAGTCTATCTGCATCAAATCACTCCCGAAGCCATCATAAGAATGGGAGTGTTTGTCTGGGCTGCGAGGAGCCAAGGTTTGGAACCGAACGCTAAAAGCTTCTGCAACATTCATGAGTTATTATACGAGACGAAGCCCTGGGGAAAGGAGCAATACCACAACAACTTTGGGTGCTACAGCTTTGGCGCCCGCTCCGGGTCAAGCTGCCCTGTGCCGACCTTTCGGAAGAGGTGGCCCGGAGCCTGGATGACTGAATGGTTTTATGTAAAGAATGATCTAACAGCTCAAGAGAATGTGAAGAGTATCATTATGCACCCAATCTGGCAACGCTTCGGTCTTCGAAGGCCGAAGGTCGAAATGGACGAAGCCGCCGAAGAATGCCAAAGAGCCTTCGGGGTAGTCTGCTCGTTTATTGGGACCAGGGACTTGGTCCAAGAACACATTGCCTTCAGGGTATGGCCACTTGCAGAAAAGTGGGAAATGCCGAAGGAAACCATCAAAGAGTCCGACGAAGGCGGACTAGTCAGATTAAAGTACACATTCAAATATGCAGATAAATTTATTGAACCTGATGATGACTGGCTGAAAAGCATTGAAACATTAAGTGATGAATTACTTGGGGCATATTCGAAGGCTGAAAATACTGCACTATCAGCAGCCTTCGGAGGCCGAAAAAAGAAGAGACTCAACCGAGTGTTTGATGCAGTCGGGTTTTTCTACCCTGATTATCTTTATCCCATCCGAAGGCAAAAAAGGAAAAACATAACCTCTGAAAAAGAAGAAGCTGCAACTGCTCCTAGCGAGCCAGAACCGAAAGGAAAAAGGTTGAAGGTCCTCACACACCGACCACGCCATATTGAACCAGCTTCGGTGCCTGAGTTCACCGGAGAAACTTCTTCGGCCGCCGAAGCTGAACAGCCAACCTTGCTGCCAGAAATTGCAGAGATGGCCGAAGCGCCATCCACAGAAAAAATGGAAGAAACGAAAAATCCGACTAAGGAAAAAGCATCAGAAATTTTGAGTCCTGTAGCAAATGTCGAAGCAGCAAAAATCCAAAAGGGTACAATGGTGACCCCAAAAAGGAAGAGAATGGTAAATGTACTAGATGTCTTGGAGACAATTAAGTCTTCAAGCACAACTCCAAAAAAGAGTGTTGAAATTGCTGAAGCTTCTTCTGAAGCTCCGACGCAACAAGCTGAAGCTGAAGCTGGGCCTTCAGAGCCCTTCAAGGAGCAAACTTTGGAAGCCGAAGCAATAAAAATACCAGAACCAATTTTAGTTGAAGAAACTGACACTGCCATCCCCGAAGCGCCTGCCAGCATATGTGATTACATCATACGACATGCTTCGGGGAAAAAACTATCTGAAGAAGAAACTCATGAAGCTAACCATTATGCAAAGGAGCTAAAATATCCAAAGGGGGCAGTAATATTCAATGGGACAAATGAAGATGATTTCTTATACTGCCTGCCTGACAACAAAGAGCTATCTGTCTGCCGAGAGATGGCCAGGAGTATTGGTTTCCCGAAGCTTGAATCTGGGTTAAGCGCCATGACGAAAGAAGATCTCGCAGACAGTCTTGCGTACAACAGCCTGAAGGTACGAGAATTAAACGCTTGAAAAAACCCCCTTATTATATATATATATATATATATATATTTTTTTTTTTACGCAACTCATTCCTTTTTTCTTATATGAAATTTTTTTTGTATAGGGCCTGATCCTAAGCAACGCGCTAAGGGCGCAAAAGAGCGCCGAAGATGAAAGTTATGAAATTGCGTTTAATAATTTACGCTCCGAAGTTATCAAACTGAGAAACGAAGCTTTGGAAAAAGATAAAATTCTGCTTACACTGGTAGACAAAGTGAAAAGAGACGAAGCTGCTTCAAAGGCCCAAACCGAAGCTCAAAAACGCGAGATTAAAGATCTTCAAAAACAGCTGGCTAGAGCTAAAGAGGAGCGCGCGCTTGAGGAAACGAAACGAGAACTTAGTGATTTTATGGTCAGCAAATTGGAATCAAGAGTTAAGGAGCTTCGCACATCTCAGGGGAAATGCTATGTTAAATCTATAGAATGTGTGAATAAAATTAAAACCAGCTTTGCTAGCGTCGGCGCCTTTTCCAGCGAAGAGAATTTTTCTCGAGGCAATCCCGAAGATCCGCTGGAATGGATTAGCCACGAAGCAGAGGCCTTCGAAGAGATTCTGAACAGTCGTGGCGACATATGCGCTTTTTCGGGCGCCAGAGGAATTGCTTCTGTCTTAGAGAAGAAAGGTTGTGGGCATATAAAATTTTTAGCTCAGTCCGAAGCTACCTTATCTTCCGAAGATATCAAGGACCCCTCGGCCGAAGCAAGCGTGGTTGGTGGCAAATTTTTTACTGATATCTGGAACGACGGCGGCCGAGGAATGGCACAAGAGATCATCCAAAGAAGCGAAAAAGGCATTCATGATGCTAGAAAAGTAGCAGAAGCTGCCGAAAGGAGTTCGGAGCCCGAAAGACAATTAGGTACCAATTAGTCGCTCTTGTTGCGTTGTAATTTTCATTTTAAACTTTGCTCGCGATTTGTAAAAGTAATGAAGAAGTGTTCTCTTCGCTCAGAAACTGTTGACCCAACTGCCGACCCCCACACAAAAGGGGATGAAGAAATTAAACAGATGGCCGAAACTATCATGGACAAGGTTGTTGACCAACTTCTGAATGAAGCCGCCGAAGCAGTATTAAGAGAAGATTAGATACTATTTGGAAAAAACATTTAAAGTGTAATCTATGCAACACTTTGTACATTTGAATGTAATATACAAGTCTCTTTTCATTATTGAATTCTTTACGATGCATGAAACTTTAAATACATACCATTTTTGAGCCTTCGGCGAAAAAAACACCTTCCCTTCTTTTCATGCTTCGTGAAGAAGACATTCTTCGTTAAAATTACTCTGATGAATGATATCCATGCTTCGTGAAAACATTCTCCGAAGCTATATTCCGAAGCTATGTTCCGAAGCTATACAACTTTGATATTGATTTGATAAAATTCGCCCATGTTTCGTAAAAATATTCTTCGAAACTGTATTCCGAAGTTATACAATTTCGATGTCACTTTCTCAAAGCATCCTTTCGAAGGTTGAGAGTATCCCCTTCTCTTGCCAAATGCAATATGATGTATGATGCTTATGCTATGCAAAATGATGTGATGATGTTATGCTATGCATGTGTCATTTGTTCCGAAGATACACATAAAATATATTCGTAAGCTCTGCATTCCCTTAGGAACGACTTTGGAGCTTCTTCGTCTTTTACTTAGACGGTTTCAGCGTTGACTTTTCGCTGTAAGCCTCCCTTAGGAGCTTCTTCGCCTTTTACTTAGGCGGTATCAGCGTTGACTTTTCGCTGTAGGCTCTGCATTCCTTTAGGAACGACTTCTGAGCAGAAAACTTACACTGCGCTCCCTTTGGAACGGCTTTTTGTGACTTCATAAACTTACTCTGCGTTCCTTAGAACGACTTTCTGCTACTCCGAAGGATTTTTGATCCGAAGGTCCTCCTTGGTAATGGAAAAAGTTTTAGGCTTCAGCAACTTAGGCTTGTGGAGCAAATAGATCTTCCTCGTAAGAAACAATCGGAATTATTACATGAAAACTATCAATGTTTTTTGCTTCACAGAAAATAAAACTGAATAGAAAAGACTGCTATCAAAAGTAGGATATGTCAATAAATGTGCTTCGACTCTGGCACGGTGCTGTTGACTGTGCGAGCTTCGGACTGTTCTCTGAAGTCCCTCTGATGTGGAGCGTATTGACTCCCTTCTGGCTGTTGACCTTGCTGCAATGGAGGTGGAGGCGGAAGCTGCTGCCAGGAAGCTTGAGGTTGACTTGCCGAAGCTACAGAAGCTGCAGGGTGATTGTCTATGTATTGTGGGATATAAGGCGGATGATACGAAGCAGTATGCATGACCTGCTTCGGCTGAGCTTGTTGAGATGCAGCTTCGGCTATTTCCTTTTGCTTCTGGATTGTAACATGGCACGTCCTAGTGGTATGGCCCTTGCCTTCTCCACAGAACAAGCAAAACAGTCTCCTTGGCTGATCTCCGAATCTTCCGCCGAAGCCCCTGGCGCCTCTGCCTCTTGGAGCTGGTGGCCGGAAGGAGGTTTGTTGTTGCCCCGAAGCCTGTGAGGAGCACTGCGGCCTGTTTTGCTGATTCCCCTTGTCATCATTCTGAGTGTTGTGGATGGAACGAACATGCCTCGGGTAGTATCTTCCTCCGAAGCCCCTGGTCATTTCAGAAAATCTGAAGGCCTCCTCCCTTCTTTGGCGAAAGTCATTGTCAGCACGAATGTACTCATCCATCTTTTGGAGCAATTTCTCCAGGGTCTGAGGAGGCTTCCGAGCAAAATATTGAGCTGCAGGTCCAGGACGAAGCCCCTTGATCATGGCTTCGATAACGATTTCATTGGGCACCGTTGGTGCCTGCGCCCTCAATCGTAAGAACCTTCGGACATACGCCTGAAGGTATTCTTCGTGATCCTGAATACACTGGAAAAGGGCTTGAGCTGTGACCGGCTTCGTTTGAAATCCTTGAAAGCTGGTCAGTAACATATCCTTCAGCTTCTGCCATGAAGTGATTGTTCCTGGCCGAAGAGAGGAATACCACGTCTGAGCAACATTCCTGACGGCCATAACGAAAGACTTCGCCATGACTGCAGCATTGCCCCCGTACGAAGACACTGTTGCTTCGTAGCTCATCAAGAATTGCTTCGGATCGGAGTGGCCATCAAACATGGGAAGCTGGGGTGGCTTATAGGATGGAGGCCAAGGTGTAGCCTGCAGCTCAGCAGACAGAGGAGAAGCATCATCGAAAACAAAATTTCCCTGATGGAAATTATCATACCAGTCATCTTCGTTGACGAAGCCCTCCTGATGAAGGTCTTTCTGATGAGGCCTTCTGTTCTGCTCATCGTGAGTGAGATGGCGAACCTCCTCAGAGGCTTCGTCTATTTGCCTTTGCAACTCAGCTAGGCGGGCCATCTTCTCCTTTTTCCTCTGCACTTGTTGATGTAGCATCTCCATCTCTCTGATTTCTTGGTCTAGCTCTTCTTCCTCAAGCGTCGGGCTGACGGCTTTTCTCTTCTGGCTTCGGGCCTCCCGAAGAGAGACGGTCTCCTGGTTGTGATCCAGCGGTTGTAGCGCTCCTGCCCCAGTCGCTGAAGCTTTCTTCGGCGCCATAGCGAAGGTCTATAGCTTCCGAAGGTGTTCACAAAAACTCGAAGTGGAAGTGAGTTCACCGGAGGTGGGCGCCAATGTTGGGGACTTGTTCTCAAATGCTAAGAGTTAAGAACAAGGCAACATAGAAGATGTTAAACATTAAGGTCCTTCGTCCTTCGAAACATTACGCCCCTTCGGGAAATAATGCTTTAGGACGAAGGTCACAAGAGACGTACCTTCGTAAATATAATAAATAATACCGAAGGATTCATATAAAGCGTGAAATATAAATATCAACATAGGATCATTTCTATTTTATTAACATGGAGAAATAGAAATGATTTCAAATTACAAATGTACCTTCGGTCCTGAGAGAAGGTAGAAGTACAAACGTGACGCAAAAGCCAATGCCAAGTCAACGTGAACAGTACGGGAGCACTGTTCATCTATTTATAGACGCGGGACGCAGCCCACGTAAAATTACATCCATGTCCATTACATTTGTCAACGGTTTATGGAAATCTGTCGAGGCCTCCGAAGTCTTTTCATCTTTAAGTCGGTTCCCCCTTATGCCATCGCGCCGAAGCTTCCCTGCGCACAGCTTCGGCTGCCCTCGACCTTCGTCTAGTTCAGGCTTCGTCCTGGTCGTGCTCCATATCCATAATTCTGAATCCGAAAATACCTGTTCATATAATCCACTTGGAAAACATTGTGAAATCATGTTTTTGAGGACCTTCGGAGGACGAAGGCCCCCAACAGTATGTCCTTCATTACCTTCGTCCGAAAGTCATTATTTCCTAAGGGAAATAATGCTTCGAAGGACGAAGGGCTTTAACGTTTAACGTTTTCTGTGTTGCCTTGTTCTTAACTCATAGTACTTGAGAACAAGTCCACAACATTGGCGCCCACCTCCGGTGAACCCTTTTTCGACCACCTTCAGCAAGCATCAACCTTCGTCATGCCACCAAAGAAAGCTTCGGCAACAGGGGCTACCGTTCTGCAGCTGCTGGACCCGAACCAGGAGACCCTTTCTCTTCGAGAGGCCTGAAGCCAGAAGAGGAAGGCCACTAGTCCGATGCCACAAGAGGATGAGTTGGACCAAGAAATCAGGAATATGGAGATGCTTCATCAGCAGATATAGAAGAAGAAGGAGAAGATGGCTCGGTTAGCTGACCTGCAAAGGCAGATTGACGAAGCTACCGAAGAAGTGCGTCATCTTGCTCAAGATGAGCAGAACCGAAGGCCCCACCATAGAGAGCTGCATCAAGAGGGCTTCTTCAACGAGGATGACTGGTATGAGGATTTCCATCATGGAAATTTTGCTTTTGATGATGCTTCTCCTCTGTCACCAGAACTGCAGGCTACGCCCTGGCCCCCGTCTTACAAGCCACCCCAGCTCCCCATGTATGACGGACACTCAGATCTGAAGCAGTTTCTGATGAGCTACGAAGCAACTATATCTTCGTATGGTGGCAACACTGCAGTCATGGCGAAATCCTTCGTCATGGTAGTCAAAAATGTTGCACAAACTTGGTACTCCTCTCTTTGGCCAGGAACAATCACATCATGGCAGAAGCTGAAGGACATGCTGGTCACCAGTTTTCAAGGGTTTCAGACAAAGCCAGTTACCGCTCAAGCCTTTTTCCAGTGCATGCAAGATCAAGAGGAATATCTCCAGGCGTATGTCCGAAGGTTCTTGCGTCTAAGGGCACAAGCGCCAACAGTGCCCAATGAAATTGTCATTGAGGCCATGATTAAGGGGCTTCGGCCAGGACCTTTAGCCCAATACTTTGCCAGGAAACCTCCTCAAACCCTGGAGAAACTGCTTCAGAAGATGGATGAATACATCCGCGCTGACAATGATTTTCGACATAGAAGGGAGGAAGCTTACAGGTTCTCCGAAATGGCCAGGGGCTTCGGAGGGAGAATCCACCCTAGGCACGTCAGATCAATTCATTCCACTCAGAATGACGATAGGGGAAGTCAACAACAGAGGCTGCAATATTCTTCCCAGGCTTCGGGGCAGCAACAGAGCTATCCTCGGCCCCCAGCTCCAAGGGGCAGAGGCGCCAAGGGCTTCGGAGGAAGGTTTGGGGATCAGCCCAGGAAAATTTATTGTCTATTCTGCGGTGAGGACAAGGGACACACTACCAGGATGTGCCACGTCACCATCCAGAAACAGAAAGAGATAGCAGAAGCTGCAGCCCAACCGAGCCAGCCGAAGCAAGTCATGCATACTGCTTCATACCACTCACCGTACATTCCAAAGTATGTGGGTAACCATCCTGCAGACTCTGTTGCTTCGGCAAGCCAACCTCAGGCATCTTGGCAACAACCTCCACCTCCACCACCATTGCAACGAGGCCAGCAGCCAGAAGGGAGCCAGCACACTCATTAGCAACGAGACTTCAGAGAGGAGTCCGAAGCTCGCACAGTCAACAGTACTGTGCCAGAATCGAAGCACATCTACTAGAAGATATCCTACTTCTGAAATAGTTCTGGCATTCGTTATCATTTTTCTTTTTTAATAGAGAACAATCGTTAAAAGCCTAAGTTTTTCCTATCGTTTTCAATTCCTTGTAATAGCTTCGTTTTGGCCATAGTGGAAATGTATCTCTTTTACAGGCTCACGAAGTCCAAAAAGTTGGTGAAGCACGAAAGTTGCTCTCAAGAGAGCGCGGGGTTCACAATCACATTACAAGTTTTGCCGAAGCAATAGAAAGTCGTTCTAAGGAATGCAGTGTAAGTTTCCTGAAGCAATAAAAAGTCGTTCCTAAGGGAGCGCAGTGTAAGTTTTTTGCTCAAAAGTCGTTCCAAAGGGAATGCAGAGCTTACAGCGAAAAATAAACGTTGATTCCGCCGAAGTAAAAGGCAAAGCGCGAAAAGTCAACGAGAATACCGCTGAAGTAAAAGGCGAAGAAGCTCCTAAGGGAGACTTACAGCGAAAAGTCAGCGCTGATACACCGAAAAATAAGCGGTGAAGCCGAAAAATAAACGGCAAAAAGATTATGTGCTTTACTGAGGGAATGTGTGTGTATCTTCGGCACAAATACCATTTTGCATAGCATAACATCATTACATCATTTTGCATAGCATTACATCATATTGCATCAATGGCGCAAGAAGGGGATTCAATGTTGATCTTCGGAGATTGTTTCGAAGAAGCAGTGCCAAGGCACAAAAAAATATTGAAGAAGTATAGCTTCGTCAAACTCTAAAATGAAAAGGAGATCTATTGCCTTCGAAGCATAATGATTTTACGAAGATTGGATGTTTTTACGAAATATGGATATTCTTCACAACGCATGAAAAGAAGGGAAGGTGTTTTTTCGCCGAAGGCTCAAAAACGGTATGTACGTAAGGTTTCATGCATCGTAAAGAATTCAATTACAAGCAGCTTAAATATTACATTCAAAATTATAAAAATATTATGCACTTTGTTCAGCAAATGTTACATTCCAAATGTTTTTACAATAAAAGTTATTCGTCTTTTAAAACTGCTTCCGCAGCTTCGTTTAGCAGTCGATTAATAGCTTCGTCCAAAATAACTTCGGCCACATTAATGACTTCATCTTCTTTCTCTACTTCTGGGTTGGCCATCGACTCGAAGGGCTCTGGAGGAGGAGATAGTTCAGCTGCGATATAAAACGTAAATAAGTCCGAAGTCGCAAAATTAGTAAATAAAAGTTAAAAAGTTATTAAGCAATACCTATCCGCCTCTCAAGTTCCGCCGCTTTCTCAGCTGCCTTCGTCGCTTCTTTTGAATCATGAGAATCTTTTTCGCTCTTTTTTATCATCTCGTGCGCTATCCCTCGGCCGCCATTCTCCCATATGTCAGTAAAGAATTTTCCGCCAATTAAGCTTGCTTTGGTCGAGGGATCTTTTGTATCTTCAATGGATAAAGTAGTTTCGACTTGAGCCAAAGCTTTCACATGGTCGCAGCCTGACTTCTCTAAAATAGCTGCGATTCCCCTGGCACCCGAGAAAGCACAGATATCCCCACGACCACTCAAAACTTCCTCAAAAGCTTCAGCTTCGTTACTGATCTAATCAATTGGGCCTTCAGGATCACCCCTTACGAAGTCGTCTTCGTTAGAGAATGCGCCAACGTTGGCGAAGCTAGTTTTTATTTTCTTAACACACTCTATAGACTTTTCATAGCACCTCTCCTTGGATGCACGAAGTTCATCAATTGTTTTTTGTAAGTGGTTTCTCCAATATACACTAATATCTCGTTCAGCCTCTGCAAGACCACATTTTTCTTTAGCTTCGAATAGTTGTTTCCAAAGATCTTCGATTTCGTATTTATGAGCTTCAGCTTGGGCTTTGGAAGCAACTTTGTCTTCTTTTATTTTGTTCAACAATGAGTTTAATATTTTATCTTTTTCAAGACCTTTGTTCCTTAGTTCAATTACTTCGGAACGAAGGTTGTTTAAGGCTATGGTATACCCTTCATCTTCAGCACTTTTTTGCGCCCTGAGGGCGTTGCTAAGGATAAGGCCCTGCAAAAAATGCGGTATTGAGTGTAAGCAAATGGAAAATTTTGTTTTTAAATACAAAAATCTCATTTTCTCACCTTTAAACTATTGTATGCCAAGCTGTAGGCCAACTCATCTTTTGATAACACTGAGAGCCCATCTTCTAGTGTCGGGAACCCGAAGCTCTTGCCCATCTCTCGGCAGACAGAAATCTCTTTGCTGTCTGGGAGACAGTACAAGAAGTCTTCTTCCCCGCTGTCGTTGAATACCAGTGCCCCCTTTGGATATTTTAATCTTTGAGCATAGAATTGAGCCTCTCGCTTTTCTTTCTCAAATAATCTTTTTCCTGAAGCATGTCGTATAATATAATCAGGAGCTTCAGATGATGCTTCGAGAATAGGAATGGTGGTTTTTTCAGTTCAAATTACTTCTACAGCTTCTTTCTCCGTCTTTTCTCCGATTTCCAAGGATTTCTCCTTGGCGGGCTCTGAAGGCCCAGCTTTGGTCTCAACTTGGATCTTGGCAGCTTCGGCCTCAATTTGTGTTTCTGTGGCTTCGGCAGCTTTTTCAGAGTAGAGCTTGAAGTTTTTATTGTTTCTAGCACATCTAATACGTTGACCATTCTCTTCCTCTTGGGAGTCGTTGAAAGATCTTTTTGTGCCTTCGGCATCGTCACCTCTGCCGAAGGACTTATTACTTCTAATATCCTCGTTTTCTCAACCTTCATCTCTTCAACGTTAATGGCCTTCGGCTCATCTGATTTGGCTGATGATGCCTTCAGCGATACAGACGATTCTTCAGTTTTCTGCGTAATCGCAGGTTTCTTGCCTTCGGTCACCGAAGAGGTCTCACCGCCAAATTCGGGCACTGCAGCCAGTTCAATATAGCGCGGTCGATGAGTAAGGACCTTCACCCTTTTCCTCTTCGGTAGAGGCTCGCTCGGAGCGGCTGAAACATCATCTCTCCCGGAACCTCCACTTTTTCTTTTTTGCCCCCAGGGCGGGTAACGGTAGTCAGGATACATGAACCCAAGAGCATCAAAAACTCTGTTTAGTCTCTTCTTTTTCCGGTTCCCGAAGGTTGCAGATAATGTGTTATCTTCTGCTTTGGAGTACAGCCCAAGCAGCTCATCGCTTGTAGCTTCGACGCTTTTCAGCCAGTCGTCGTCTGGCTCGATAAACTGGTCTCTAAACCTGAAGGTATATTTTAGTCGAAGCAAACCACCTTCGTGGGGATTGCTGATGGATTCTTTTGGCATCTCCCAGTCAGCTACCAATGGCCATATCCTGTAGGCCACGTGCTCTTGAATTAAGTCCCTTGTCCCGTTGAAAGAGCAGACTAAGCCGAAGGCCTTGCGACATTCTTCGTCCGCTTCGTCGATTTCTACCTTCGGTTTCCGGAGCCCGAAGCGTTGCCAGATAGGGCGCATGATTATCTCTTTAATGTCTTCTCGTGCCTTTAAATCATTTTTTACATAGAACCATTCTTTCGTCCAGTCTCTGGGCCATCTCTTTCGAAAAGTCGGTACTGGGGAGCTTGAGCCAGAATGGGCAACGAAGCTATAGCAGCCGAAATTGTTATGATACTGTTCTTTACCCCAGGGCTTCGTCTCATATAACAGTTCATGCATACTGCAGAAACTTTTTGCATTTGTCTCCAAGACCTGACTCCTTACAGCCCATACGAAGATTCCCATTCTTATAATGGCTTCGGGGGTAATCTAGTGAAGGTAAATCTGGAATATCTTCAAAACCTCGACTACGAAGCTGCTCAGAGGGAGCCGAAGCCCAGCCTTGAAAAAGCTTCGGAAGATCATGACTTCATTTTCCTCTAGAGTAGGACAAGTCTTCTCTCCGTCGTCAGCCCTCACAATAGACATATCCCGAAAGTATCTCCCCCTCATGTTGTCAAGATGGCTTTGTTTAATAGTTGATTTTCCAAAAACTGCATGGCTCGGTCGCCAGGGTCGATCTTCGGAGTCTTCCCCGCCGCTTTCCACATCATAGCTGTCGCTATCACCAGTGTCTTCAGATAAGCCCTCCAAAATCTCCCTAGTGATCTTCTCTGCATTTGTCTTTGCTATTGATTCAATAAAGCCAAGATTCATCTCCTCAGAAAGGCTCAGCTTCGATTCAGCGACAGCTTTTTTATCTTTAGACATCTTCAAAAATGCTAAGAAAGTGCTCTCAAAGCCGAAGCTTAAAAATTTAAAAAAGCCAAGCAAGTGTTGGTGCGCAAGAGCTAAAAATTGAGTAAGCAAGAAGCAGATGGCAAGAAAGCGTGCCAAATGAGCTCGTGGTGTGCTCTTATTTATACGCCTGGTACGTTGCATGCTGGAGGGCCCGCTTGTCAGTGGCTGTTGCTATTCTAGCAAAGGGAAGGTGTTTTTTCGGACCTTCGGCTCAGGGCCTTCGTCCTTGTCGCAATCTAAATTTATCATTCTAACAAATTAATATTGAGAGGGGCTACTGTTGGGGGCCTTCGGCTTCCGAAGGTCCTCAAAAACATGATTTAACAATGTTTCTGGAAGTATAATGCATGAACAGGTACCTTCGGACTTGAGTTGAAACCACAGCGTGAAGAAGCACAAGAAGGAGTACGAAGGATAGCGCGAAGCCGAAGCTGTGCGCAGGAGAGCTTTGGCGTGATAGCAGAAAAGGAAAACCGACTTAAAGATGAAAAGGCTATTTAGACCTCGATGGATTACTATAGAGTTATTAGCAAATGTAAAGGGCATGAGTGTAATTTTACATGGGCTGCATCCCGTGCCTATAAATAGATGAACAGTGACCCTGTACTGTTCACGCTGACTAGGCATTAATCCTTGCGTCACGCTGGTACCTTTACCTTCTTTCAAGTCAAAGGTACACTTGTAATTTGATATCATTTCTATTTTTCCATAGTAATAAAATAAGAATGAGATAATAATAATATATGAATGTTTATATTATCTTTTATGTTTTATGTGATTCTCCCTTCATCTCTTATGTTGATGAAGGTATGTCCTTCATTACCTTCGTCCGAAAGTCATTATTTCCTAAGGGAAATAATGCTTCGAAGGACGAAGGGCTTTAACGTTTAATGTTTTCTGTGTTGCCTTGTTCTTAACTCATAGTACTTGAGAACAAGTCCACAACAATAATCCTACTAAACTCTTCACAAGATGACTTGTTAGTAGACCCAAATATAATATCATCAACATAAATTTGGCATATAAACAAGTCTTTAGCAATTGTTTTAGTGAAGAGAGTAGGGTCAGCTTTTCCAACTTTGAAGCCATTAGTGATAAGAAAGTCTCTTAGGCATTCATACCATGCTCTTGGGGCTTGTTTGAGCCCATAAAGCGCCTTTGAGAGCTTATAAACATGTGTAGGATACTCACTATCTTCAAAGCCGGGAGGTTGCTCAACATATACTTCTTCCTTGATAGGGCCATTGAGGAAGGCACCTTTCACGTCCATTTGATACAACTTAAAGCCATGGTAAGTAGCATAGGCAAGTAATATACGGATTGACTCAAGCCTAGCTATGGGTGCATAGGTTTCATCAAAATCCAAACCTTCGACTTGTGAATATCCCTTGGCAACAAGTCAGGCTTTATTCCTAGTCTCCACACCATGCTCATCTTGTTTGTTGCTGAATATCGACTTGGTACCTACAACATTTTGGTTAGGACGTGGAACTAAATGCCATACCGCATTCCTCGTGAAATTGTTGAGCTCCTCTTGCATTGCCACCACCTAGTCTGGATCTCTTAGTGCATCCTCTATCTTGTATGGCTCAATAGAAGACACAAAAGAGTAATGTTCACAAAAATGAGCAACTCGAGATCGAGTGGTTACCCCCTTGTGAATTCACCAAGAATGGAGTTGATGGGGTGATCCCTTTGAATTGCTTGGTGGACTCTTGGGTGCGGTGGTCTTTGATCCTCAATTTCTTGATCATCTTCCTTGTCTTGATCATCGTCATCTCCCCCTTGATTAATGTCCTTCTCTTGAGGTGGCTCATCGTCTTGATCTTGATCCTCGTCCTCTTGAGCTATTTCCTCATCTTGAGTTGGTGGAGATGCTTGTACGGAAGATTAAGGTTGATCTTGTGCTTGTGAAGGCTCTTCGGGTTCTTTTGGACACACATCTCCAATGGACATGTTCCTTAGCGCGACGCACGGAGCCTCTTCATCATCTAATTCATCAAGATCAACTTGCTCCACTTGGGAGCCATTAGTCTCATCAAATACAATGTCATAAGAAACTTCAACTAATTCAGTGGACTTGTTGAAGACTCTATATGCCCTTGTGTTTGAGTCATAACCAAGTAAAAAGCCTTCTACTACTTTAGGAGCAAACTTATAATTTCTACCTCTCTTAATAAGAATGAAGCATTTGCTCCCAAAAACTCTAAAATAAGAAACATTGGGCTTTTTACCGGTTAGGAGTTCATATGATGTTTTATTGAGGTTTCGGTGAAGGTAGAGTCGGTTGATGGAGTAGCAAGCGGTGTTAATCGCTTCCATCCAAAACCGATTCAGTGTCTTGTACTCATCAAGCATGGTTCTTGCCATATCCAAAAGAGTTATATTCTTCCTATCCACTACACCATTTTGTTGAGGTGTGTAGGGAGAAGAGAACTCATGCTTGATGCCCTCCTCCTCAAGAAATCCTTCGATTTGAGAGTTCTTGAACTCTGTTCCATTGTCGCTTCTAATCTTCTTGATTCTCAATTCGAACTCATTTTGAGCCTGTCTCAAGAATCTCTTTAAGGTTTCTTTGGTTTGAGATTTTTCCTGCAAAAAGAATACCCAAGTGAAGCAAGAATAATCATCCACAATAACAAGACAATACTTACTCTCGCTGATGCTTATGTAAGCGATCAAGCCAAATAGATCCATGTGGAGTAGCTCAAGCGGCCTCTCGGCTGTCATGATGTTCTTGTGTGGATGATGAACTCCAACCTTCTTCCCTGCTTGACATGCGCTACAAATCATGTCTTTCTCAAAATGAACATTTATTGGTCCTAAAATGTGCTCCCCCTTTAGAAGCTTGTGAAGATTCTTCATTCCAACATGAGCAAGTCGGCGATGCTAGAGCCATCCCATGTTAGTCTTAACAATTAAGCAAGTGTCAATTTCAGCATTGTTATCATTGAAATCAACCAAATATAGCTGACCATCTAACACTCCCTTAATAGCTATTGAATTATCACTTCTTCTAAAGACAGTAACACTAATATCAGTAAAAAGACAATTGTAACCCATTTTGCATAATTGAGAAATAGAAAACAAGTTGTAATCGAAAGAATCTATAAGAAAAACATTAGAAATGGAATGGTCAGAGGATATAGCAATTTTACCCAAATCTTTGACCAAACCTTGATTTCCATCCCCGAATGTAATCGCTCTTTGGGGATCATCATTTTTCTCATATGAGGAGAACATCCTTTTCTCCCCTATCATGTGGTGTAAAGCCCAAAATTGGTAGAAAAAAATAATAATAAAATAAAGAAATAAATATATTTATGATAGTGTTTCTAGAATTTTTGAAACCTTTGAGAATTTATTAGGACCCTTCCTATTCATAATCAATTAATAATATTAAATTAGTTAAGCAACCAGTAAATAAATAATGAAGAAAATGCATCTCTTGCTTATAATTTTGTGTAAGGCATTTTATTGAAAACATAACTTAAATTTGACCTTAGAATTTTAAATGAAAACATAAAATAGAAATTGAGAGGAAATTGGAATAAAGTCATTTATTACTAGAATTGAATAATGGGAAGGAGGATAAATACTAATATTGAAAATAGTAGCTGTTGGGGGCCTTCCTCTTCCGAAGGTCCTCAAAAACAAGACTAATCATATGTTTTCAGTATGACATAGACTATTGCAGGAGGCTTCGGCTTTGGGATGAAGGTTTTATCTCATGGTAAAGGCATGCGCGATATGAAGACACAACCCGAAGGTGATATGGATGAACGCTGAAGCTATGGCTGAAGGAACTTCGGCTTGGTATGATGACAAAGATCAAGGATGAAACCGACCTAAGGGGGAAAAGACTACTTAGTCCTTGATAATTCACATTATGATTAAGAGTAAATATCAGGGACATGAATGTAATTTTGTCTAGGCTGTGTCCGGTGCCTATAAATAGATGAACAATAACACCGTACTGTTCATGCAGCATTGTAATCACTCTCGCGCCTTTCTCACATCGTTACCTTCTGCCAAGTCGAAGGTATCATTGTAATATTAATATTGTTATTGTTTATTCATGTCAGATGAAGATAATAAAAATGAGTTGCTAATATATAGTAATTAATATCTTCATACATCTGTATTCCATTATTTTCTTATTTATATTCATGTTTATATGATAAAATGATGAAGGTGTGTCCTTCATGACCTTTGTCTGAAGATCATTATATCCTAAAGAGGAAATAATGCTTAGAAGGACGAATGTCTTTAACCTTGACAATTGTGTTGCCTTGTTCTTCATCTATAGCATCTGAGAACAAGTGAGCAACAGTAGCATTTATATTCATAATCGGATCATATTTGATATTGGGAATCTGAACTTCAAAATAGGGATTTGAATTTGGTTTGAAATTGGAAATAGAAGGGGAAATAGAAAAGAAAAGGAATAGGGCATCACTGCGCTGGGCCAACCTCTCCTTATCCTGGCCTAGCCTTCCCTCGGCCAAGTGGGCCGAGCACCCTTGCCCACTCCACTCGCTCAGATCACTACGCAGAACCGTGTTGCGCGTCGGCCCCTCACTGACGCATGGGTCCCACTTGCTAGCACACCTCATGGCCGACCTATTCCTCTAACTTGTGGGGCCGCACGGTCCGCTGTCGTCGTTCTCTTCCGCGGCGAGCACTGAAACGAAGCTTCACAAAATCTAGGTGGAAATCGCAACAAACTCGGGCGCCGTCTGGGGAGTTGTTGGGGTTGGTACCGGGGTATAAAGTCTAGCTCGTCCTCGCATCACTCGTCTCCATTAATACCCTTGGCATCGAATCAGTAGCCATAGCATGGAGGAGAGAACTCTTGTCGCCGCCTCGGCTTCCGTCACCCTACGCGCCCCGGTGGCCGTAGTGGAGTGATCGATGTTCACCAACCAGTGGTGATATCGGGCGCTCGGGGTATCGAACCTGGGAGGCACCTGAGTCCGGTGAATTCCTCATCGAAATTCGTTGGAGCAGTGAAGCCATCCTTCGGCGTGGTCGGGAGTCCCTGTGTCACCGTCGTCGGTAGGCCCCTTTCATTGAGCTCGCATTAGCCCTTGCATCTTTGGCGCTTGTTCAGCATCCACGCAGTGGGCACTGGGCTCGTCGGCAATGCTCCGCCGTGGCGGCCTGTCACACCCAGATTTAAGGGATAAAGCTGGGTGTGTCTCATATATGCGCCAAGGAAGAACAACACATATAATAATAGAGTGCATAGAGATAAATGTCATAAATATCATAAATGTACTTATTACATAGCTGAAGTCTTACAAAATAAATCATAAATATAAAATGAACTAAATTTTATTTTCCTGGCGCCACAAAGCTGTCTGGGAGACGCCACCTAGATCAAGTCGAACTCCTCGTTGTGCAGCTCCTCTTTGACCACCTACTCTTCACTTGTGGGGGGTTATATATTGCAAGAGTGAGCTCACAAAAGATCATAGCTCAACAAGTTGTGGGGAATAATGTGCATGAACTCACCAAAGGTGGGAGTTCATGTGAAGTGTAAGGCTGATCAACAAAATAATGGTTGAAGCTGAGCATTGCTTTTGTAAGTTGGTCAAAATTTTATTAGCAGTTACTAAGTGTAAGTAAATACTAAACCATAGTAATAATAAATAAAAGTAATAATAAATAATTTCCAATGTGATGCAAATGACAAGTTGAATTTAATTCTATAAATTAATCATGTGAGGGTCCGAGCCGCTCATGACCGTGAGCACGACTGATATACCAGTTTTACACTCTGCAGAGGTTGCACATCTTTACCCACAAGTCATGTTACCCATCTGCCAATGGGTCATGAATCCCATACACCTCTACCAAGGAAGCGAGGCAAGGTAACACTACGAGACCTTTACAAAGTTCCACTAGCTTCAGAAAACCCGCTACAGTTTCTAGGAAGCTCCAATGCAGGGACCCCTCGCTTGACCGCCATCGCAGCAAAATCAACCCAAGGGCCTCCCCACACTGACCACTCCCCTACTGCCCTTATCCCTATCAAGTAAGGTAGTCTTCCACTAGCTTTCCTAATTAGTCAGCCAAGGGCATCCCATACCACCCTTGTGGTAACACTGTTTTCCCAGGTGGTCGCTCTATGTTCCAATTAACATAATGATCTTATCATGAACAGTAAATAACAAACTGATAATAAAAATGTGGTCATGAATAATGTATATCTCCATACCCAAAACCACATAAAGCAATAGCAAGTACTACCCAAAAAGTTCAGTGGTAATCAAGATATAAAGATAGTCAAACTAGGGTAACCTAAAGGGTCCCATCAAAATTAACCTATGCAGATCATTATGATTAATAAAACATGACTGGGTAAAAAGAAGTGATCAAGGGCACAACTTGCCTTCAACGAGCTCCTGCTCAGCAGTCTCCACCTACTAAACCCCTGGATCCTCGGTGGCTTGCTCGTCTACTAGCATCAATACAAACATACATAGTATAGCAAAAATTAGCATCACACCAAACAGCAAAATAAAATGCATGATTATATTCTATGCTGCATAACAAGATCATAGGAACAAGAATCACTAAATTCGGAGCTACGGTTATTAAGTTATGCATTTATGAAGTTATTGAGTACTTGGTATAGATTAATTCAGATGAATAATTTTAATCCATGTTTCATGGCTAAACAGAGATACTAAGTGGTAGACAATATTAAAACAAAGTTAATGTCTCTAGAATGAATTAATTTGGAGCTAACATGAATTTAATATGATTTTATCCAAGTTTCTGGAATTATTTTTGTATTGAAAATCAATTTTCATAATTATTTATCTGTTTTCTCTATTTCCTGGATTGTGCGCTAAATACTGGAAAGGCCAGGGGCTATAGCGCAAAAGAGTCTAAGACTCAGTGAGACACCTGAGTGGACTGCGGGTTGTTTTCTTAATCTTTCAGGGACTTATTAGCAAAACTAACGTGGCGAAAGGGTATCGTCTGAATCTGGCCGCCCGATCAGAAATGGACGCGCCAGATTAGATCTGGGCCTGTTATGAATCCGCTCACGTTCCTGATCGCCGGATCCAAGATCTACAGCACAGATTTTAAATGTCCCTCACCGCCCCGGATGCATCCGATCAAGATCCAACGGTCACGGCGCACTCATCCGCTCTTTTCATTCTAGCCATCCAACGATGCATGGACGACTCGCGACTCATCTTCCTCCTTCGACTCGGCTGCAGTGACGTACACCTTTTCCACGGCAGCGCCATCACCTGGGAGTTCCAAATTCGCAACTCGCACCTCGAATTTTGATCCCAACAGTGCTACGTGTAGCGGGGGGTGAGCCAAAGAGGATGGGGTGGTTTTACCTCAAATCGGGGCGGTGACACCCAGCTTTGACGCAACCCACGGCTTTCTCCAATCACGGTGAGCAATTCTTCCTCGATATGGTTGAAATCCGATTCAATAGGACTCCGCCCGGATTCTCCACGCGGCGGTGATGCCTCCCCCGCTGATTCTTCGACCGCCTAAAGCCATAGCTCGGGATATTCTCATGGCGGCACGGAGGTGGACCAATGGAGGCGGCCGCGACCTCGCCCTTCTTCCTCACGGTAACAGTGGCGGTCGGGATTAAGGGAAAGGCAAGGAGAGAAGGAAGAACCCGTGACCCACCCCAATATAGCCCAGCAATGTCAGTTGGGCGCAGCTGCGCTCGAGCTAGCGGTGAAATCAGCGAGTAGTTGCCTGGGAAGATCTATAGTGCTCCTGACGTGTGAGGCCCGCGCAGCAGCGGCAGACCAGCGTAGGCGCGATCATCTGGTGCTCGGCCCGACCTATAGAGCCAGTATGTGGGTGTGGCCAAGCGGCTGGTTTCCTGGGCCCGCCAGTCAGTGGGTCACTCGCGGTTCTGGTGCAGGACGGGCTAGCACTCGTGTGGAGTGGGTGAACGGGCTGAAAATGGCGCCCCGGCCCAAGTAAGCTTTTCTTTCTTTTTTCTTTTTATTTTATTCTCTTTTCTTTCTTATTTTTGAATCCAAATTTGAATTTCAAATCTGTGGTGAATTTGTCCTTATTTTAATGTACAACAGAATGCACCAGTTAAGTAAAAATTTATCCTTATTTTTATTTTGTTTTATGTAGTATTTTCTTATTTCTTTCCCATTTCTAACTTATTATTCCAATGCTCTAAATTGCAATTCCTTGGTTAATTTCTAATTTAGACATTGGCACATCTTCATTAATCTTGCCAGTATTAAATGCACAAACATAAGAGCTCAACATGATCCATGGCTTTTCTTTTTATGATTTAGTAAAGAATTATTACCTTTTAATTATGTTTAGTCATGTTGGTGACTTGTTCTCAAATGCTATGAATTAAGAACAAGGCAACACAAAAATAGGTTAGTGTTTAATGCCCTTCATCCTTCTAAGCATTATTTCCCTGAGGATATAATGATCTTGGGACGAAGGTTATGAAGGACGTACCTTCTTCATTGCAATATAAATTAATGAAATACGAAGCATATAAAACGTAGTAACATGGATAATTACATGACATCATAATATATCTTTCTTTTATATAATCAGGAATGAATAAGAACAATATCAAATTACATTTGTACCTTCGGCTTGATTGAAGGCAAAGGTGCAGTCGTGACGCACAAGCGAGTACAAGTACGCGTGAACAGTATGGGAGTACTGTTCATCTATTTATAGGCACAGGGCGTAGCCTGTGTAAAATTACATCCATGCCCTTTTTACTATTGACTTAATGACAATCCAACGAGGACTAGATAGCCTTTTCCCATTTAAGTCGGTTTCCTTTTCTGTCTTTGAGCCGAAGCTTCCTTGCGTATAGCTTCAGAACTGGTTCATCCTTCGTCCTAACCTTGCTTTTCATATTGTGTATAGCTTTATCCCAAGTCTGAAGCTTCCTGAACATATATTACTGTTGGGGGTATGCTTCGTAGCTGTAGATCCTAAAGAAAGGAAACACCTTCGGAAGATCTTCCCAGAAGCAGCGCCGAAGCTGTCACATATAAAGCTTCGGCACAATGACGGATCTCATGACGAAGGGGCGAACCGACTTAAAGATGAAATGACTTAAAAGCCCATGATGTTCTGTGTCATTATTGTAGTTAATTGTAAAGGGCATATATGTAATTGTACATAGGCTGCGCCCTATGCCTATAAATAGGTGAACAGTACCCCTGTACTGTTCACGCAAACTTGTAATCGCTGACGCATTACACTGGAACTATCACTTTCTGCCAAGACGAAGGTATAAATATGACAAAATATGGGAATAATGTTATTTGTTTTTAGCATATCTCTTTATAATGTTTTACAATTTATACTTCATTTTACATTATTTTATAAGTTTGATCACAAAGGTATGACCTTCGTGATACTCTGATCATGGCCTTCGTCCGAAGTTCATTAAACCCTTGGGGAGATAATGCTTCAGCGGGCGAAGGACATTAACATTTAACATTCTATGTTGCCTTGTTCTTAATTTATAGCATTTGAGAACAAGTCCCCAACATTGGCGCCCACCTCCGGTGAACTCACTTCCACTTTTTGAGCTAATGGCTTCATTCAACAACCAAGCTGGAACTGCTTCGGCTACGAAGCTGGTGCTCCCGATAACAGGCGGTTCATGCTCAGAGCCGGCCAACAAGAAGCAGAAGAAGGAGGCACATAGAAGGGTACAGCATGTCGGGGTGCAGGGACCCTTCATCAAGTCAAGATGGTCTCACATCCCAATTACCTTCTCCCAAGAGGACCTTCAGCTCAAGGATTACCCTCACAATGATGTTATGGTCATTTCTTGTGTTATCAAAGGGTTTCTGGTCCACAATGTTCTGGTCGATACAAGCAGTGCAGCGGATATTATATTTGCTAAAGCATTCAGACAGATGCAAGAGCCAGAGGATAAGACTCATGATGCTACACACCCTCTTTGTGGCTTCGGAGGAAGACAGATTGTAGCGCTTAGCAAGATCACGATGCCAGTGACCTTCGGATTTGTCAACAATACAAGGACTGAACAAATTGTGTTTGATATTGTCGACATGGAGTACCCCTACAATGCAATCATTGGTCGTGGGACACTCAATGCTTTTGAAGCAATTCTTCATCCAGCATATCTTTGCATGAAGATACCTTCGGATCAAGGACCTATTGCTATCCATGGAAGTCAGGAAGCTGCTAGAAAGGCCGAAGGAAACTGGACAGATTCAAAAGCAATCCATAATATAGATGGAGCTGAAGCTTGTGAGCAGTACAAGTATAGAAGAGAGAAGGCTGATTCGGCCGATCAGCCGAAGCCCATGCTCTTATGTGAAGATATAGCAGAGCAGAAGGTGTTGCTGGGATCTCAATTGTCTGAGGAACAGGAGAAAAACCTAACAAGGTTTCTGTTCAATAACAAAGATGTTTTCGCATGGTCCGCCAACGATCTATGTGGTGTCAACAGGGATGTCATTGAACACTCGCTCAATGTTGATCCATCCTTCAGACCCAGAAAGCAGAGGCTTCGGAAGATGTCTGATGACAAAGCCGAAGGTGCTCGGAATGAAGTGAAAAGACTTCTCAGTGCTGGAGTCATAAGAGAAGTGAAATATCCAGAATGGCTAGCTAACACTGTTATGGTGAAGAAGGCCAATGGTAAATGGAGGATGTGCATTGATTTTACTGATCTCAACAAGGCTTGTCCGAAGGATGAGTTTCCATTACCGAGGATAGATTCTCTAGTAGACGTAGCAGCTTCGTCAGAGCTCATGAGTCTACTAGATTGTTATTCAGGCTACCATCAAATCTGGATGAAGAAGGAAGATGAGCCAAAAACCAGCTTCATAACCCCCAGTGGAACATATTGTTACCTTCGGATGCCTGAGGGGCTCAAGAATGCTGGAGGAAGTTTCAGCAGAATGATAGCCAAAGTTCTCCATTCTAAGATATGCAGAAATGTGCTAACATATGTTGATGATATCATAGTAAAAAGCACGAAGCAAGAAAATCACATTGCTGATCTGCAGGAAACATTTGCTAACTTTAGGCAAGCTGGCCTGAAATTGAATCCAGAAAAATGTGTCTTCGGAGTAAAGAAGGGAAAATTCCTTGGTTGTCTGGTTTCGACAAAGGGAATCGAAGCTAATCCGAATAAAATCGAAGCTATTCTTTGGATGGAGCCGCCAAGCACAAAGAAGGGGGCTCAATGGCTGACAGGAAGACTGGCATCCTTGAACCGATTCATATCTAGATCAGCAGAGAGGAATTTACCGTTCTTCGAAGTGCTGAAGTCAGCCGAAGTCTTTCAATGGGGACCATCTCAGCAGAAAGCCTTCGAAGAGCTGAAGTAGTATCTGATAGACCTAACGACGCTAACTCCACCCGCGCCAGGGGCTCCTCTGTTGTTGTATGTGGCAGCTTCGCACTCTGCAGTAAGTGCAGCACTTGTCCAGAAGAAGCTTGAAGGACAAACTAAAAAGCAAGCTCCAGTATATTTTGTTTCCGAAGTCCTTAGTTTATCAAAGAAAAATTATACAGAGTTGGAGAAGGTGCTATATGCTGTCTTAATGGCCTCCAGGAAGCTTCGGCATTATTTTCAAGCATTCCATATAATTGTTCCTTCATCACAGCCTTTGAAGGATATTATGAGAAACAGAGAAGCTACTGGAAGGATTGGAAAGTGGGCTGCGGAACTCAACGAGTTCACCATTGATTATGTACATAGATCCTCAATTCAGTCCCAGGCGCAGCAGACTTCATCGCCGACTGGACACCAGGGGCTCATGAGGAAGAAGCAAGTAAAGATGCCGAAGCCTGGACAGTGTTCTGCGACGGTTCCTGGGGAACCTTCGGGGCAGGCGCAGCTGCTATTTTAGTTGCACCTTCCAAAGTCAGAACATGCTATGCAGTGAAACTTGATTTCAGTTGCACAAATAATATTGCTGAATACGAAGCTTTGCTTTTGGGGCTTCGGAAGTTAAAGGCAATGGGGGTAAGAAGGGCGGTTCTCAAAACAGATTCCCAAGTTATTTCTGGTCATATTGACAAGAGTTGTAAAGCAAGAGATCCGAAGCTTGAAAAATACTTGGATACAATTTGAAGGCTTGAAGCTTCTTTCGAAGGGTTTTCTGTCAAGAATATCCCACGAGGAGAAAATGAGCACGCTGATCTGCTAGCTAAGTCAGCGGCACAGGGGCTGCCTTTACCTTCAGAAGTATTCTTCGAGACAATAAGAGCACCTTCGGTGGAACTTCTTGAAAGAGCAGTGCTCAATATATCTCCTGTTTATAGTGAAGATTGGAGAACTGAGATTATATCCTTTCTCCAGGGCAATTACCTTTCAGATGACGAAGCATATAATAAGAGAATAGAGGCAAGAGCCTGACCATATGTAATAATAGAAGGGGAGCTATACAAACATGGTGTTTTCTCTCCATTGCTTAAATGTTTATCTAGAGCTGAAGGTATAGAATTGATGAAGGAAATACACGCAGGCATGTGTGGATCTCACATCGGATCTAGGCCCTTGCTGGGAAAAGTCTTTCATCAAGGGTTTTATTGGCCGAAGGCAGCTTCGGATGCAGCGGAATTAGTCCAAAAGTGTGAAGGTTGTCAAAAATGTGCAAGAGATCAAAAACAACCTTCATCCCTAACTCAGTTAATACAGCCCACTTGGCTGTTGCAAAGATGGGGCCTTGATTTGCTAGGCCCACTTCCACCAGCACAAGGAAATTTAAGATATGTTGTGGTGGCGGTAGAATATTTTTCCAAATGGATTGAAGCGAAGCCTTTAGCCACAATAACCTCAGTCACTGTTCAGAAATTTTTTTGGCAAAATATTGTTTGTCGCTTCGGAGTGCCGAAGGCCATTACTGTGGAAAACAGAACACAGTTTGATGCCGAAGCTTTCAAAGAGTTCTGTGAGCAAATTGGCACGAAGATTCATTTTGCATCAGTCAGGCATCCGGAGTCAAATGGACTTGTTGAAAGAGCTAATGGCATTATAATGACGGGAATAATGAAGTTAATCTTCAATTAGCCTAGGGGAAAGTGGCCAGATGAATTGATCAAAGTGGTGTGGAGCCACAATACAACAATGTCAAGGTCAACAGGCTTTTCACCATTCAAATTACTGTTTGGTGACGAAGCAATAACTCCGGAAGAAGCTAAAGCAGGATCAATAAGAACAGTGGCTTCGGCAGAGGACGAAGCTGATTGTTCTGTGGCAAAAGATGCCTTAGAAGGGATCAGGCTTCAGGCTGTGGAGAACATCAATAAATATCAAGTTGAAACAATAAAGTGGCGTGATAGAAAAGTTCAGTTAAAAAATATCAGGCTAGGTCACTTGGTACTTCGGAGAGTCGCCAACCCAGATACAGTAGGCAAGCTACAGTTGAAATGGGAAGGACCTTTTCTGGTAGTATCTTCGTCAAGACCCGGTTCCTACAGATTGAAGGATATGGACGGCAACGACATTCCTAGATCTTGGAATGCGGATGAGCTTCAGCGATATTATGTATAGCTTGATGTAATCTTTTTATTTTTTCCTATGGCACCCTTTTCCTTTCCGAAGGGGAGAAAGGTTTTTAATGAGGCCATAGCATGTAATTTCCCTTTTTCTTATTACAGCTCTACAAGAGCAATATCCCCCAAAGATGTAAATGTAAAAACTAAGCTCACACCATCGAGTGCAAAGAAAAAAGAAGAAACAGGGAGAAGCTCGAAAGACGTCCCTAAGGGGATGCAGAGCACGATGAAGCTACAAAAAGTCGTTCCTAAGGAGCGCAGCGTAAGTTTTCTGCTCAAAAGTCGTTCCTAAGGGAATGCAGAGCTTACAGCGAAAAGTCAACGCTCATTCCGCCAAAATATAAGGCAAAGCGCGAAAAGTCAACGCGATACCGCCGAAATAGAAGGCGAAGAAGTTCAAAAGACGTTCCTAAGGAAATGCAGAACTTACAGCGAAAAGTCAGCGCTGATACACCGAAAAATAAACGGTGAAGCCAAAAAATAAACGGCAAAGAGACTTTGTTTATTCCTAAGGGAATGAAGGCTATGGTTGTCGCTTCGTATATGTGTTTGGACATTCATTTGCACGGTACATTACATCATAATATTTGCATTCATAAACATTCATTTAGACATACGTAGGATCATCATTATCATAACACAGGCAGTTGCTCCGGCTCTAAAGATCAGACTTCGGCAGAAGAGAAAAAGAAGCAGTTTTTATGCTTCGCTGTGTACGAAAAGAAGGGAAGGTGTTTTTCGCCTTCGGCTCAAAAATGCTAATTTCGTTCACACCAAAGCACTTCATACATTTATGGGAAGGTAGGAATATATTACAAGGTACGGACAAAGTTCATCAAGTAAAATTTAATTACATTTACAAAAGTAATTACAAAAAGTTCCTAGAGCTTTTTCTACAGTCATCTATTCAAGCTGCATCAATGTTCATCGAGCTTCAGCTTCGGCATAGTCATCCATTAAAGCTTCGGCGTCATCTTCTTACTCTTCAAGCTTCGGCTTCGACCTCGTCATCCTACACGAATTAAAGTATTGTAAGCAAAATTCAAATTCGAAGGAAGAGGTAAGCACAAGGTATGATTTTGTTACTGGCTTAAGATGACTCCGAGCTTCGTCACCAGCTTTGTCTCGTCCACCCTTCGTCCATACCACCTTTATAAATTTGTTTGCTATACTTCGAGCAAGGTTGGGGATATCATCTAGATCTGCTGGTGATAAACTAAAATTGGGTATGTTGATAATTTTTCCGTGCTCGCAGCCAGATTTTAGGAATGCAGCAGTGCCCCGAGAAGCTACTAGGGCACAGAAATCACCATGTCCAGCAATAACATCATCAAGGTCATCAATTTCACCTTCCATGTGTTCAAAGGCCCCTGGTAGATCTTCAGCTGAAGGAGTAAATTTTTCGCTGCTGGCCCCAACCAAATAGAAGACCTTCTTCAGCCGTTGAATACATCGAGTGCTAAATTCTAAACATTTATTTTGAAGGCTTGTTAATGATTTTTGCAAATCTGAAACCTTCTAGACTTCGGCCTCAAATTTTTCATTAAGCTTCTGTTTTTCTTGTTCGAAACTTTCTAACTGGCAGAGAAGCTTCGTATTCAGTTCTGTTATTTTAGCTTCAGCTTCTGCCAATAAGCCTTCGGTCGACTGAAGCTTGAAGTCTTTCTTTTCAAGGGCAGCACATTGGTATTTTATTTTGCCTTCTAAATTCTCGATTATAACCTCATGTTTTTGTCTTCCAAATCTTGCTGCATTTTTAAAGATTTGTTCAGCAACATACTCTGTATATAAACAACCTTCGTTATAAAACATCTTCGTTATTACAAACGATAAAAAGTTAGAGAAAAGTTGTTTACCTTGAAATTAGAATAAAACAAACTGCCGACGATATGCTGTCGTCGGTAGCGGCTGATGTCTGTTTCAAGCTTCGGGAAACCGATACTCTTTGATAGAGTACCAATAACCTTCGCTCCGGTCTGATCCCGGATACAACCCAGCTTTTCATCATCGATACCACCAAAGAGAAATGCCCCCGGCCGATACCCGCAAGATATGGCATACTCTTTTAACTCTTCTTTTTTGGCCTTTGTCAGCTCTTGCCCAACTAAGTTTTGAAAACTAAAAATTTCATCTTCCAAAGTGTCTTCGGCTATTTCTTTCTTTTTCTCGGGCTCTGAGGCCAGAGTCTCTTCGGTAGCTGCTGCAGCTTCTTCTGCGGCCATGTCTAGCAGTATTTTATCAATATTTGCAACTGTGGTTTCTAACTCTATATCTTCGGTTGTGGCAGCTTCGGCAGCTGTAGCCTCCGAAGGTGCAGCTTCGGTAACCGTTATGTCCTCAACAGCTGGCGCTTTCAGAGCTAAAGCTCTTCGTGGTGTCTTTTCAATGACTTTCGTCACCGTAATGATTCTTTGCTTTTTTGGCCTAGCTGCCTTCTCCGTTTTTGCAGGCTCCTTGTCCTTCTGAAAAAGCTTTGTCAGATGTGACCCTAATGGACTCAGCTTGATAGGCAAGGATTCAGTCATTACCTTTAAAATTTCCTCCACGACGGTGGAAGAAGGTGATGCAGCAATTTCTTCTTCTTCGCCAATTGCCTTCTGCTTCGGAGCTATAGCTTTTCTCTTCTTCGAAGCAACTATTTTTGACTCGGGCTTTGGTTTTTTCTTTTCAATTGATCTTCATCATCTTTATTCAGAATATCAGCCACTCTCTTCCTTTTTTTGCCCTTCGGCACCCTTATCTAGCCGCTCGTAGTCAGGATATTCGAAGTCAATAGCATCCATTACTCGGTTCAGTCTTCGCTTCGGACGGGTGCCGAAGGCTGCAGTCATCAACTGATCTTCTTTTCTAGAGTAATTGCCGAGTATTTCGTTGCACATTACTTCGATCGTGTCCAGCCATTCTTGGCAAGGCACTATGAAATGTCTCTTGAATTTGTAATGGTAAGGCAACCGAACAAGCTCCCCTTCCTTCTTGTTTCCTTCAAGCTTCGGCATGGCCCACTCTTTCATAGTTGGGAACACTCTGAAGGCCAAAAATTCTTGCACTAAATCCCTAGTGCCGATGTGCTCCGCAATAACTCTAAATTCAGCCAAAGCAATTTGGGTCGGACCCTCTGGTGTCATGTTGCACTGGGGTCTGGTCTCTCCGAAGATCAATTCCAACGGACTTTGGACCAATTTCTCCTTATCTTCGTCAACTTTGACGTAAAACCACTCGGATTTCCAGTCAGCTGGCCACTTGCTACGGTAACTGATCACAGGAAATTTTGTAGTCTTGTGATAGGCAAAATTGTAGCAGCCAAAGTTTTCATGTAGCCCATCTCCTCTAGCCTTGGTCTGGTAATGAAGCTCGTGCACTCGGCAAAAACCTTCGGCAAATGGTTCCACCCCTTGGCTTCGGAGGGCCCAAATATAAACGCTAAGCCTAACGATAGCGTTAGGAGTTAGTTGATGAAGGTAGATTCCAAACTTCTTCAGCACATCAGCAATCATCTTGTTCAAAGGGAATCTTAAACCAGCCTTAAAGAAACTTTTGAAGACCATTGCTTCATCTTTTCCCGGCTTTGGAGTAGTTTCTTCCCCTCCAAAGCGAATCAACTCTTTCTTCGCTTCACTAAAATAGCCCAACTTCATCATCTTAGGCAAATCACCTTCAAAGATGGTAGATTTTCTGAAATCCAGGTGGCTGGGTTTACTCGGCACTGCACTGCTATAATCATCTTTGGAATCAGTCTCCTCAACATCAGCCTGCTCTGCTTCAGCGGCAGGTGCATCCTCCGATGTTACCAACCCAGACCGCTTCATCGCTTCGAAAATGGGAACAGTCTCAGTAGCTTCGGTTTCATCTCCCTCACGATCAACCCTGGCAGTGGAGCGCACTCTCGCCATTTGATTATGATTTTTTTGAAATTTTTTATTGATGACTTTTTTATTTTTCCGAAGCTTTTCCTCTTGTGACGAAGCAGAATCAAAAGCGGCGCTTCGTTCGAACACGATGATCAAGCTTCGGCTTTGGTTAAATTTTTGGCAGCAAAACAGTGCAATAGCAATGAATGCTGTGGTAACTTCACACCTACCCGTCTGTTTATATAGTGCCACAAGTGGGAAGGTGAATCGTCAAGGTCTTCCACACCGAGTAAACAGCCACCCGCACTCGCTGAACAGTGGGCCACAGGGTCCGGGAAGGTGAATCGCTAGGGCGCGCGCAACTGCTGCAAGATGGGGCCACCTCGCGCGCGGATTATTTTAATCCTTTCTCGCCAACGAGCTCAGGGAAGGTGTTTTTCGGATCTTCAGCATCCCGAAGCCTAGAAGACTTTTTCATGGATCAAGCTCGTTACGACAAACGATCTAGCACCGCGAAGGGGCTACTGTTGGGGGTATGCTTCGTAGCCGAAGATCCTAAAGAAAGGAAACACCTTCGGAAGATCTTCCCAGAAGCAGCGCCGAAGCTATCACATATAAAGCTTCGGCACAATGACGGATCTCATGATAAAGGGGCGAACCGACTTAAAGATGAAATGACTTAAAAGCCCATGATGTTCTGTGTCATTATTGTAGTTAATTGTAAAGGGCATATATGTAATTATACACAGGCTGCGCCCTATGCCTATAAATAGGTGAACAGTACCCCTGTACCTGTACTGTTCACGCAAACTTGTAATCGCTGACGCATTACACTGGAACTATCACTTTCTGCGAAGACGAAGGTATAAATATGACAAAATATGTGAATAATGTTATTTGTTTTTAGCATATATCTTTATAATGTTTTACAATTTATACTTCATTTTACATTATTTTATAAGTTTGATCACGAAGGTATGACCTTCGTGATACTGATCATGGCCTTCGTCCAAAGTTCATTAAACCCTCGGGGAGATAATGCTTCAGCGGGCGAAGGACATTAACATTTAACATTCTATGTTGCCTTGTTCTTAATTTATAGCATTTGAGAACAAGTCCCCAACAATTACACTTGGGAAACATTGTTAGTCATGTTTTTGAGGACCTTCGGAAGATGAAGGCCCCCAAAAGTAACCCCTCGCGGTATTAATTTGTTATAACAACGAATTCATACTGCGACATGAACGAAGGCCTTAAGCCGAAGGTCCAAAAAACACCTTCCCTTTGCTAGAATAGCAATAGCCAATGACAGACAGGGCCCACCAAGTTGCAACGCACTGGGCATATAAATATAAACCATAGCGACAACATTTGGTACGCTATTGCCGCTATTTGCGTTATTTTCTCAAACTTTTTAGCTTGTGCTCACTAGCTCTCGCTTGATTTCCAAGCTTCTTGAGCTTCGGTTTAAAGTCACGTTTTCACCATGTCTGAGGAAAAGAAGGTTGTTGTGAAGACGAAGTTGACTGAAGAGACGAAGCTGTTTGAGGAGAAGAAGGCTGTGGATCCTTATATTGCTGGATTTGTTGAGTCGATGGCAAAGACAAACACAGAGAATATTACTAAGGAGATACTGGAAGGTTTATCTGAAGATACTGGTGATAGCGATAGCTATGATGTGGAAAGCGGGGATGAAGATTCTGAAGATCGGCCCTGGTGGCCAAGCCATTCTGTCTTCGGAAAATCAACCATTAAGCAGAGCCATCTTGAGAACATGAGAGGAAGGTACTTTCGGGACATGTCTATTGTGAGGGCTGGTGGAGACAACAACGTCCCTGCCCCTGAGGAAAATGAAGTTGTAATTTACCGAAGCTTCTTCAAGGCTGGACTTTGGTTCCCTTTGAGCAAGTTTGTAGTTGAAGTGTTGAGAACCTACCAGATCTTCCTCCATCAGATCACCCCCGAAGCCGTATTAAGGATGGGGCTTTTTGTCTGGGCGGTAAAGAGTCAAGGGCTAGAGCCAAGCGCGAAATGCTTCTGCAACATGCACGAACTTTTATATGAGACAAAGGCCATTGGTAAAGAGCAGTACCACAACAACTTTGGTTGTTATGGATTCGTTGCTCGTCCCAATGCAAGCTACCCAGTGCCAACATTTCGGAAGAGATGGCCCGGGGCCTGGATGGAAGAGTGATTTTATGTGAAGAATGATCTGAAGACGAGAGAAGACATAAAAGAAATCATCATGCGCCCTATCTGGTCCCGCTTCGGCCTTCGAAGGCCGAAGGTCAAAATTGATGATGCCACCGAAGCGTGTCAAAAAGCCTTCAGCACTGTTTGCTCCTTTATTGGCACAAGGGATTTAATTCAAGAACATATAGCTTTCAGAGTATAGCCGCTTGTGGAAAGCTAGGAAATGCCGAAGGAGACCATCACTGACTCTAGCGAGAGTGGTTTGGTTCGGCTGAAGTATACCTTCAGGTTTGGGGATAAGTTTGATGAACCAAATGATGACTGGTTGAAGTGCATTGAAACTACTAGCGACGAGTTACTTGTGGCGTATTCCAAGACCGAGGACAATGCCTTGTCCGCAGCCTTCGGGGGTCGGAGTAAGAAAAGATTGAACAGGGTATTCGATGCTTTTGGCTTCGTATACCCTGACTATTGTTACCCGCTGCGAGGGCAAGGGGTAAAAAGAAAGATTGCTGCTTCAAGAAAAGTTGCTGCTTCAGCGATCACAGCAGAGCCGAAGGGCAAGAAGATGAAGGTTCTGACTCACCGGCCACGTTACATTGAACCGGTCGTGATACCTGAGTTTGGCGAAGGGGCCACTTCGGCTGCCAAAACAAAAGAAATTGTTCCATCTACATAGAGCACTAAAGAGTCAGCTGTGATATCGAAGTTACCTTCAGTCGAGCTAGTTGAGACGAAGGTTGATAAGGCTGAAAGGCCGAAAATTGAAGAAATAACGAAAATGTCGGAGATTTTGAGCCCTCTATCAGAGGCAACAGTGTTGAAGGCGCAAAAGGGTTCCGCCGCAACTCCTAAGAGGAGAAGGATGGAAAATGTGCTAGATGTTGTGCTAGAAACAACAAAAACCTTGAGTCCCACTCCCACAAAGAAAATTGCCGTAGTTGCCAAAGTGCAACCCAAAGCTGATACTAAGCAGGCAGAAGTCGAAACTGCAACAATTCAGGCTGAAACCGAAGCTGGGCCTTTAGAGCCCACCGAGATGGAGCCTACTGACCCCAAGGAAAAATCAACAGGGCGGATTGCAATTGAAGAAATCAAAACTCCTACTCCTGAAGCTTCGAACAAAAGTATTGACTACATTATTCGTCATGCTTCGAGAAAGATATTATCCCAAGAAGAGATGTTAGAAGCGCAACACTATGCCCAAAAATTGAAATATCCAAAGGGGGCGCTAGTGTTTAATGGGAGTGGCGAAGAAGACTTTTTGTACTGTCTCCCGGATAATAAAGAAATATCCGTTTGCCGGGAGATAGGTAAAAGCATCGGATTCCCGAAGCTGGAAGAAGGTCTTTCGATTTTATCGAAGGACGAACTTGCTGACAGCCTAGCGTACAATAGCATAAAGGTATAAAAGCTAGTTTTGTATTTGAAAATGAAATATTTTTTGTGCTATGCTTAATTCTGTCCCTCTCTTGCAGGGCTTAATTCTTAGCAATGCGCTTAGGGCACAGAAAGATATGGAAGATGAAGGATATACGATGGCTCTGAACAACCTTCGCTTAGAGGTGATCGAATTAAGAAACAAAGGTCTTGAAAAAGACAATATCTTAATTTCATTGGTAAACAAAGTGAAAGAAGACGAAGCTAGTTATAAGGCTCAGGCCAAAATCCAAAAGACTGAAATTGAAGACCTTCGGAAACAGTTGGCAGAGGCTAAAGAAAAATGCGCACTCGCAGAAGCTAACCGAGATATCAGCGAATATTGGAAAAATTATTTAGAGAAAGATGTTGAAGAACTTCGCACATCCAAGGAAAGATGCTTTGAAAAAGCCTTAGAGTGCGTGAAGAAAATAAAAGGCAGTTTCGCCAACGTGGGTGCCTATTCTACCAAAGAAAACTTTATACGAGGCGACCCCGAAGGTGTTATTGAATGGATAAGTGGGGAGGCTGAGACCTTTGAAGAAATCTTGAGTGATCGCGGGGATGTCTGTGCATTTTCCGGTGCGCGGGGGATTTCGGCTATCTTGGAGAAGGCGGGCTGTGATCACATCAAGACCATGGCCTAGGCCGAAGCTGCCTTCTCCGCAGATGACACAAAGGATCCTTTAGCTGAAGCGACCTTAATGGGCGGAAAATTCTATAATGATGTCTGGGTGAATGGTGGCCGAGAGATGCCTCATGAAATTATAAAGAAAAGTGAAAAAGACACTCAAGACACCCGGATAAAAGCGAAACAAGTTGAAGAGGCTGCAGAGCATGAAAGACGTATAGGTAATATCTTTTGATGTTCATCTTCAGCATTTGTTTCTGTGGCTTCGGACTAATTAATTTTTCCCACTTCAGCTGAATTATCCCCGCCACCGGAACCATTCGATCCCCTGGCCGATCCAGAAATGAAGGAAGCACTAGAGATCATTAATATGGCTAAGTCTATCGTTGATGAAGTCGTCAATAAGTTGCTAACTAAAATTGCGGAGAAGGTCTTGAAAGAAGACTAGCACTTATTGCAAAAACATTTTTAAATGGTTAATGCAAGAGACACTGGAATAGACATTGTGCTTTTATTGTAACGAAGCTGTAATATTTGACGTGTGTAACTTTGGATTGAATATGTAAATTATTGTAATTTATTTCTTTACGATGCATGAAACTTTCATACATACCGTTTTTGAGCCTTCGGCGAAAAAACACCTTCCCTTCTTTTCATGCTTCATGAAGAAAGAAGGTCCGTGGTTCGCAAAAATAAAGATATCCTTGCTTCACAAAGAGAAATCCCTCTTTTACGTGTAGGCTGATGAGGCTGTAATTCGAAGCTTACTTCGTGTAACTTCGACAGAATATTTTCCGAAAATCGGCTCTGTATTCCATTTTTGTGTCATTGATGCAATATGTTGTATGATGTGATGCTATGCGAAATGATGTGATGATATGAATGCAAAATGATAATGATGTCGAGGACACATACTCACACTCCCACACTGGAACACACAATCTCTACATTCCCTTAGGAACGATTGGAATCTCTTTGCCGTTTATTTTTTGGCTTTACCGTTTATTTTTCGGTGTAAGTTCTGCATCCCCTTAGGAATGTCTTTTGAACTTCTTCGCCTTCTATTTCGGCGGTATAAGTTCTGCATCCCCTTAGGAACGACTTTTTAACTTCTTCGCCTTATATTTCGACAGTATTTGGCTCTGCATTCCCTTTGGAACGACTTTTGAGCAGAAAACTTACACTGCGCTCTCTTAGGAACAACTTTTTTGTAGCTTCGGCAAAACTTATGCTGCGCTCCCTTAGGAATGACTTTTTGTAGCTTCGGCAAAACTTACGCTGCGCTCCCTTAGGAATGACTTTTGAGCTTTGACAATTTTTAGGTTTCGTAAGTCTGTGAAGAAGATATATTCCATCTCGATAGAAGCAGAAATTCTTACAAGAACTTAAAACTAGATTTAGATTGTTTATTCCTTATTAAAAAAACAAAATGACATAGAACATAAAAGTATTTTAGAGGAAGAATATTGCTCAATAAATGTGCTTTGATTCTGGCATAGTACTGTTGACTGTACGAGCTTCGGATTCCTCCCTGAATTTGCGTTGCTGTTGAGAGTGTTGGTGCCCTTCTGGCTGCTGGCTTCGGGAATGTGTAGGTTGCAGTGGTGGTGGTGGTGGAAGCTGAGGCCAAGAAGCCTGAGAATGGCTAGCCGAAGCAATAGAGGTTGCAGGATGATTGCCCACATATTCTGGTATGTAGGGAGAATGGCACGAAGCAGTATGTAAGACCTGCTTCGGCTAATTCTGCCGAGCTGCGGCTTTTGCGATTTCCTTTTGCTTCTAGATAGTGATTTGGCACATTCTTGTAGTATGGCCCTTGTCCTCACCACAGAATATGCAATAGATTTTCCTGGGCTGATCCCCATATCTTCCTCCGAAGATCCTGGCGCCTCTGCCCCTTAGAGCTGGTGGCCTAAAGGAGCTTTGTTGCTGCCCCAAAGACTATGAGGTGTACTGTGGCCTCTGAAGCTAGCTTCCTTTGTCGTCATTCTTTGGCAGAAGTCATTGTCAGCCTGGATATACTCATCCATCTTCTGAAGCAGCTTCTCCAAAGTTTGTGGGGGCTTCCTAGCGAAATATTGAGCCGTAGATCCTAGCCGAAGACCCTTGATCATGGCCTTAATGACATTTTCATTGGGCACTATGGGCGCTTGCGCTTTCAGCCACAAGAACCTTCGGACATATGCCTGAAGGTATTCATCATGGTCTTGCGTGCATTGGAACAAAGCCTGAGCTGTGCCTGGCTTCGTTTGAAAGCCTTGGAAACTGGTAATCAGCATATCCTTGAGCTTCTGCCACGACGTGATTGTCCCTGGCTGAAGAGAAGAATACCATGTCTGGGCTACGTTCTGGACCGCCATGACGAAGGACTTTGCCATGACAGCTGCATTGCCTCCGTATGAGGATATTGTTGCCTCATAGCTCATCAAAAATTGCTTTGGGTCCGAGTGCCCATCGTACATGGGTAGCTAGGGTGGCTTGTAGGATTGTGGCCATGGGATAGCCTGCAATTCTGCTACCAAAGGAGAAGCATCATCAAAAGTAAAGGTATCATGATTAAAATCATCATACCATCCATCTTTGTTGAATAAGCCCTCTTGACGAAGCTCCCTGTATTGAGGCCTTCGGTCTTGGTCATCTTGAGTAAGATAACGCACCTCCTCAGTAGCTTCATCGATCTTCCTTTGAAGATCGGCCAGTCGAGCCATCTTCTTTTTTTCCTTTGCACTTGTTGATGGAAGATTTCCATGTCCCTGATCTCTTGGTCCAACTCCTCCTCCTGGAATGTTGGACTGGTGGCCTTTCTCTTCTGGCTTCGAGCCTCTTGGAGAGAGAGAGTCTCCTGATTTGTGTCCAGTGGCTGTAGTGCAGCAGCCCCTGGCGCTGTTGTCTTCTTCGGCGGCATAACGAAGGTCAGTGCTTTGCCGAAGGTTGTGGAAGTGAGTACATGAGAGGTGGGTGCCAATGTTGGTGACTTGTTATCAAATTCTATGAATTAAGAACAAGGCAACACAAAAAATAGGTTAGTGTTTAATGCCCTTCGTCCTTCGAAGCATTATTTCCCTGAGGATATAACGATCTTCGGACGAAGGTTATGAAGGATGTACCTTCTTCATTGCAATATAAATCAATGAAAGACGAAGCATATAAAACGTAGTAACATGGATAATTACATGACATCATAATATATCTTTCTTTTATATAATCAGGAATGAATAAGAACAATATCAAATTACATTTGTACCTTCGGCTTGATTGAAGGCAAAGGTGCAGTCATGACGCACAAGCGAGTACAAGTACGCGTGAACAGTACGGGAGTACTGTTTGTTGGGACCATGCTTCGTCGCCAAAGGTCCTGCAGAAAGAAGCAGCTGCAGCTGAAGCTGCTCGTACGTGACGACGAAGATATCATTCATGAAGCTTCGGGGTTATAACATATCCGAAGATGAAGGGTTGAACTGACTTAAAGATAGAATGACCTTTTAGCCTGCAGGGGTCTGAGTCATTGTTGTAAACTTTTATGAAGGGCATGATTGTAATTCCTCACAGGCTGTGTCCTGTGCCTATAAATAGTGAACAGTATTCCTTTACTGTTCACGCATTCCTGTAATTGCAAGAGCATCATTCGGGAATTATTGCTGGTCAAGGCGAAGGTATAAGCATACCTTAAGCATTGTATTCAAACATTTTAGATTCAGATAATAAATATGTGAATGGTGTCATTTATCTCCAACATATTTATCTTTAATATTCTACATTTCACGTCGTTTTATATTATTTTTATTACCTTCGTAATGTTGTGTTTGTGACCTTCGTCTGAAGTTCATTAAACCCTTGAGGAGATAATGCTTCAGCGGACGAAGGGTATTTAATATTTAACACCTTTGTGTTGCCTTGTTCTTGATTCCTAGCATTTGAGAACAAGTCCCCAACATTGGCGCCCACCTCCGGTCAACTCACTTCCACCTTTTTTTTTGAGCTAATGGCTTTGTTCAACGATCAAGCTGGAGCTGCTTCGGCTCCGAAGCTGGTACTCCCCATAATAGGCGGTTCATGCTCAGAGCCAGCTAACAAGAAGCAGAAGAAGGAGGCACAAAGAAGGGTACAGCATGTCGGGGTGCAAGGACCCTTCATCAAGTCAAGATGGTCTCACATTCCAATTACCTTCTCTCAAGAAGATCTTCATCTCAAGGACTACCCACACAATTATGCTATGGTTATCTCTTGTGTGATCAAAGGATTTCTAGTCCATAATGTTTTGGTTGATACCGGCAGTGCTGCAGATATCATATTTGCTAAGGCTTTTAGACAAATGCAAGAGCCCGAAGACAAGATCCATGATGCCACGCACCCTCTTTGTGGCTTCGGAGGGCGGTAAATTGTAGCACTTGGGAAGATTACCATGCCGGTAACCTTCGGATTTGTCAACAACACAAGGACTGAGCAAATTGTGTTTGACATTGTTGACATGGAGTATCCTTACAGTGCTATCATTGGTCGTGGTACTCTCAATGCCTTCGAAGCAATTCTTCATCCAGCTTACCTTTGCATGAAGATACCTTCGGACCAAGGGCCCATTGCTATTCATGGAAGTCAGGAAGCTGCCAGAAGGGCCGAAGGAAATTGGACAGATTCAAAAGCAATCCATAACATAGATGGAGCTGAAGCTTGTGAGCAGTACAAGTTCAGAAGGGAAAAAGCTGCTTCGGCTGATCAGCCGAAGCCCATGCTCTTATGTGAGGATGTAGCAGAGCAAAAGGTACTACTGGGATCTCAATTGTCCGAAGAACAGGAGAAAACCTTGATAAGGTTTTTGTTCAACAATAAAGATGTCTTTGCTTGGTCAGCTAATGATCTTTGCGGAGTTAACAGGGATGTTATTGAACACTCCCTTAATGTTGATCCATCATTCAGACCTAGGAAGCAGAGGCTTCGGAAGATGTCTGATGATAAGTCTGAAGGTGCTCGGAATGAAGTGAAAAGACTCCTCAGTGCCGGAGTTATCAGAGAGGTAAAGTACCCAGAATGGCTGGCTAACACTGTTATGGTAAAGAAGGCCAATGGTAAATGGAGGATGTGTATCGACTTTACTGATCTCAATAAGGCTTGTCCAAAGGATGAGTTTCCATTGCCGAGGATAGATTCCTTAGTTGATGCAGCAGCTTCATCAGAGCTCATGAGTCTGTTGGATTGTTATTCAGGCTATCATCAAATCTGGATGAAGAAGGAGGATGAGCCGAAGACAAGCTTCATAACCCCTAGTGGAACATATTGTTACCTTCGGATGCCTGAAGGGCTTAAAAATGCTGGAGGAAGCTTCAGCAGAATGACAGCGAAGGTTCTCCATTCTCAGATAGGCAGGAATGTGCTAACTTATGTTGATGATATCATTGTGAAAAGCACGAAGCAAGATAATCACATTGCTGATCTGCAGGAAACCTTCGCTAATTTCAGACAGGCTGGTTTAAAGCTGAATCTAGAAAAATGTGTCTTCAGAGTGAAGAAGGGGAAATTTCTTGGTTGTCTAGTTTCAACAAAATCGAAGCTATCCTTTGAATGGAACCACCAAGTACAAAGAAGGGGGCTCAAAGATTGACAGGAAGACTGGCATCTCTCAACAGGTTCATATCTAGATCAGCAGAGAGAAATTTGCCATTTTTCGAAGTGCTGAAGTCAGCCGAAGTTTTTCAATGGGGACCAGTCCAGCAGAAAGACTTCGAAGAGCTGAAGAAATATTTGATAGATCTAACAACATTAACTCCACCAACGCCAGGGGCTCCTTTGTTATTATATGTGGCAGCTTCGCACTCAGCGGTAAGTGCAGCACTTGTTCAGGAGAAGCTTGAAGGCCAAGTCAAGAAGCAGGCCCCAATATACTTTGTATCCGAAGTCCTTAGCTTATCAAAGAAAAATTATACAGAATTGGAGAAGGTACTGTATGCTGTTTTGATGGCCTCCAGGAAGCTTCGGCATTATTTTCAAGCTTATAATATAATTGTTCCTTCTTCACAACCGTTGAAGGATATTATGAGAAACCGAGAAGCTACTGGAAGGATTGGAAAATGGGCTGCAGAGCTCAATGAATTTTGTATTGATTATGTGCATAGATCTTCGATCCAGTCCCAAGCGTTGGCAGACTTCATTGCCGACTGGACGCCAGGGGCTCAGGAGGAAGAAACGAATAAAGATGCTGAAGCATGGACAGTGTTTTGCGATGGGTCTTGGGGAACCTTCGGAGCAGGAGCAGCTGCTGTGTTGGTTTCACCTTCCAAAGTTAAAACTTGTTATGCGGCAAGACTTGATTTCAGTTGCACAAACAATATTGCTGAATATGAAGCTTTGCTCTTGGGTCTTCGGAAGTTAAAGGCAATGGGAATCAGAAGGGCCATTCTTAAAACTGATTCCCAAGTTATTTCTGGTCATATTGACAAGAGCTATAAGGCAAGAGATTCGAAGCTTGAAAAATATTTAGATACAGTCCGAAGGATTGAGGCCTCCTTTGAAGGATTCTCTGTTAAAAACATTCCTCGTGGAGAAAATGAATATGCTGATCTATTAGCCAAGTCAGCAGCACAAGGGCTGCCTTTACCTTCGGAAGTATTTTTCGAAACAATAAAAGCACCTTCGGTCGAGCTTCTTGAAAGAGCGGTCCTCAACATATCCCCTGTCTATAGTGAAGATTGGAGAACTGAAATCATCTCTTTTCTTCAGGGTAATTTTCTTTCAGATGACGAAGCTTATAACAGGAGGATAGAAGCAAGAGCTCGACCATATGTCATTATAGAAGGGGAGTTATACAAGCGTGGGGTCTGTTCCCCGTTGCTCAAGTGTTTATCCAGAGATGAAGGCATAGAATTGATGAAGGAAATACATGCAGGCCTGTGTGGATCTCATATTGGATCTAGGCCTTTGTTGGGAAAAGTTTTTTGCCAAGGATTTTATTGGCCAAAAGCAGCTTCAGATGCAGCGGAACTAGTGCAAAAGTGTGAAGGTTGTCAGAAATGTGCAAGAGATCAAAAACAACCTTCGTCTCTAACTCAGTTAATACAACCCACTTGGCCGTTGCAAAGGTGGGGCCTGTAACACCCTAGGTGTTACTCAGGGTGTCCACCCCAGGGTTACCCCTTTTTAACCCATAGTTACATAGAGAATTGTGGGCAAAGTATCTCAATCTTGGAATTCAAGGTCCTAATCAAGTGCAAACTATCGTAGATATCATGCCCTAGCTTGTAATGCACATCTAAGTAGGGATCTCCCAAAACCTTAGAACAAAACCCCCATAGGCAATTATAACCCTGATTGAAGCCATGATCAAAAGATCATGTAAACATCATGATCATGGTTTGGGTCAAATATAAAAGTTGTAATATACTTAATAACCTACAATTAATAGTAAGGAGGTACCCCCAAAAAGTTTTCAGAAGAGTCCTAAAAAGATCACCAAAGGTTGAACACAAGGGAAAAATGCAGATTTTGTCTAAGTCAAAAACCAACCCTTGAGCAAAGATCCCTCATGTTCACCTTGATTCCCTTTTCAAAACCAGTCGACCCAATTAACAAAATGGCGCCAAATTAACCCTAGAACACCCTGGCAAGAGATGACACCTACCCTAGGGCGCTAGACACGACTTGACACCCCTTTTGTCTCGGTTTGGACCCGGCTGACACAGCAAACTTCTCCCCTCTCTATCTCCCTGCCCTGACCATATCTCGACTTGGAACTCACAACAAAAGGGTAGGATTTGGAGCAGAGAAGTGACCGTACGCAGTGACTTTGCCAAGATATGCACGCCATGGCGCTCAAATCGGCCGTTGAACCTTGGCAGACGCAACCCTCCACGTGTTCGACGCAAGCTGGCACCCGGGGGCGCGCTCAGAGCACACCCGTGCGCGAACCCCCGCGCGCCCACGGCCGCCCGTGACCACGCCCGAGCCGCGCATATAAAACCCGCCCCAGCGCTCGGTTGCCTTCCCCATTACCTCATCCGTACCTCGCCGGACTTGCCCAAGCCAGCCATCGCCTCCGGCGACCTCCCCGCGACCCGCCAGTGCCGACCGAAAGCCACCACCGTGGCCAACCCCTCTCCAGTCCCCCTCCGTTCGATCCAAGCCCCCAGTTAGCTTCCTGGTGAAGCCGTGAGCCTTGCTCAAGCTTGAACCGAGGGCCTGCATCACCGGAGTAGCCGAATCGCGCTCACCGGAGTTCAAGAACCCGCCGGCGCACGTGGACCGGGTAAACCCCTCCACCATTTCCCGATTCATTGCGCGTATGGCCTCTGTGTCATCCCGTGAAGCTCCTCGTGCCCATTGATTGAACTCTACCGCCGTGGTTTGGCCGGAGCAGGCGTCGTCGTCGACCCCCGCCGCCTGCGCTCGTGGCCAGTGTGACTCCGACCACCTCCAGCGACGACCCGCACATCGACGTGACCGCCGCAACCTCCCGAACGTCTCTGACCACCTCGTCGGACCTCCCTCGCCGCCGGTAAGCCGCGCCGTCCTTTTCTTTCCCGCGGCTACTGTTTCAGTTAAGGGAAGGACTGCGGGTGAGAGGGAGAGGAATCCAGGGGGTTAAGTGAAAAGCCAGAGACTCAAATGAATAGTGGCCCGAGGGTAGATCTACGAAGTTTGATTCGGTTTAAACTCAGGGGCCTCGGCGCAAACTGCTTTTCCAGAAAAACTTAATTAAAACCTGATTTAAATTCAAACAGAAACTTTAAAAACCCATAACTTCTGTTTGGTTTATCCAAATTTGGTCAAACTAATTTTGCCAGACTCTAAATAATATAACCTGTCTAAGAAAAATATAAAACCCCATAAGTACTAGAGAAAAATATAAGGTTCTGATTTATTTTCTGTTTTGGCCAAAAGCTTAATAATAGCAAGAAAAATGGTTGTACTATTTAACTAAGGTTAGAAAAAATTTAGAGAAGTTATTGTCTACCTACTGACCTAGTTAAAAATGTTAAACCTCTCTGTCCATTACATTAAGTTAGTTTTAACCCCTTATTCTATAATATGCTTAAGTTTAAGGAAAATAGAAAAAGTGATATAAATAATGAACCAGAGGGCACTCCTATTTTTGTTGAGATATTTAGTCAATGTAGTTCACTGGAAAAATGTATCATACCCTGTTGTAGTAAAAGATAAGAAAGATACCTTTTAAATGAAGAAAATAAGGATAACTTAGAAAAACCCTACAAAAATAACCCTAAGGTGAAACCTCCCCAAACCTTAGGATAACTAATGTATTGATAATAAGAACTTAAGAAAAATCTGAAATCTGTTGTTTGATATTTTTCAAATGACAAGTTAGTTCTAATCACCCTTTTTGCACCAAACTTTAAAAATCCATCATTATTTAACCATCATGTTGCTCTCTGTCCTTTTTGGTACAAGAGCTTTTTATCACTACTAGAAGCCAACAAAAATAACCCTTAAGTCAGAACCCACTTTAATAAAAGACTTGTAGTGTAAAGTGGCCCATTTTGCCTAACTATTGTTATTTTTGTTTAAAGACTAGCTTTTGTACTTTAAGCCTCAAATTCTTAAAACAAGCTAGAATAGCCAGTGGCAAACCACTGTCATTTTTACAAAATTTTTGGAAATTTTTAAACTACTGTCATAGTTCAAACCCCTACTAGAAACCCTAAATGGAAATTAAGGAAAAGAAAATGGATGATGGAATTTAATGTCCTCCTAAGACCTTTATAAATTGTCCACTGAAATCCATAAAGGCAATACAAATCCCACATGTTATCCTAAAAGAAAACCTAACCCTAAAAGGTAATAAGTCTATGTATACCACTAGAAGACCCATGTAGCCAAGGAACCCTAAGTTAATTCTTGACTTAATTTCTGTAGCTTAATGTTCTTAAATCTTGCATAATTGTAACATACATGTTCATTGCATTCGATAGACTGTAATCTTGCTGACGGAGAGTATATCCTCGTGCCGGAGCAAGGAGCTGCCCAGGAGGTTGCCCCAGACCCAGCACCAGAGCCTGCACCAGAGGACCTGCCTGCCACTGCTTTGGAAGGCAAGCCCCGGTTTTATGCATAACCTGTTATTTATGCTATTTTACTTCGCTTAATGATTGTAGGATTGATTGTGCACTTAGGTGTAGGAATTGTTTGAAACCCTAGTTGCATGATCTCAGGAATCCTATTGAGATGAGTACTAGTATGCTAAGTCGAGTAGCTGCTTTATTAAGTAGGATCTCGGTAGAAGTCGAGTGATTTTTCTAGCACTCGCGCGAGGTCAGGAATTGGTTGTATCCACTTTCCTATCATATTGATGTGGTTTGTGGGCAACAATCCATGGGGATTGGTTGTTCACGGGATAAAAAGTTGATTAAGGATTAAGGTGTGGTACCGTGAGTCAAGCGTTTGAACGTACTAAACATATGCCGAGAAATATGGTAAATCGGCAAGCCTAGTACCTGATTGAACCTGGCAGTGGACTTTACCCCTCACGCGACCTGAGACGTAGTCTCCCATTCCGGTTATGGTGGGTACAAGTGCGGTCACTGCACGACGGCCAGTCGGGGTCAGTGGGGCATTGTACGCCAAGGCGGTGAGCCCTGATCTGCTGACGGGGAATCGATGGGGACGGTTGATGTGTGTGGGGACGGAGTGCCCCTGCATGTCGTGTGTTTAGGTTTACCTTGCAAGGATAAAAACCCGATTTGAATCGTCTGCTTCTCGCAGCTAATGAGACTGCTTGATCCATGCTGCTACATTGAGTAACAAGTGGAACTGTGTTGAGATTATACAAGCTGTTGATTGCTAAAAATGCTTGCTACTATGTATGAATAGATAGTACACTTTTAGCCTTAAGAGAGTCACACTTAATTTTGACAAAGTTAAAATCTTGATTTAGAAACTCAGCTAGTGCTTTTGGCAACCAAACCCCACAGCCAAACAGCTGCATGTCTAGAGGTAGAGGAGTATAGACTCCTCACACCGGGTAAGTCTAGCTGAGTATTAGTATACTCAGCCTTGCTTGTGGCATAATTTTACAGGTTCTCTGGAGGACATGGTTGCTGGAGTGACTTGGCCATCCACCCTGCCACCGGGTTGGACTGTCGAGTGGGACCCTGCCTCGGCTGAGGAGGAGCATGAGGAGTGATGGGACAGGCTTCCCCATCTCTCCATTTATTTATCGTTAGTTTATTTCCGCTGCACTTCAAAACAACGATGGTTACTTTTGCGAAAACTCCGATGGTGACAATGGTGATGTAATAATTTAATACTCTTCCATGCATGGTTTTATGCTTTATTGTATTTGCTCTGTGACTCACCATCGAGTGAGATTGTGGTACTTGATCCTGTCAGTGGCCGTGTCGGACTAGATCCGAGGGATTGACGGGTTATTCCCATTTAAGTGTGGTCTAGCCTCTAAGGCCGGATTTAGGCACTTAAGTTGGAATAATTCGGGCAGTTCCGCCACAGGGCCTTGATTTGTTAGGTCCGCTACCACCAGCACAAGGAAATTTAAGATATGTCGTAGTGGCAGTGGAATATTTTTCTAAATGGATTGAGGCAAAGCCTTTAGCCACAATACCTTCGGTCACTGTCCAAAAGTTTTTCTGGCAAAACATTGTTTGTCGCTTCGGAGTGCCGAAGGCCATTACTGTGGACAATGGAACACAGTTTGACTCCGAAGCTTTTAAAGACTATTGTGATCAAATTGGCACGAAGATCCATTTTGCGTCAGTTCGACATCCAGAATCAAATGGACTAGTCGAAAGAGCTAATGGGATCATAATGACAGGAATAATAAAGTCAATCTTCAATCAGCCCAGGGGAAAGTGGCCAGAAGAATTAACCAAAGTGGTGTGGAGCCATAACACAACGGCGTCAAGATCAACAGGCTTTACGCCATTCAAACTATTGTTTGGTGACGAAGCAATAACCCCGGAAGAAGCCAAAGCAGGATCAATAAGAACAATAGCTTCGGCAAAAGGCGAAGATGAAGCTGACTGCTCTGTGGAAAAAGATGCTATAGAAGGGATCAGGCTTCAGGCTGTGGAAACATCAATAAATACCAAGCCGAAACAATAAAATGGCGGGATAGAAAGGTTCGGTTGAAGAACATTAAGCCAGGACATTTGGTGCTTCGAAGAGTGGCCAACCCAGACACAATAGGCAAACTACAGCTGAAGTGGGAAGGCCCTTTTTTGGTAGTATCTTCGTCAAGACCCGGTTCCTATAGATTAAAGGATATGGACGGCAATGACATCCCTAGATCATGGAATGCGGATGAGCTTCGGCGATATTATGTTTAGTTTGATGTAATTTTTTCTATTCTTTTTTGTGGCACCCTTTTCCTTTCCAAAGGGGGAGAAAGGTTTTTAATGGGGCCACAACATGTAATTTTCCTTATTTCAAATCTATAAAAATGATATCCCCCAAAAATGTAAATGTAAATGCAAAGGAAAAAGAGAAGAGTTCAGAGAGAAGCTCAAAAGTCATTCCTAAGGGAATGCAGAGCTTACAGCGAAAAGTCAACGCTGATTCCGCCGAAAGTAAAAGGCGAAGAAGCTCCTAAGGGACGCTTACAACGAAAAGTCAACGCTGATTCCGCTGAAAGTAAAAGGCGAAGAAGCTCCTAAGGGAGGCTTACAGCGAAAAGTCAACGCTGATACACCGAAAAGTAAACGGTGAAGCCGAAAAGTAAACGGCAAAAAGATTTGAATCATTCCCCAAGGGGATGAAAGGCTATAATTATGGTGTTTGAATATGTGTTCCGCTATTCATCTGCATGATACATTACATCATGTCATTTGCATTCATAAACATTCATTTAGACATATAGAATCATCATCATACCACGCATAAAAGATAGATGCTTCGGCAATCAGGAAAAACTTTGTAGAAAAGAGGAAGTTTTCATGCTTCGTTGTGTACGAAAAGAAGGGAAGGTGTTTTTCGCCTTCGGCTCAAAAGGAGAAGTTTCGTCCACAGCAAAGCAGGATGCACACGGATAAAGGAGACAGAATATATTACAAGGTATGTACAAATGTACATAAGTTTTTTCCATAATGATATTACAAAGATCCCTTCAGAATTTTTTATAGGAAAGTCTATTCTAGCAACTATCAAGCTTCAGCTTCGTCATACTTCAGCTTCGTCGTCCTGCACATATTAAGGAGCAGAATAAGAAAGATGCAAATTTCAAGGAGAAGGTAAAAGTAACAAATATAAGTTTTTTACCGACTTAAGGTGACTTCGAGCTTCGTCACCAGCCATCCTTCGCCCGCCATTTACCCAAATCTGGGTCATAAATCTATTCCCGATGCTTCGGGCTAGGCTCGGGATATCAATCAAGTCTGCTGCTGACAAGCTAAAGTTTGGTCTATTCACAATTTTCCCATGAGTGCAGCCGGCCTTCAGAAAAGCGGCAGCTGTGCCTCGAGAAGCTACCAGGGCGCAGAAATCAGCATGCCCCCCAATAACTTCGTCAAGAGCATCAACCTCGCCTTCAATATGTTCCAAGGTGCTGGGCAGGTTTTCGGCTGAAGGTGAAAACTTTTTAGAGCTGGCTCTGATAGAGTGAAATACGTCCTTCAGCCGTTGCACGCATCGGCTACCGAAATTTAGACATCTCTCTTGGAGATCTTTCAATGATTCTTGCAAATTTGAATTTTTCTCGACCTCAGCCTTGAGACTTGCTTCAAGCTTCTCTTTTTCTTGCTCATATTTTTCCGACTTTTTGAGTAGTTCATTCTTTAAACTGTCATTTTCGGCTTGGACTTCGGCCAAGGAGCCTTCCATAGACTGAATAATAAAGTCTTTCTTTTCTAAAGCACCTTCGTGTTCTTTAGCCATAATTTCAAGATCTTGAATGGCGAAGTCTTTCTTCTTCAAAACAGCTTCGTAGTTTTCAACTTTTTCTTCTAAATCTTTGATGATAGCTTTGTTCTTCTCCTCTTCAAGATCTTGTTGCATTTTCAGCACTTTACTTAATAACATACTCTGCCAAAACAACCTTCGTCAGAAGAAGACATAAAAAATAACAATAATAAAATAATAATATTTTTACCTTAAAATTAGCGTAGAGCAGGCTGCCAGCGACATGATGTCGCTGGTACCTACAGAGGTCTGCTTCTATCTTCGGCAAGCCAACGCTTTTGGAGAGGGTTCTAACAATTTTGGCCTCGGTGCGGTTCCGAAGGCATCTTAGCTTCCCTTCGTTGACCCCACCAAATAGCATAGCCCCTGATTTATATCCGCAAGATATGGCATATTTTTTCAACTCTTCTTTTTCGGCGTCTGCTAACTCCTGTCCAAGCAAATCTTGAAAGTTAAAATCTCCTTCTTCCGAAATTTCATCAATCTGCTTTTTTCCCTTTTCAGTTGTCGTGTTCACCGCAGCCATAACAGCTTCTTCTTCAGCCATTTTCAGGAGTATATTGTCAATAACCTCAAGTGTGGTTTCCAGGTTCGACTCTTCGGTAGCCCCGGTAGCCTCGGCTTCGGCCCCGGTAGCTTCGGCTTTGGCCCCGGTAGCTTCGGCTTCGCCGGTTTCAGCTTCAGTGGTCTCCACTCCGGTAGCTTCGGCTGCGGTGTCTTCGGCTTCAGCAGTCTCGGCAAGGGCAATTTTTGACACCGTCGCCGGTGGCAGTGTCTGATGGATCACATCTGTCACTTGAATGATTCTCCGTTTTTTCGGCTTCGTAGAACTTTCTGCTGCCGAAGTTTTTTTGTCCTTCTGAAAAAACTTTGTCAGTTCCGGTGCCAGCGGACTTAGCTTGACAGGCAAAGATTCAGTCATTACCTTCAAAATTTCTTCTACTTCGGCAGCAGAAGGTGTCACAGACGTTTCCTCATCTCGGACCAATATCTCTGGTTCTGGAGACGCAGGCTTCGGAGATGCAGCTTTTCTCTTTCTTGGAACAACTACTTTCGGTTCAAGCTTTTCTTTCTTCTTTTTTGGTTGATCTTCGTCGTCTTTAATTAAAGTGCTAGCCACTCGTTTTCTTTTCTACCCTTCGGCACCCTTGTCTAATCGCTCGTAGTCAGGGTATTCAAAGCCTATAGCATCAAGCACTCTGTTTAGCCTTCGTTTTGGCCGGGTGCCGAAGGCTGCCATCATCAATTGATCTTCTTTTTTAGAATAATTCCCAAGAATTTCAGTACTCATTACTTCGATTGTTTCGAACCATTCTTGGTAGGGTTCTTTAAAATATTTCTTGAACTTGTAGTGGTAGGGCAGGCGGACAAGTTCCCCCTCTTTCTTCTCTTTTTCGAGCTTCGGCATAGCCCATTCCTTCATAGTTGGAAATATTTTGAACGACAGAAATTCCTGCACAAGATCTCTAGTGCCAATGTGCTCAGCAATAGTCCTGAATTCAGCCAACGCGATTTGAGTTGGACCTTCTGGTGACATATTGCAGTGGGGTCTGGTCTCTCTGAAGATCAGTTCAAGCGGGCTCTGTACTAGCTTCTCTTTGTCGTCGTCAACTTTGACGTAGAACCATTCTGATTTCTAGCCTGCTGGCCACTTGCTTCGGTAGCTGATCACAGGAAATTTTGTAGTCTTCCGATAGGCAAAATTATAACAACCAAAATTTTCATGTAACCCATCTTTTCTAGCCTTAATTTGATAATGTAGCTTGTGTACCCGGCAGAAACCTTCGGCAAATGGCTCCACCCCCTGGCTTCAGAGAGCCCAAATATAAACACTAAGTCTCACAATAGCATTAGGAGTTAGTTGATGAAAATAGATACCAAACTTCTTTAGCACATCGGCAATCATTCTATTCAAAGGAAATCTCAAACCAGCTTTGAGGAAACTCTTGAAAATCACTATTTCATCTTTCTGTGGCTTCGGGATAGTTTCTTCTCCACCGAAGCGAACCACCTTCTTCTCATCTTCGCTAAAGTAGCCCGATTTTACCATCTTCGGGAAATCAGCCTTGGAGATAGTCGACTTTCCGAAGTCCAGGTGGCTAGGCTTGCTTGGTATTGCGATATTGTGGTCATCTTTAGAATCAGTCTCTTCAATATCTGCTTGTTCTGTTTCGGCAGCAGGGGTGTTCTCCGATGTCACCAACCCACTTCGCCTCATTGCTTCCGAAATAGGGACAGTTTCCGCAGCTTCAGCTTCGGCTTCGTCTCCTTCATGCTCAGCCCTAGCAGTAGAGCGCACTCTGGCCATTTGATTTTGAATATCTTGGAAATTGCTCAGAAATTAATAACCTTTTTCCCGAAGCTCTTCTTCTGACGAAGCAGACGCTAGACTAGAGCTTCGTTCGAATGCGAAAATCAAGCTTCGGCTATGGTTAAAAATTTTGGCAGCAAAACAGTGCAATAGCAATGAATGTTGTGGTAACTTCACACCTACCCGTCTGTTTATATAGTGTTGCAGGAAAGAAGGTGAATCGTCAGGATTTTTACACCAAGCAAACAGTTGCTCGAACCCACTGAACGGTGGGCCGCAAAAACAAGAATAGTGAACCCACATGGTGGAATCGCTACGCGCTCGAAAACTGTATCGTTTCTCGACAACGAGCTCAGGGAAGGTGTTTTTCGGACCTTCGGCTTCCTGAAGCCTAAGAGACTTTTTTCACGGATCAAGCTCGTTACGAAAAACGATCTAGCACCGCGAAGGGGCTACTGTTGGGACCATGCTTCGTCGCCGAAGGTCCTGCAGAAAGAAACAGCTGCAGCTGAAGCTGCTCGTACGTGACGACGAAGATATCATTCATGAAGCTTCGGGGTTATAACATATCCGAAGATGAAGGGTTGAACCGACTTAAAGATAGAATGACCTTTTAGCCTGCAGGGGTCTGAGTCATTGTTGTAAACTTTTATGAAGGGCATGATTGTAATTCCTCACAGGCTGTGTCCTGTGCCTATAAATAGTGAACAGTATTCCTTTACTGTTCACGCATTCTTGTAATTGCAAGAGCATCATTCGGGAATTATTGCTGGTCAAGGCGAAGGTATAAGCATACCTTAAGCATTGTATTCAAACATTTTAGATTCAGATAATAAATATGTGAATGGTGTCATTTATCTCCAACATATTTATCTTTAATATTCTACATTTCACATCGTTTTATATTATTTTTATTACCTTCGTAATGTTGTGTTTGTGACCTTCGTCCGAAGTTCATTAAACCCTTGAGGAGATAATGCTTCAGCGGACGAAGGGTATTTAATATTTAACACCTTTGTGTTGCCTTGTTCTTGATTCCTAGCATTTGAGAACAAGTCCCCAACACTGTTCACCTATTTATAGGCATAGGGCGCAGCCTGTGTAAAATTACATCCATGCCCTTTTTACTATTGACTTAATGACAATCCAACGAGGACTAGATAGCCTTTTCCCCTTTAAGTCGGTTCCCTTTTCTGTCTTTGAGCCGAAGCTTCCTTGCGTATAGCTTCGGAACTGGTTCATCCTTCGTCCTGACCCTGCTTTTCATATTGTGTACAGCTTTATCCCAAGTCCGAAGGTTCCTGAACATATATTACACTTGGGAAACATTGTTAGTCATGTTTTTGAGGACCTTCGGAAGATGAAGGCCCCCAACAAGTCACATGACTCAAAAAGTAGATGGCAAATCATATAAGGAGATCAAGTCTTTTATAGGTTTTATAATTTCGGTATTACACGGCCGCTGTGGTGGCACACCCCGCCGCCTGTGGTCCTCGGGCTGAGGGAGATGGGCCCGGGGGCTACTGACTTGGAAATGGACGGCTAAGATTAGAGGTCGGCATACCGTTTCGCCGCATCAACTGCAAACCGTCGGTTCGTGATCTAACGGTCACCAGTCAAGCTGAACAGCCAGTTCGACCCAACCAATCACTGCGGTAGAACTCAAATTCGAGGATTGCGGGCAGATCATCGGGTAATTAAATCCGCAGCGCCGATCCCGGATCTAATGGTGGCACACACGTAATGGTTCGGTTGATGGGTGTTCTAATCTGGCACGTAGGAGTTTGATCTGACGGCCATGATCCACCCATACCCCTTCGGCCAGGGACAAATGCAAAGGAGCCCTCGAACTTCTAGGAAATAAACCTGCCATCCACTAGAACTCAAAGACAGTAACAGAAAGGTCCTAAACTTTATGCTTTAAACCCTGAGCTTAGTTAAAATAATGTCCCAAGTCCATGCAGCGAATAAAGGGAGTAAATTAATTTAGAAAAGGGATTTTTAGTATAAAAATAAATCTAGAGACTTGTTTAATTCATTTTAACTCCAGATTGATCCATTCTAGTTGCAATAAATTCATATTAATATGGTTTATTATCTGGTAACCCTGTTGTGTTATAAAACATAGGTAGAAATTATGCACTTAATTTCTTTTGTATCCAACACTTAAATCTTCAGTAAATCATAACTTCGTAATCGTAACTCCGATTTTAGTGGTTCTCGAACCCACGATCTCATAACATTGTGTAGAATATTACTATGCAGCTTATGCTTATGATTGATGTGATGTTAATTTTGCCTATAACATGTTTGTTTGTATTGCTACGAATAGCAGTGAGGTCACGAGAATCTGAAGATCATCCGGGTACCTGGAATCTCAAGTCCTAGGCAAGTTGTGCCCTTGATCACTCCTTTTTACCTAATAATGTTTGTTGTTAATCACTGTGACATGCTCAGGTTAATTTGATGGGACCTAATAGGTTTCCCTAGCATTGATTTTCCCCCACCTTGCAAACAGATGAATTATTAGGTAGATTTGCTATTGCTCTTCCTGGTTTTGGGAAACTAATGTTTTATTATGATCATGTTCTAATTATGTTGTTGTTTAATTATTGTTCATGATAAGATCATATTGTTAATTGGAACATTGAGCGACCACCCGGGAAAATAGTGCTACCACAAGGGTGGTATGGGACGCCCTTGGCTGACTAATTAGGAAAGCTAGTGGAGGACTACCTTACCCGAAAGGGGCAAGGGCAGTAGGGGAGTCATCTGTATAGGGAGGTTCTTGGGCTGATTTTGTTGCGATGGCTTTTCAGACGGGGATTCCTATACTGCGTTTCCTCTAGAAATTGTAGTGGGTTTTCTGAAGCTAGTGGAACTTTGTAAAGGCCTCGTAGTGGTACCATGCCTCGCTTCCTTGGTAGAGGTGTATGGGGTCTGATCAACACCGTGGCAAATGGGTAACACGACTTGTGGGTAAAATGCACAACCTCTACAGAGTGTACTGGTATATCAGACGTGCTCATGGTCATGAGCGGCTCGGACCCTCACATGATTAACTTATGGAATTAAACTCAATTTGTCATTTGCATTGCATTGTGGGTGTTGTTATTAACCTTGATCTCTTATTTAATTGGGTTGGTATCTACTTATACTTAGTATCTGCTAATATAATTTTGACCAACTTTAAAAGCAATGCTCAACTTTAACCATCCTCTTTGGTAAGCATTACACTTCACATGAGGTCCCACCTTTGGTGAGTTCATGCACATTATTCCCCACAACATGTTAAGCGATGAACGTATGTGAGCTCACCCTTGCTGGACTCACATCCCCTAGGTCAAGAACAGGTAACATAGGATGAAGCGCATGGAGGATGTTGTGATGAGTTCATGAGAGGTCTAAGTCGTCGTCTCCCAGTCAACTGTGGTTGCTGGATCGTTGTCTTCGTATGATGTAATTATTTATTTATTTTGTACAGAACTCCTATTATATAGTAATGATGTGACAGTCGTTTTTGTACCATGAGTCATCATATGTGTGAGACTTGATCCCAGCACACTTGGTGATTATGTCGCGCCCCGGTTTTAGGTGCCCCTAGAACCCCGGTGTGACATGTGGTTTGTGCACCCGCTATCGATTATCCAACTTGTCTCGTCGGATGCATAAACCTACAAAACAAATTTAGGCCTTGTTCTTAGGTACCCAAACTGTCTTGGGTTCTTTCACATTAGAAACAAGCACCTCGTGTATCTAAACACAAGTCTTGGGACTCTTGTGTTTGCCCCCAATAAATTTGGCAACTACTTTACCTGATTTGTTAGTTAGCCTAAAAGATGCATCAACAGTTTTGAATGAAATGCTATGTTCATTGGATGCACCAACAATCTTCTTTTTAAGCATTTTAGTATGAGTTGAATGCCTAGAGCTAGAAGCCCCATTACTATACATATAAGCATGATGAGAAACATTATGAGATTTCCTAGCATGACTTCTCCTAATTTTATGCTCAGGATAGTTTTCAGGATACAAAATGTAACCCTCTCTATCCTAAACCATGGGAGCCTTGCCCTTAACAAAATTAGAAAGCCTGTTCTTAGGGGCATTAAGTTTGATGTTGCTTTGGCTCCCTTGTTGGAAGTCAATGCCATCCTTAATGCCAGGGCGTCTCCCATTATAAAGCATGCTTCGAGCAAATTTAAATTTTTCACTTTCTAACTCATGCTCGGCAATTTTAGCATTTAACTTAGTTATGTGATCATTTTGTTCTTTAATCATAGCAAGGTGATCATCCATAACATCAATATTAACATCTCTACATCTAGTGCAAATAGTGACATGCTCAATAGTAGATGTAGAAACATTGCAAGTGTTCAATTCTTCTATCTTAGCATTTAAACTAGCATTTTCAGTGCTAAGATAGGAAATTGAATCATTGTTGTTGGTCACTTGTTCTCAAATGCTATGAATCAAGAACAAGGCAACACAAATGTTAATGATTAAAGACCTTCGTCCTTCGAAGCATTGTGTCCCTTAGGATATAATGATCTTCAGATGAAGGTTATGAAGGACATACCTTCATCATTTCAATACGTAAGAATAAAAGCAGGAGCATATAAGGCATAGAAAAGAACATGAATAGTTGTATAATAATATCAGATTGTTAATATTCTCATTATGTGAACCAACATTAATGATATCAAATTACATTTATACCTTTAGCTTGACAGAAGGCAAAAGTCCAAAAGTGACGTGCGAGCGATTACAAGTCAGCGTGAACAGTACGGGGTTACTGTTCACCTATTTATAGGCATGGGACGTAGCCTGATTGAAATTACATCCATGTCCCTAGCACTTACTACTGACTAAGGAGTAATCTATCGAGGGCTGGGCAGTATATTCCCCTTTAGGTCGGTTCCATTCTCCATCGTTGCCCTTGCGCTAAGCCGAAGCTTCTTCATCTGTAGCTTCGGAACTGGTTCATCCTTCTCCCAGACTGCGCCTTTCATACTATGCACAGCTTCATCTCAAGACCGAAGGTTCCTGTGACAACATATTATACTCAGAAAGCATGTTAGTCGTGTTTTTGAGGACCTTCGGAAGACGAAGGCCCCCAACAGTAGCCCCTCGCAGTATTAATTTGTTCTTGTAACAACGGATTCAGACTGTGACGTGAACGAAGGCCTTAAGCCGAAGGTCCGAAAAAACACCAACCCTTCGCTAGAATAGCGAAAGTCAATGACAAATGGGGCCCGCCAAGTTGCAATGCACTAGGCGTATAAATAGGAACGCACGACAGCGACATTTGTTATGCCATTTCTGTTCCTCGCGTTATTTTCTCAAACTTTTAATTCTCTTGTGACCAGCTCTTGCTTGATTTTCAAACTTTGTGATAGGCTGAAGTTTTGAAGAAATGTCTGAGGAGAAGAAGGTTTCTGATGTGACGAAGGTGGCTGAGGAGAAGAAGGTTGTGGACCCGTTTATTGCTGGGTTTTATGAATCTATAGCAAAAACAAATACAGAGAAGATCACCAAGGAGATTATGGCAGATTTATCTGAAGATTCTGATGACAGTGATGACTTTGATGTGGAGTGTGGAGACGAAGATTCTGAAGATCGGCCCTGGTGGCCAAGCCATACTATCTTCGGAAAGTCGACCATTAAACAAAGTCAGGTTGACACCATGAGGGGAAGGTACTTTCGTGATATGTCTATTTTGAGGATTGGAGGAAACAGCACCGCCCCTGCTCCTGAAGAAAATGAAGTTGTTGTTTACCGAAGCTTTTTGAAGGCAGGCCTTCGGTTCCCATTAAGCAAATTCATGGTTGAAGTGTTGAAGATATTCCAAATCTTTCTTCACCAAATTACTCCTGAAGCTATAATTAGGATGGGGATGTTTGTTTGGGCTGTAAGAAGCCAAGGGCTAGAACCGAGCGCAAAGTGTTTCTGTAATATGCACGAACTATTGTATGAGATGAAGGCTACTGGGAAAGAACAGTATCACAACAACTTCGGTTGTTATGGATTCATTGCCCGTCCCAATGCAAGCTACCTTGTTCCAACATTTTGGAAAAGGTGGCCCAGGGCCTGGATGGAGGAATGGTTTTATGTCAAGAATAATCTGATTGAGAGGGAGGACATTAAGGAAATTATCCAGCGTCCGATCTGGTCTCGCTTCAGCCTTCAAAGGCCAAGGGTGGCGATTGAAAATGATGACGAAGCATGTCAAAAGGCCTTCAGCAATGTCTATGCTTTCATTGGTACACGGGACCTGATCCAAGAGCACATAGCCTACAGGGTATGGCCACTTGTGGATAGCTGGGAAATGCCAAAGGAGACTGTTATTGGGTCCAGTGAAGGTGGATTTGTTCGCTTGAAATATACCTTCAGATTCAGAGACCGGTTTGACGAACCAAACGACGATTGGCTGAAGAGTATAGATGCTACTAGCGATGAGTTGCTTGGGACATATACCAAAGCCGAAGATGATGCTTTGTCCTCGGCCTTCAGAGGTCGGAGCAAGAAAAGATTGAACAGAGTTTTTGATGCGATTGGGTTTATATACCCTGATTATTGCTATCCCTTGTGGAGGCAAGGAAAAAAGAGGAAAGGCACCACTTCGGCCATTTCCAGTGCGCCGAAAGGCAAGAAAATCAAAGTTTTGACCCACAGGCCCAGATACATGGAAACGGCCACAGTGCCGAAATTTGGTGAGGAGACATCTTCCACTGTCAAAGCAGAACCAGCTACTCCCGCTGCTCGAAGTGCTGAAGAATCGACTGTAGTGTCGAAGGTGCCTATAGTCGAGCCAGTCGAAGCTAAAGATGAGGCAGCCGAAAGACCAGAAATAAAAAAACAATAGGGCTGCCTAAAATTCTGAGCCCTTCGGTAAAAACAGAACTGCCAAAGATCATAAAAGCTTCTGCCACCACTCCCAAAAGGAGAAGAATGGCAAGTGTACTAGACGCCGTTGTAGAGACAAGAGCGTTGACTCCTGCTCCTGTGAAGAAAGTTGCCGAAGCTGCTACAGCTCACACCGAAACCGAAGCTGGGCCTTCAATGCCTACTGAGACGAAGCCTGCCGCAACTGAGCAGAGGGCCGAGGAATTTCCAGATATCGGCATAGCTGTGGAGAAGGATGTGGCCGAAAAAGTCAGTTCCCCTGCTCCCGAAGCACCGTCCGAAAATCTCGACTATATTATTCGACATGCTTCGAGAAAAAGATTATCCGAAGAAGAAATTTTTGAAGCCAAATACTATGGCCGGGAACAGAAATACCCGAAGGGGGCTTTAGTGTTTAATGGCACGGACGAAGATGATTTCTTGTACTGCCTCTCGGACAACAAAGAGTTATCCGTCTGCCGGGAGATGGCCAAAAGTATGGGATTTCCGAAGTCGAAGCTGGCCTCTGCGCCATGACGAAGGCTGACCTCGTGAACAGCCTCGCATACAACAGTCTGAAGGTACAGAAGTGAATTTTGAAGCTTATGGACTTGGAAATAAAGTCTTTTATTCTCACGCTAATCCTTTATTCTTTCTTGCAGGGCTTAATCCTTAGTAACACCCTGAGGGCTCAAAAGAACGCCGAGGACGAGAGCTGTACTACAGCTCTCAGCAACCTTCGATCAGAGGTCATCAGGCTGAGAAACGAAGCCATGGAGAAAGACAAAATTCTACTTTCGTTGGTGGATAAAGCAAAAGTATATGAAGTAAGATTTAATACTCAATCCGAAGCTTATAAAGCCGAAGTTGAAGATCGTGAAAAACTTGCCGAAGCCAATGAAAATTGTGCGCTTGCAAAGGCTAGCCAAGAAATTAGCGAATATTGGAAGACTAAGCTAGAGAAAAATGTTGAGGAGCTTCGCGAATCCAAGGAAAGATGTTCTGAAAAATCCTTGGATTGCGTGAATAAATTGAAAACTAGCTTTTCCAAAGTGGGTGCCTATTCTTGTGAGGAGAATTTTATTCAAGGCAACCCCGAGGGCGTTATTGAGTGGATAAGCGGGGAAGCCGAAGCTTTCGAGGAGATCCTAAGCGATCGTGGGGATATCTATGCTTTCTCTGGCGCACGGAGAATTGCGGCTATTCTGGAGATGGCTGGATGCAATCATGTTAAAGTTGCGGCCGAAGCTGAAGTGGCCTTCTCCATAGACAACATAAAAGACCCCTCGGCCAAAGCTACTTCGATGGGCGGAAAATTTTATTCTGATATCTGGGTGAACGGTGGCCGAGAATTGGCCAATGAAATAATAAACAAGAATGAAAAGAAACCCATAAAGCCCGAGAAGAAACTAGGCGAGCTGAAAAAGTTGTTGAACGAGAAAGGCGCATAGGTATTGTTTTTGATTTTTTTAGCTTCGGCACTTAATTTGTGGCTTCGAACAAATAGTTTGCCTACTACAGCTAAACTATCACTACTGCTGGAGCCATACAACTCCCTAGCTGATCCGATTATGAAGGAAGCACTGGATGTAATGAGCGTTGCTAACTCTATTATTGACGAAGTCGTCGACAAGCTATTGAACGAAGCCGCGGAAAAAATTCTTAGAGAAGATTAGGCTTTATTATAAAAACACTTTGTAACATTTGGTGTTTTGAATAATTGATGAGTCATGTAAATTGTTGTAATATATTTCTTTGCGATGCATGAAACTTACGTACATACCCTTTTTTGAGCCATCGGCGAAAAAAACACCTTCCCTTCTTTTCATGCTTCGTAAAGAAAGAAACCCCGCCTTTGGCGAGTCCGATTAAGATGTATTTCCCGAAGTTCGCTTCGTGCCTCAGCACATTTTCTTTTACCAAAGTATTGCCAAAGATTTGCTTCATATTCAATCTTTTTTTGCTGTTGATGCGATATGATGTATGATGTAATGTTATGCGGAATGATATGATGACATGATGTAAAATGATGATGTCGACCATACACACGCACACGCCCACACTGGAACACAAGACTCTGCATCCCCTTAGGAACGACTTTTGAGTCTTTAAGCTCTGCATTCCCTTAGAAACGACTTTTGAGCTTCTTCACCTTCTATTTCGGTGGCATTAAGCTCTGCATCCCCTTAGGAACGACTTTTGAGCTTCTTCACCTTCTATTTCGGTGGTATTTGGCTCTGCAATCCCTTTGGAATGACTTTTGAGCAGAAAACTTACGCTGCGCTCCCTTAGGAACGACTTTTTGCAGCTTCAGAACTTAATTTTTGGCTCTGTATTCCCTTAGGAACGACTTTTGAGCAGAAAACTTACGCTGCGCTCCCTTAGGAACGACTTTTTGCAGCTTCGAAACTTAATTTTTGGCTCTGTATTCCCTTAGGAACGACTTTTGAGCTTCGGAATTTACTCCGCTTCCTTAGAAACGTCTTTCGAGCTTCGGAACTCTGTGAGGAAGGCATGTTTTACTCATTGATGCAGGCACAATTATTACAAGAAATCGAAATTAAGTCCTTCTCTATTCATTTCTCGTAGAAAAAATAAAATGGCATAAAAGATAAAGGTACGTTAAAAGTAGGATATTCCTCAGTATATATGCTTCGATTCTGGCACAGTGTTGTTGACTGTACGAGCTTTGGACTCCTCCCGGAAGTCGCGCTACTGTTGGGCGTGCTGGTGCCCTTCTGGCTGCTGGCTTCGGGTGTGAGTAGGTGGCAACGGTGGTGGTAACGAGAGTTGGTTCTAGGAAGCTTGCGAATGACTTGCCGAAGCGACAAAAGCCGCAAGTTGATTACCTACGTATTCTGGTACATAGGGGGAGTAGCATGAAGCAGTATGTAAGACCTGCTTCGGCTGATTCTGTCGCGCCTCTGCTTCCGCAATCGCCTTTTGCTTCTGAATGGTGACCTAGCATGTTCTTGTAGTGTGGCCCTTGTCTTCACCACAGAATAAGCAATAGAGCTTTCTGGGCTGATCCCCATACCTTCCTCCGAAGCCCCTGCCGCCTCTGCCCCTTGGGGCTGGTGGCCTGAAAAAGCTTTGTTGTTGCCCTGAGGATTGAGAGCTATGTTGTGGCCTTTGAAGCTGGCTTCCTCTATCATCACTCTGGCTAGAGTTATGGATTGATCTGACATGCCTGGGGTGGATTCTTCCTCCGAAGCCCCTGGTCATTTCAGAAAACCTGTAGGCTTCTTTCCTTCTCTAGCGGAAATCATTATCAGCCTGGATGTATTCATCCATCTTCTGAAGGAGCTTCTCCAGGGTCTGAGGGGCTTTCCTGGCAAAATATTGAGCCATAGGTCCTGGCTGAAGCCCTTTGATCATGGCCTCAATGACAATTTCATTAGGCACTGTGGGCGCTTGTGCTCTTAGACGCAAGAACCTTCAGACATACGCCTGGAGGTATTCTTTGTGGTCTTGTGTGCACTGGAACAAAGCCTGAGCAGTGACCGGCTTCGTCTGAAACCCTTGGAAACTGGTGATCAGCATGTCCTTCAGCTTCTGCCATGATGTGATTGTTCCTGGCCGGAGAAAAGAGTACCATGTTTGTGCGACATTTTTGACTACCATAACGAAGGATTTCGCCATGACTGTTGTGTTGCCCCCATATGAAGATATGGTTGCTTCGTAGCTCATTAGAAACTACTTCGGGTCTGAGTGCACATCATACATAGGGAGCTGGGGTGGCTTGTATGATGGGGGCCATGGGGTAGCCTGCAGTTCTACTGACAGAAGAGAAGCATCATCAAAAGCAAAATTTCTATGGTGGAAATCATCATACCATTCATCATCATTGTAGGAATTGTCTTGATGAAGCTCTCTGTGTTGAGGTCTTCGGTCCTGGTCAACTTGGGTGAGATGACGCATTTCCTTAGCGGCCTCATCAATCTTCTTCTGAAGATCGGCAAGACGAAGCATCTTCTCCTTTTTCCTCTGGACCTGTTGATGAATGGCTTCGAGGTCCCTGATTTCTTGGTCCAACTCCTCCTCCTGAGGTGTTGGACTTGCAGCATTCCTTTTTTGGCTTCTAGCTTCACGTAGTGTTTCTTGGTTGACGTCTAGTGGCTGCAGTGCAGCCCCCAGCGTTGAAGATTTCTTCGGCGGCATGACGAAGGTCACAGCTTGCCGAAGGTGGTCAATGAGTTCACCGGAGGTTGGCGCCAATGTTGGTCACTTGTTCTCAAATGCTATGAATCAAGAACAAGGCAACACAAATGTTAATGGTTAAAGACCTTCGTCCTTCGAAGCATTGTATCCCTTAGGATATAATGATCTTTAGATGAAGGTTATGAAGAACATACCTTCATCATTTCAATACGTAAGAATAAAAGCAGGAGCATATAAAGCATAGAAAAGAACATGAATAATTGTATAATACTATCAGATTGTTAATATTCTCATTATGTGAACCAACATTAATGATATCAAATTACATTTATACCTTTGGCTTGACAGAAGGCAAAAGTCCAAAAGTGACGTGCGAGCGATTACAAGTCAACGTGAACAGTACTGGGTTACTGTTCACCTATTTATAGGCATGGGACGTAGCTCGGTTGAAATTACATCCATGTCCCTGGCACTTACTACTGACTACGGAGTAATCTATCGAGGGCTGGGCCGTATATTCCCCTTTAGGTCGGTTCCATTCTCCATCGCTGCCCTTGCGCTAAGCCGAAGCTTCTTCATTTGTAGCTTCAGAACTGGTGCATCCTTCTCCCAGACTGCGCCTTTCATACTGTGCACAACTTCATCTCAAGACTGAAGGTTCCTGTGACAACATATTATACTTGGAAAGCATGTTAGTCGTGTTTTTGACGACCTTCGGAAGACGAAGGCCCCCAACAGTTGCAAATATCAAGCTCTTTAGATAAATTTTCACATTTTTCTACCTCCATAGCATAAGCATTTTTTAGTTTAAAAAACTTTTTATTTTCCTTAACGAGCAAGTCCTCTTGGCATTCCAATAGATCATCCTTCTCGTTAATGGTTTCTATCAATTCATTTATCTTTATATTTTGATCCTTGGTAAGGTTTGCAAAAAGAGAAGTTAAATAATCTTCATTATCACTAGAGCTACCCTCATCATCGGAAGTAGTATATTTGCGGGTATCTCTAGAATGTACCTTCTTCTTTTTGTCGTCCTTAGCCATGAGGCATTTGTGGCCAACGTTGGGGAAGAGAAGGCCTTTGTTGATGGCGATGTTTGCGGCGTCCTCGTCGGAGGAGGAGTCGGTGGAGCTCCCGTCAGAGTCTCATTCCCGCCCCACATGCGCCTCGCCACCCTTCTTCTTATAGTATCTCTTCTTCTCCATCTTCTTCTTCCCTTTCTTGTTGTCATCCCTGTCACTGTCACTTGTGTATGGACATTTAGCAATAAAGTGACCAGACTTACCACACCTATAGCAAACCCTCTTGGAGCGAGGTTTGTAGTCCTTCCCCTTCCTTTGCTTGAGGATTTGCCGGAAGCACTTTATGATAAGAGTCATCTCCTCATTGTCAAGCTTGGAGGCGTCGATTGGGAGTCTACTTGGTGTAGACTCTTCTTTCTTCTCTTCTGTTGCTTTGAATGCAACGGGTTGAACCTTGGGTGTGGAGGTGGCGCCTTGCTCCAAGTTAACAATGTGTTTGGAGTCTTTGATCATAAGTTCAAAGCTCACAAACTTGCCAATTACTTCCTCGGGGGACATCCGTTTGTATCTAGGATCTCCACGATTTAATTGAACTTGAGTAGGATTATGAAAAACAAGATATCTTAGAATAACCTTGACAATTTCATGGTCATCCCATTTGGTGCTTCCGAGCTTGCACACTTGGTTGACCATTGTTTTGAGCCGGTTGTACATCGCTTGTGGCTCCTCTCCTTTGTTGAGGACGAATCGACCGAGCTCTCCCTCGATCGTCTCGCTCTTAGTGATTTTGGTCACCTCGTCCCCTTCATGTGTCGTTTTGAGGACGTCCCAAATTTCTTTGGCATTTTCAACCCTTGCACCTTATTATACTCCTCTCGACACAAGGAGGCGAGGAGTATAGAAGTTGCTTGGGAATTAAAATGCCTTATTTGGGCGTCCTCATCGGAGTCATAGTCCTCATCGCCCACATGTGGTGTCTGCACTCCAAACTCAACAATATCCCATATGCTTTCGTGGAGTGAGGTTAGATGATGCCTCATTTTATCACTCCACATACAATAATCTTCGCCATCAAAATATAGTGGTTTTCCTAGGGGTACGGAAAGTAGAGGAGCATGTTTTGGAATGCGAGGATAACGTAGAGGTATCTTACTATACTTCTTGCACTCTTGGCGTTTCAAAGTGGTAGACTCGGTGTCGGAGGTGCAAGGTAATAAAGAGTCGGTCTCGTAGTAGACCACCTTCTTCATTTTCTTTTTCTTCTTGTCACCCTTTCTATGTGACTTGATGGAGAAAGCGGATTCCTCCTTGTGCTTGTCACTGGCCTCCTTTGATGGAGTCCGTTCATCGTTCTTCCTTCTCGAGCCTTCAGGCTTTTCACCGGTAACCATCTTCCTCTTGGCGTGTTCTCTCGACATCACTTCGAGTTGTTAGACTCTAATGAAGCACCAGACTCTGATACCAATTGAAAGTCGCCTAGAGGGGGGTGAATAGGCGAAACCTGAATATTATAAACTTTGAACACACACTTTACCCGGGGTTAGGGTTAGAAATAAATAAGCATGAATTTGGAGTGCGGAAGATTGTTCTTCTTGTTATGAGTTGCTCAATCAATGCGGATAACTTTGAGAGCCAACTCAAACCAATATGAGCAAGAGAATTTTAGAGAGAGAGCAGAGGTGAGAAACAAATCGAAAGGTGAAGATCAACACAAGTGGACACAACGGTTTGTTTCTCGAGGTTTGGTTAGAAAGAACCTACTCCCCGTTGAGGAGGCCACAAAGGTCGGGTTTATTTCAACCCTTTCCCTCTCTCAAACGGTCACTTAGACCGGTCGAGTGCTTCTTCTTAAACTATTAGGTGTCTCTTGCTTGCTTTACAAAACACTTGGAAGATTTTAGAAGGTGAAGAAGAAAGCACGATTATGAAAATAAAGCAACAAGAGCAACAAATGAAACATGGATCACGCTCTCTCAATTCACTAATCACTAATGATCACTTGTCTCAATTGGGAAACTTGGAGAGATTGGAAGCTTTGAATTGTGTCTTGGAATGGATTGCTAGCTCTTGTATTTAATGTGTATGAGTGGAGTGCTTGGATGATATGAACGGAGGTGGTTGGGGTTGTATTTATAGCCTCCAACCACTTCCTAGTTGTTTCTCCTTTTCTGCCGACCGCGGACGGTCCGCCCCTACACATCAACGGCTGAAATCGCAACGGTTAGCAGTAACGGCTACATCAACGACTATAGTGTATTTAATGCGTCGTTAGATGTCAGATAAAGTAGTCGCTGATGGTCCAACGGTGCACCCCGGACGGTCCGTGAGGACGCTAAAAATGCATTTTATTGAACTCGTCACCTTCGGTGTTTTCTGGTTTTTCAACGACCGGACGGTCCGCGCCTGAGGCCGGACGGTCCGCGCTTGGTCTCAAACGGTGCTCGCTTCTCCTTTAGACGGTTCGTAGTATTAACTTGTGTTTTTGTAGTCTTCTTGTCCAAGGCTCACCTTGGTGTCACGAACGGTCTGCCACAAGGGCCCGGACGGTCTGCACATAGTTGTTTTTCCAAAAAGCTTCTCCTGTCCGGAATAATCTATGGTATTCCGAAAAGTCAACTTAGAATAGTTGTAGATGAACTTATGCACCTGAGAAATGATCAACTAGGCAAACTAGTTAGTCCATAAGGTTTGTGATGGTCGTCAAAACACCAAAATTGATTATAGGAAATGTTGAGGCCATTTTCCTTTCAATTATACCCAATCTACATACCAATACCCCACTCACCAGCAGGCTATAGCCCCATCTAGGCATAGAACAGGGCAATATCCCCTACCAGGTAGTTGTCCATGGAAAACTTTTGGCAGGCCCCTCTAGCCTCCACCGTTGCCACCTTAGCAACATGCAGTAGCGAAGGCATTCTCCCGGAGGCCGCCGACACTGTTGGAGGGGCATCACAACAGCCATGGTAGACCCCTTCGTGCTGGGACACGGTGCCTTCGCGTCGTGTCGAGGGTCCACCAGCGGAAGCGAGGCCTTTCGCTTCTTCCGCAGGGACTCATGATGGTCCTTTTCTATCACTATCGACACAGACACCAATATTTCTTCCGTAAGGAAAGATTTTAAATTCACAAGCCAAACAGGACATAAAGTAGTCTTTGCTGGCCCGGGGAACAGCGTCTTTTCTATGCCACTTACCCCCGGTCACCTTCAACATTCGCAAAGATGATTCCCGGAGATCGGGCGAAGTCGTAACCTCCCCAAGCCCAGCGCATGTCTCCACCAACTCCTAACAAAACACCTAGAGGCCCTTGGTCCCACCAATGTCCCCTTCATACCTTTCACCTCCATTTTCCTCTTCCAGATTGATGCAATTATAGCCTTCCCCTTCGAGGAGCCTTCATCTGACCAGGTCTTCGCTTTCTTTCCTCGGTCATCCCTGACATCGGTAGAACCCCCCTCAGGTTAAGGACCGTATCGCAGACCATTCAACTCAAAAACTCGATTCAACCTGACATTAGAACCCCATATATGCCAACTCCTTGTTAACTTCGTCTTCACTGAATATTTACCAACAATTTTCATAGCCTCCGCCTCCATCTCCCTGACAAAGGCGACCACATCCCGCCCTCGTAGCTCAAGGGCGAAGGCAGGGCTCTATACCATCTGATTATTTAAGAAGGGCATCGGGCGAAACTTGACTTCGCCAAGATCCCAGCCGTGAGCGCTGCTCACACGCCGCACACAACAAATTCCTCAACCAAATCACAGCAGTTGCTCATCCTAGATGCATGCCGAAGGGCCTCTTCAATCCTATCTCCCTTCTTCACCTTATACTGCGGAAACGCCACATAGCAATGTGAGCACAGAATAGATGGGGGTAGCCCAGGCACCCCTTCGATGTCCTCCAGTGCCACGTAGAACCAGAAGTCCCACCAATTACCCCACTTATTTTTGGCGCACAACACAATCTCAACCACCTCGCCCGAAGTCTTCCTAGTCCTCGGAGTAAATGTGCAAGACCCAAACTGCGGAATCAACCCTCCAATCATTTTCTTCTGCCAGTGAAGACAATAATTCTTGGCGAAGACCTCGACTGACAGCTCTCTGTCGTACGATGTCACTGCCCAAACAAACTTCGCTACTGCCACCATAACATAATCACGACAAGCACCATGGGCATAACGAGGAGTGTGATGAACATTACGAGCATTCTTGACATGAGCATATAAATAAGCATGGTTCTTTCTAACATGAGAAAATGGTTGCTACTAGCCATATGCACTTCCCCTTCTCCTTAATGAAGTTAGGAGCCTCATGTCTCTTTTTGTCTTTGGCTCTCGTATGGAAGCCAAGACCATCCTTAATGGAGGGATGTCTACCAATGGTGTAGGTATCCCTAGCAAAATTTAATTTTCCCTAGTACATCATTAGCATTTTTAAATTGAACATTTAATTTTTCAATTCTAGTATTCAAGTCATCAACCAAAGCAACATTTGCAACACATGAATCAATATCAACATCTTTGCATCTATTACAAATTGAAACATGCTCTAAAGATGAACTAGCAACATTCAATTTTTCTATTATAGCATTCAAATAATCATTATCATTCTTAAGGCTAGAGATAGATGAATGACGGGAAGATAATTCAATTGAAATCAATTCATTCTTCTTTAATTCTAAAGCAAGATATTTATCTACTTCTACAACCTTATCATGTTCCTCAAAAAGCAAATCCTCTTGCTTTTCTATTAATCTATTCTTGTCATTCAATGCATCAATCAACTCATTGATTTTAGCAATTTTAGTTCTATCTAGCCCTTTGAACAAATCACTATAATCTATGTCATCATCATCATATTTCACATTGCTAGAAGAAGTATATTTAGGTGTGTCTTGTGTATATACCTTCTTCTCCTTAGCCATGAGGCATGTGTGGTGCTCGTTGGGGGAAGAGAGTCAACTTGTCGAAGGCAGAGGTGGCGTGTCCTTTGTCATCGGAGTCGGATGAAGAGCAATCTGAGTCTCATTCCTTGTTGATGTGTGCCTCACCCATCTTATTTTTGTAAAACTTCTTCTTCTCCTTCTCCTTTGCGCTTTTCTCTTATGCCTTGTCATTATTGTCAAGATAGTTTGCAATGAAATGATCGGACTTAACACACTTCAAGCTGACGTGCTTTCCCCTTGATTTGTTCTTGTTGGAGTAGTCCTTGCAGCCTTTCAAAGCGGTCTTGGAGCGCTTGATCACTAGTGTGATCTCCTCTTTGTTGAGGTCGGCTGCCTTAACTTGTGCCACCTTGTCGAGGAGCGCCTCCTTGTTATTCATCACTTTAAGAGCGACAAGTTGTGGTTTGTTGTAGTGGGGAAGGCTTCCATTAGTGACATAGTCAATGTATCTAGCCTCTTTGGTCATCATTTGCGCACATACAAACTTACCAAGGATTTCTTCGGGCGTCATCTTGGTGTACATGGGATTCTCACGAATCAAATTCTCGAGATTAGGATCAATAACGGTAAATGACTTTAGCATGAGTCGAACGACGTCGTGATCCATCTATCTCATGCTTCCGTAGTTCCTTATTTGGTTCACCAAGGTTTTGAGCCTATTATACGTCTATTGTGGCTCTTCCCCTCTCCATGACGAACCTCCCAAGTTCACCTTTGATGAGCCTTATCTTGGTGATCATCATCATGTCATTGCCCTCGTGAGTGATCTTCATTATGTCTCAAATTTCTTTGGCATTGTCTAGACCACTCAGCTTGTTGTATTCCTCCATGCATAAAGAAACTAACAACACAATAGTAGCTTGGGCATTTTTGTGAATCATTTCTTGGATATAAATAGCATTATAGTTCTCACCATCGCTATCTAGAATGTGCATTCCATTTCCTACTATGTCCCAAATACTAGGATGAAGAGAAAATAAATGACTACGCATTTTGTGGCTCCACCAAGAATAATCCTCCCCATCAAAGTGAGGAGGCTTGCTAAGAGGAATTGAGAGCAAATGTGCATTGGAATTGTATAGAATGCGAGAGTAATTAAAAGGCGTTTTTGAGTAATTTTGTTCAACTGTCTTTTTCTTCGAGGAGGAGTCGTTGTCCTTGTGTGAAGAGGAGGAGGAGTCGCTGTCGTAGTAGATGATCTTCTTGATGCGCTTCCTCCTCTTGCCCTCCTTCTTGTTTGATCCTGAGTCGACGGGTGCATCATCCTTGAGATCGTCGTCAATTGGGATCTTCTCCTTGTCAATCACCTTGCACTTCCCTTTAGAGTCGTTGCTCGCCATATCTTTGGATTGTTAGACCCAATGGAAGAGACAGGCTCTGATACCAATTGAGAGCACATAGACGGGGTGAATAGGTGATCATGCAATAATCAACTTAAAACACAAACTTAATCTAGAATATTAGAGTTAGTGCAAGTTAAATCGAGTCTGAGACAAGAAGATTGAAAAGTTCCCTTCACTTGATTGCTCTTCCAAGATTTAAATTATATTAAGAGCAATATCACAAGTGAATATATAGAACTTAGGAAGAGAGAAAAAAGCAAGAAAGTAAAAGACAAGTGATACAGACGATTTTTATCCTATGGTTCGGCCAAGCCTACATCCACGTTGTGGTGTTCTCTCTTGGACAAGGGTTGCACTTAACCCCTCTCAAGTGATCCAAAGATCAAACTTGAGTGCCACTGTTCTTCTTTATATTTAGAGTGTTCCCATTCGCAAGGAATCTCCAAAAGTTGGAGTCTCTTGCAGCCTTACAAAAGATCAATGTTACAACTTAGAGTATTTGAGAGAAAATAGTACACACGCAAGATCAAAATCGCAGTGATTCACAAGAGAGAAGATCATGAGAGCACAGAGTCACAAAGATGCAAGAACAACTCAGAAATGTCACTCGAATCTCACTAAATCACTAGAATGCTTTGCTACAAAGTGTCATAGTGTTGCGCTCTTGGAGTACTTGGGTACTAAATGGAAGCGCCTAGGGGTTGCTTTTATAGCCCAAGTGGCCTAGGAGCCATTGCCTCCTTCCTTGCAAAAATGCATATCTGGGTTGTCTGCGGACACACCAGACCGCTTGGGTGCACCACCGTACCGGGTCCATGCGTCAGTCTCGGATCTGATTCTACAATTTCCATAGCTATGTGGCATTGGACCTGTCCAGTGCACCTCTGAACTGGGGGCCATGTCAGCTAGCCATTGGCGCGCTGGGGCCCACCGGCGCCTGACCGTTGGAGACGGTCCGACGACACACCAGATCGTAAATAATAGTGATCCAGTGATTTTTATAATTAAATTCCCAAGAGCCAATTATTCATGTATGGAGGCGGTCCAGTGCACACTAGACCGGTCCGGTGCGCCAGCCTACCTGGCACCTAAGTCTAGCCCCCACAGACCCCCCCCCCCCCGGTCTGGTGCACCACTGGACCGGTCCGGTGAGGCCCAAACCAGCACATATTAGGCTCTTTGGAGCCTAAGTCCTTCAATCCTTTTCGACTGTCTTTGGGGGTTTTCCCTACGATTTAGATAAACATTTTTAGCACATAATCCAATTGACTAAGTATGGAAAACTTACCTCTTTGCAGAGTTTCTCCAAGATTTGCAATATGGCTAAAACCAAGTCCAAAATGCACTTTTTGCTACACAAAGAGTTAGAGAACAAAATCAAGTGCTAGAAACATTACAATGGACCTATGCAACATGTCTAAGGGTGCAAATCTCACAAATATACCATATTACTCCAAGTTGCATATTTGGGCCCCTGTTTGAGCTCTTTTGGACTTGATCTCTTCAAATTGCCTTTAATGGACATGTGCTCATACTCACATCAAGATATTTAGTCTAATGTGGTGTGTTAGACACTTAATCACCAAAATAGGTAGAAATGGCTATCTAGCACATTTCCCTTTCAGAAACCTCGCAAGGCAGCAACTTATGAACCACAATTAAGTCATCCTCAGAACATTGGATGATGCGCATTGGATTTCTGAACATTATTATGCAGCCCCAAAGAATCACCAAAGAGCTGTAAAATCTCCATAGTAGAATAAATATCATCTCTCGAGGGGTGTAGGAACAGGGCTACATCATCAGTGTACATGGAAATGCGACCAAACCAATTATTATGGGATAACTCCTACAACAACCCCTCTTCTTTAGCTTTCAAGAAAAAGCCCAAAATATCCATTACTAAGACAAAAAAACATAGGAGAAAGAGGGTCCTGTGTTGTAGCCCTCTTTTATGAGTAATGATGAAGCCAGCAACCCACAAATAATATCCCTTCAAACTTGACCAAAGCCTAACTTATGCATCACTTCAATAAGAAAGGGCCTCACCACCGCATCGAAGCTTTGGTAACATCAAGCTTAAGGAGTGATCTAGCCCTCCTCCATTGATGAAAAACTCTAGTTGTTTGTTGCACCAACATAAAATTATCCTGGATGAAGCAAGATTTGATGAAAGCACTTTGATTTTGGGATGTGATAACATTGAGCTTCTTGGCCAACTGAGAAGCCAACAATTTAATGACAAGCTTAACAAAGCTATGCACTAAGCTTATAGGTCTGAAGTCTTTCACTTGATCCGTCCCTTTGTTTTTTGGGATGAGGGTGATGAACGTTGTATTAAGTTTCCCAAAGTTATAGAATTTACGACTCCAAACAACTAAATTGTAGCCATCACATCTACTTTGATGATATCCCAACAAACCTTATAGAACTGCCCTGTAAAAGCATCTAGCCCTAGAGCCTTGTTCGAGGGGAGAGTTTTTATGATCTCCCAAACTTCATGTTCCACAAAAGGTTTGTCTAGCTCAAAAAGATCATAGCTCGGTAGATCAAATGCTTCTAGCTCAATATTTTTGTCCCTGTCCACATGAACACCAATCAAGTTGGAGTAGAAATGGTGAACCAACTCTGCCTTCTCTTCATGACTTATGACTACTCGATCACCATAAACCAACTTAGCCACAAAATTTTTTCTCTTACGGTGGCGAGCATGAAGATGAAACAATTTAGAATTAGCACCTCCTTTATCAAGTCATGAAATCCTCAACATTAATCACGCTATGGTGCGTTTAAGGGAGGCAACACCAAAATATGCTTCTTCATGTTGTTTTTTAGCCAATTTTCAGCAGCAGATAAGTCTCCATCATCCTGTGCAATCTCAAATCTGTATAGAATTTCCCTTACAAGAGCTAGTTGAGAGTGGACATGGCCAACTTGCTTGTCACTCCAAGCTTGAAGACCTCTGGCTATCGCTTTGAATTTAAAATCTAGCGTTTAGAAGGGGTAAACACCTACTAGAATAGAATTCTAGGCTGCTTGAACTGCATCATGGAAGCCCTCCAACTTAGTCAAGAGGCCTCAAAATGAAACCTTTGCTTCCAGATTTAATATCCTGGAGGCCTAGTAGGAGAGGACAATGATCTTAATCTTCGATGGTCGCGCTTTGGAGCAACACATCAGGAAAAGACCCACCCAATCCACCAAGTAGAACACCCTGTCAAGATTGACAAGCATGAGATCATCTTGTTGGTTAGACCAAGTAAATTTACGACCAAACAAAGGAATTTCTTTGCGAGCAAGATCTTTAATTAATCTTCTGAACCTACCCATCATTTTTTTCAAAGGCTTTATAAATGATATTAAAATCTTTAACCACCATCCAAGGGCCATTGCAGACCGCCCTAATGTCTCTTAGCTCTTAAAGGAACAAAAAATTCATCATTCCCTTAGGCCATAGACACAAGTCAGCCACCAAGGAGTATCTCCATTTTTGCATAACTGGATTGAAATACAATCACTATCAATCCTCTTTTGCCATGTGAAGCCCAAGTGCCTATTCCACGCAACCAAGATACCACCACTTACTCCCACTGAAGGAAGAAAGATCAATTCACTAAAATCAACTCCTAGCATTGAGAGGATGACTCTTCTCAGTATATCAACCATCTTGGCCTCTTGTAAAATAGAGAACCTCTGCCCGGACAACAACAACCAAATCTCTCAGAATTCTAACGACTAGAGGAGTTGAACCCCCTAATGTTCCATGTAATAATTTTGGAAGGATCCATTGATAAATAAGAAGAGAAGGCAACCAACAACAAATAATTACTGGGAGGCAATTTCCTCCAGCGTAGCCCACCCAAATAAGGTTGCTAAGGCCTCCACATGACATAGAGATAAAGGTGCTTGAAGAGCTTTGCATAATCATCTAGAGCTTGCTGATGAATACCTTCTGATTCATTGATGATTTGCACAAATTTCATAGCCTTCTCGGTCTCTCTGCTGCCCTGATCCAACATATTGAATTACACGCCCACTCCTACAACTTGGCGGCTTCTACGCAGTGCTACTAAAGAGGAAGCAGACCTCTTAGGGGACTTAACAATTTTAGGCACAGGCATGAGAATACAAGTTTGTTTTGAAACCTTATTTAGAAAAACCACTTGCTTTGTATTTAGGTGGGGAGGAGTCAACTCTCGATGTGAAGAAGAAACAACCTCCTCCTAAATCTGTTGAGAGGAAGTAGCCTTCTTCTGGACATGTAGAGTTTGCGACAAGTGAGCGGGAATGTTTAAATCTACAACAGCTTCTTCAAACCCGGCCCCAAATGGAGCTGCCTCCGCAGTTGCAATGTCCGCGGCCAGATCAAGAGAGGTGGGTCTAGACATGGGCAAAGTAGTCACTATCTGAAAGGGAAATGAGCTCAAAGCATTTCTATAAATGATTTTGGTGTTTGACGTCCATCACAAACCACATGGACTAACTAGTTTGCTTAGATGTCATTTATCTCAGGTGCATAAGGTTCAACATAAACCAAGAAAGAAATCAAGATGGGAACTCAACAAAGTTTGGAGCTAAGACATGCATTGGTGCTACCAGTGGCGCACAGACACTATCCGGTGCCCAGGCCGAGCACCTCCCAAATAGGCCGCTCTCAGGTTTTTTCAAGGAGCGCTCCACTATAATTCACCGGACTGTCTGGTGTGCACCGGACATGTTCGGTGAGCCAACAGAGCAACGGTAACCTGCCCTCAACGGTCGCCTGTGGTGAACAGTAAAAGTGAACAGTGCACGATCAGAAGTCAGAGTAGCGAAGTCAGAACGCACCGGACATGTCTGGTGTGCCACCGGACTATCTGGTGCAACTATAGGACAAAGGGCAGCTGATGTGGCACGCACTGAACACTGAATAGTGTCATGTCCGGTGCACCACCGGACTGTCCGGTGCGCCATCGACAGCAATGACTAGAATAGTGGTTCGGGTTATAAATACACCCCAACCACCTCCATTCAAGTCATCCAAGTTTTCTAAACTTCATATTCAATACAAGAGCAATAGCATTCACTCCAAGACACATTCTAAAGATCAAATCCTCTCCAAGCCTCCAAATCAACTCAATTACTTAGTGACTTGAGAGAGGGTGTTTTGTGCTCTTTTGTTGCTCTTGTTGCTTGGATTGCTTTCTCCTTCTCATTCTTAATCTCTAAGTGCTTTGTAAAGCTAGCAAGAGACACCTAAGTGTGTGGTGATCCTTGTGGGGCCTTAGTGACCCAAGTGATTAAGGAGAAGCCTCGACCGGTCTATGTGACCGATTGAGAGAGGGAAAGGGTTGGAATAGACCTAGCCTTTGTGGCCTCCTCAACAGGGACTAGGTTCTTTGGAACCGAACCTCGGTAAACAAATCACCGTGTTCATTTGTGTTGATCTACATTTGATTTGTTTCCCTTTCTTTCCTCTCTCTAAAAGTTCCCTTGATCACATTGTTTTGAGTTTGCTCCCAAACGTTATCTACATTGATTGAGCAACTCTAAGCAAGGAGAACTATCTTTCGCACTCCAATTTAATTCTAACGCTAACTCCGGCCTTAGTGCGTGTTTAAAGTTTGTAAATTTCAGGTTTTGCCTATTCACCCCCCTCTAGGCGACTTACACTATCGCTACAATGCCCCATTCAGCCTCAACTAATTGACCATCTTCAAAGCAACTCCATGGTTGCTCGCCGTCTACCCAACGTTTCTAGCCCCTACTCTTGCCTGGGAGAGGAAATCTCAAACTAATTGTTGGTCACTTGTTCTCAAATGCTATAGATCAAGAACAAGGCAACACAATTGTTAATGATTAAAGACATTCATCCTTTGAAACATTATTTCCTTTTGGATATAATGATCTTTAGACGAAGGTCATGAAGGACGTACCTTCATCATTTCAGCATACAAGTATAAATATAAATATAAATAAGAATGTAAAAGAACATTAAAGAATGTAAAATAATGATTAGATCCTCACAATTTATTTATATTTATATTCACATATAAGAATTAACATTAATAATATTTATAATACAATGGTAACTTCGGTTCGCCAGAAGGTGGGAATGTGAAGATGACGCGAGAGAGAGAGATTGCAATCCCTTGTCTCCAATACGGGGTACTGTTCATCTATTTATAGGCGCGGGACGCAGCCTAGACACAATTACATTTATATCCCTAACATTTACATGCAATCATAATGCGATTGATCAAGGACTAAATAGTATTTTTCCCTTGAGTCGGTGACGACCTTCGGCTTTGTCATAACACTAAGCCGAAGCTTCTTCAGCCATAGCTTCGGCTTTCTTTCGTGTCATCATGTCGCGTATGCCTTTGTATTATCTTGTCGAAGGTGTTTTTGCCTTGAGGACCTTCGGCGGGAAAGAAGACCCCCAACAGTAGCCCCTTTGCGACGCTAGATCGTTTTTCATAACGAGCTCGATCTGTGAAAAATACGAAGGCTTCGGAATGCCGAAGGTCCCAAAAACACCTTCCTTGAGCTCGTTGCTGAGAAACGATTAAAATATTCCAATTGTCGGACGGTCCACCGCACAGCCACTGTAAGCGGTATAGCGGTTCAGCTTCTCCACCTACAACACTATATAAACAGACGGGTTGGTGAGGAGTTACCACGGCATTCATTGCTATCGCACCATGTGCTGTTAAAAAATTTTAACCATAGTCGAAGCTTCCTGCGTTGGATTTTCAAGCAAGCGCTTCGTCACCTGAGATCATCTTCGGCTTAAGGAACTTGAACACAAATGGCCAGGGTAAGATCCACTACTAGGGTGTCTCGTGAAGGAGAGGAGACCAAAATCGTCGAAACAGCACCAATTTCAGAAGTGATGAAGCGATCGGGTCTGGTTGTGTCAGAGGAAGTTACTGCCGAAGGTGCGTCCAATGCCGAAGCTGAATAGATTGTAGCTGAAGGCGAAAGTGACAATGAAAGTGAAGAAGATAACAGTATTCTGAGCCCAACAAAGCCTAGCCACATTGAGTTTGGAAAATCTACTATAACGGAGGATGACATGGTTATGATGAGAAAACTTGGTTATTTCGGGGAGGCTGAGAGCAAGCTTGTCTGGTTTGCTGGGGAGGAAATAGTTCCGGAGCCAAAAGAGGACGAAGTTGTCGTTTTCAAAAGCTTCTTCAGAGCAGGACTTCAGTTCCCCTTAAATGACATGATAGGGGAAGTTTTAAAGAACTTTGAGATATACCTTCATCAATTAACACCCAATGCTATTGTTAGGCTCAGTATTTTTATATGGGCTCTCCGAAGCCAGGGTATGAGCGCTAATGCCGAAGCTTTTTGTCGGGTGCATAAACTGCACTATCAGACGAAGGCCAGAGCAGATGGTCTTCATAAGAACTTTGGTTGTTACAACTTTGTATATAGAAAAGATACAAAGGCTCCAGTAATTGGCTATCGCACTAAATGGCCAACCGGGTTGACAAATGAATGGTTTTATGTGAAAGCAGACGAAAAGAAAAGAGAGAAATTGATGACTATGGTCATGAAGCCCATGAAACTAAGCTTCGGAATGACCAGGGCCTTGTGCCATATGCAACTTGGCTCCCCATGCCAGGTAGCCGAAGTTGAGTTTAGAGTGGTAGCTGCCGAAATTAGTACTAGGGACCTAGTACAAGAATATTTGGCAAACAAGACATTTCCAACTTCCAGTGGTTGGGGGATGCCAGAGAAAAAAGAAGGGGGAAAGGCATGAGCTTGTACGGCTCCCCTATCACTTTAAATTTGAGAAACAATTCAATAAACCTTGCAACGAATGGTTGGAGATGATTGAGACCATGTGCAACGAGATACTTGGTAATTATACCAAGAAAGAAGACCAATTGATGACTACCGCCTTTGGCACCCAGCCAAAACGAAGGCTAAACCGTGTGATAGATGCTTTAAACTTCGATTACCCTGACTATGAGAAGCTCGACGAAGGGGCCGAAGGGATAAAAAGAAAAAGAATAGTCAACGTTCTGAGTAGGCAAGCTGCTCGATTAATAAAGGAAGATGAAAAGGCTTTGAAGAAACCAAGAATAACACAAGAGCCAAAGATGGCAACTTCTAAGAAGCGAAAGCTTAGCATAGTGCCTTCTTCTGAGCCGAAGACAGGAGAAGAAGCTCCTTCGACGCCCTCTGCTGCCGAAGTAGCAGAAATTCTGAAGGTATTGACTGATTCCCCACCCTTCAAGCTGCTAAGTCCACTGGGATCATAACTAACAAAATTTTTACAGAAGAGAGGACAACCTTCGGTTGCAGAGGAGAAAGTGAAAGAACAAAAGAAATGACTAATAGTAAATGTGATGCAAGCCATTGAATGAACATCGCCTTCAGCTTCGGCGGCTAAGACCGTGACTGCTATGGGTGCCGAAGCTAAAGCTGCTGTCAAAGCCAAGGACGTTGGTGAAGTCGAAGCTACAATGTCAGATATTGACAGGCTTATATCAGATGTAATTAAAGAAGTGACTGCAGAGGGGGACATAGCCACAATGCTAGATAAAGAAAGGGAAATTGACACTGATCCTTTGAGCGGAGAAGATTTCGACCTTCGGCACCTAGGCGGTCAAGAGCTCTCTGAAGAAGAAAAGATGGAGTTAAAAGAATTTGCTATTTCGTGTGGATACCAACTGGGGTCTTTGCTTTTTGGCAGGGTCGATGAGGAGATCTTAGGATGTATCTGCGACAGCGCTGGGGCGAAGATAGTCAGCACTTTATCGAAGAGTGACGGCTTTCCGAAGCTAGAGACTGATATCAGCTGCTACTGACGGCAACATATTGTCGGTAGCTTATTTTATTCCAACTTCAAGGTGAGACCTTTGACTAAGTTATTATTATTATCTTTGTGGTGAATCAAATGTTCTGACTATAACTTATTGTTGCAAAGTATGCTGCTGTTGGGGGCCTTCGTCCTCCGAAGGTCCTCAAAAACATGATTTGACAATGTTTTCCAAGTGGATTATGTGAACAGGTATCTTCGGACTCAGAATTATGAACATGAAGTACGGTCAGGACGAAGCCTGAACCAGACGAAGGACGAGCTGATTACCAAGCTCCACGAAGGATGGTGCACAGCCGAAGCTGTGCGCAGGGAAGCTTCGTCGCGATAGCAGAGAGGGGAACCGACTTAAAGATGAAAAGACTACGTGGGCCTTGACAGATTTCCTTAAGTCATTGACAAATGTAATGGACATGGATGTAATTTTACGTGGGTTGCGTCCCGCGTCTATAAATAGATGAACAGTACTCCCGTACTGTTCACGCTGACTTGGCATTTGCTTTTTGCGCCACGCTTGTACTTTTTACCTTCTCTCAGGACCAAAGGTACATTCGTAATTTGAAATCATTTCTATTTTTCCATGTTAATAAAATAGAAATGATTCTATGATGATATTTATATTACATTTCACGTTTTATATGAATCCTTCATCATTACTTGTTATATTTACGAAGGTATGTCTCTTGTGACCTTCGTCCGAAACTCATTATTTCCCGAAGGAGAATAATGTTTCAAAGGACGAAGGACTTTAACACTTAACACTTTTTATGTTGCCTTGTTCTTAACTCTTAGCATTTGAGAACAAGTCCCCAACATTGGCGCCCACCTCCGGTGAACTCACTTCCACTTCGAGTTTTTTGAACACCTTCGGAAGTTATAGACCTTCGCTATGGCGCCGAAGAAAGCTTCAGCGACTGGAGCTGCAGCACTGCAACCGCTAGACCCCAACCAGGAGACCGTCTCTCTTCGGGAGGCCCGAAGCCAGAAGAGGAAGGCCGTCAGCCCGACGCTTCAGGAGGATGAACTAGACCAAGAGATCAGGGATATGGAGATGCTTCATCAACAGGTGCAGAGGAAAAAGGAAAAGATGGCCAGGCTAGCTGAGCTGCAAAGGCAGATAGACGAAGCTTCTGAAGAAGTTCGTCATCTTACCCACGATGAGCAGAACCGAAGGCCTCAACAAAAAGACCTTCATCAGGAGGGCTTCTTCAACGAAGATGCCTGGTATGACAATTTCCATCATGGAAATTTTGTTTTAGATGATGCCTCTCCTCTGTCCGCTGAGCTGCAGGCTACACCCTGGCCTCCATCCTATAAGCCACCCCAGCTTCCCATGTTCGACGGCCACTCAGACCCGAAGCAGTTCTTGATGAGCTACGAAGCAACAGTGTCTTCGTATGGGGGCAATGCTGCAGTCATGGCAAAGTCTTTCGTTATGGCCGTCAGGAGTGTTGCTCAGACCTGGTATTCCTCCCTTCGACCAGGAACGATCACCTCATGGCAGAAGCTGAAGGATATGTTGTTAACCAGCTTTCAAGGATTTCAGACGAAGCCGGTCACTGCTCAAGCCTTGTTCCAGTGCACCCAGGATCATGAAGAATACCTTCAGGCGTATGTCAGAAGGTTCTTGCGTTTGAGGGCGCAGGCACCAACGGTGCCCAATGAAATTGTCATCGAAGCCATGATCAAGGGGCTTCGTCCTGGACCTGCAGCTCAATACTTTGCTAGGAAGCCTCCTCAAACTCTGGAGAAGCTGCTCCAAAAGATGGACGAGTACATTCGTGCCGATAATGACTTTCGCCAAAGAAGGGAGGAGGCCTTCAGATTTTCTGAGATGACCAGGGGCTTCGGAGGAAGATTCTATCCGAGGCATGTCAGGTCCATCCACAACTCCACTCAAAATGATGATAAGGGGAGTCGGCAGAACAGACCGCAGTGCTCCTCACAGGCTTCGGGGCAACAACAAACTTTCTTCCGGCCACCAGCTCCAAGAGGCAGAGGCGCCAGGGGCTTCGGCGAAAGATTTGGAGATCAACCAAGGAGGATATTTTGCTTATTCTGTGGTGAAAACAAGGGCCATACCACCAGGATGTGCCATGTCACCATCCAGAAACAAAAGGAGCTGGCAGAAGCTGCAGCGCAACAGGGCCAGCCGAAGCAGGTCATGCATACTGCTTCGTACCATCAGCCTTACATCCCGGAATACGTGGGCAACCACCCTGCAGTTTCCGTAGCTTCGGCGAGTCAACCTCAAGCTTCATGGCAACAGCCCCCGCCTCCACCTCCGCTGCAACAAGGCCAACAGCCAGAAGGGAGCCAATATGTTCCGCACCAAAGGGATCTCAGAGAGCAATCTGAAGCTCGCACAGTCAATAGTACTGTGCCAGAGTCGAAGCACATTTATTGACAAATATCCTACTTTGACAGCAGTCTTTTCCGTTTAAGTTCTATTTTCTGTGTAATAAATAACATTTCAGTTTTCATATAATAGTTTCGTGGTTGGTTATGAGGAAAACCTATCTTCTCCACAGGCTTAAGTTGCTGAAGCTTAAAAATTTGCGGTAACAAGGAGGACCTTCGAATTATTAAAAATCCTTCGAAGCAACAAAAAGTCGTTCTAAGGAACGCAGAGTAAGTTGCCGAAGTTACAAAAAGCCGTTCCAAAGGGAGCGCAGTGTAAGTTTTTTGCTCCAAAGACGTTCCTAAGGGAATGCAGAGCATACAGCGAAAAGTCAACGCTGATACCGCCTAAGTAAAAGGCGAAGAAGCTCCAAAGACGTTCCTAAGGGAATGCAGAGCTTATACCGCCTAAGTAAAAGGCGAAGAAGCTCCAAAGACGTTCCTAAGGGAATGCAGAGCTTATACCGTCTAAGTAAAAGGCGAAGAAGCTCCAAAGACGTTCCTAAGGGAATGCAGAGCTTTCAAATATATTTTGTGTGTATCTTCGGAACAAATGTCATTTGCATAACATAACATCATCACATCATTTTGCATAGCATAAGCATCATACATCATGTTGCATTTGGTAAAAGAAGGGGACACAGTATCAACCTTCGAAAGGACGCTTTGAGAAAGTGAAAATTGTGTAAAGTCACAAGGGAATACAATGATAATCTTCGGAATACAGCTTCGGAGAATTTTTTTTACGAAGCATGGACGAGCTTCATCAGAGCAATATCGAAATTGTATAGCTTCGGAGAATGTTGTCACGAAGCGTGGACATGATTTATCAGAATAGTTTTAACGGAGAATGTCTTCTTCACGAAGCATGAAAAGAAGGGAAGGTGTTTTTTCGCCGAAGGCTCAAAAATGGTATGTATGTAGAATTTCATGCATCGTAAAGAATTGAATAATGAAAAGAGACTTGTATATTACATTCAAATGTACAAAATATTACATAGATCACACTTCAAATGTTTTTTCTGATAGCACCTAGTCTTCTCTTAATACTACTTCGGCGGCCTCATTTAGAAGTTGTTCAACAACTTTATCCATGATAGCTTCGGCCATTTGTTTGATTTCGTCATCCTCTTTTGTGTGAGGGTCAATAGACGATCCAGCAGGTTCTGAGGGAAAAGAATATTTTTGCATTACTATTACAAACCGCGAGCAAAGTTTGAAATAAAAATTACAACACAATAAGAGCGACTAATTAGTACCTATTTGCCCTTCGACAACTTCTGTTACTTCCTAGCATCATGGATGCCTTTTTCACTCCTTTGAATAATTTCTTGCGCCATTTCTCGGCCGCCGTTGTCCCAGACATCAGTAAAGAATTTGCCACCAACCATGCTTGCTTCGGCCGAGGGGTCTTTGATGTCTTCGGAGGATAAGGTAGCTTCGGACTGAGCTAAAGATTTTACATGCCCGCAACCTTTCTTCTCCAATACAGTAGCAACTCCCCTGGCGCCCGAAAAAGCGCAGATGTCGCCGCGGCTACTTAGGATTTCCTCGAAGGCCTCTGCTTCGTGACTGATCCATTCTATTGGACCTTCGGGATTGCCTCTTGAGAAATTCTCTTCACTGGAAAATGCGCCCACGCTGGCGAAGCTGGTTTTAATTTTCTTTACGCATTCCATGGATTTTTCGAAGCATTTTTTCTTAGAAGACCGAAGCTCTTCCACGGTTGCTTCCAAATGATCAGCCCATTGGTCACTGCATTCCCGTCTTGTTTCTTCAAGTATGCGTTCTTCTTTCGCCCGGGCCAATTGCTTCTGAAGATCTTTAATTTCGCGTTTCTGAGCTTCGGCCTGAATTTTTGCAGCAGCTTCGTCCTTTTTTATCTTGTCTACTAATGTAACCAGAATTTTATCTTTTTCTAGAGCTTCGTTTCTCAGTTTAATAACTTCTGATCGTAAATTGTTGAACGCAATTTCAAAGCTCTCATCTTCGGCACTCTTTTGTGCTCTTAATGCGTTGCTCAGGATTAAACCCTATACGCGAAAAAGAATCCATATAAGAATAAAAGAATGAATTACGCAATAAAAAAAAATTTTTCAAGCGTCTAATTCCCATACCTTTAAGCTATTGTACGCAAGACTGTCCGCGAGATCTTCCTTCGTCATAGCACTTAATCCAGCTTCGAGCTTCGGGAAACCCATACTTCTAGCCATCTCCCGGCAGACAGATAATTCTTTGTTATCAGGGAGGCAGTACAGGAAGTCATCTTCATTTGTCCCATTGAACACTACTGCCCCCTTCGGATACTTTAACTCTCTAGCATAGTGATTCGCTTCATAAGTCTCTTCTTCAGATAATTTCTTCCCCGAAGCATGTCGCACGATGTAATCGCATGTGCTGGAAGGAGCTTCGGGGGCGGCAGTGTCAATTTCTTTAACCAAAGCTGGTTCTGATATTTTCTCGGTCTCCAAAGAGTGTTCCTTGGTAGGCTCTGAAGGCCCAGCTTCAGCTTCAGGTTGTTGCTTCGAAGCTTCAGCAACTTCAGCTTCGGTAGACACTTCAGCAACTTCAATAGTCTCCTTTGAAGTTGTGCTTGAAGACTTAATTGTCTCCAAAACATCTAACACGTTCACCATTCTTTTTCTTCTCGGGGTCACCGACGGGCCCTTTTGATTTTTTATTATTTCGACATTTGCTGAAGGACTTAAGATTTCCGATATTTTTGGCTCTTCAATCTTCGGTTTTTCTGCTTTTTCGGCTGAAGGTGCTTCAGTTTTCTCTTCTATCTTCGGCACTGGAGCTGGTTCTGTAGCTTCAGAGGCCAAAGAGATTTCACCAATAAATTTTGGCACTGTGGCCGGCTCAATAAAGCGCGCTCGGTGGGTGAGCACCTTCATCTTTTTCCTTTGCGGCGCTGGCTCACTAGTGGCACTCGTGGTAGCTTCTGTCGCAGGAGAAGTAATTTTTCTTTTGCGACCCAGTACCGGATAGTGGTAGTCAGGGTAGACAAACCCGACTGCGTCAAATACCCGGTTGAGCCTTTTCTTCTTTCGGCCTCCGAAGGCTGCTGATAACGCAGTATTCTCGGCCTTCGAATATGCCCCAAGCAGTTCGTCACTTAATGTTTCAATGCTTTTCAACCAGTCATCATCAGGTTCAACAAACTTATCCGCATATTTGAATGTGTATTTCAGTCGGACCAGTCCGCCTTCGTCGGACTCTTTGATGGTCTCCTTCGGCATTTCCCACTTACCTGCAAGTGGCCACACCCTGAAGGCAATATGCTCTTGGACCAAGTCCCTTGTTCCAATGAAAGAGCAGATTACGCCGAAGGCTCTTTGGCATTCCTCGGCTGCTTCATCCATTTCAACCTTCGGCCTTCGAAGTCCGAAGCGTTGCCAGATGGGGCGCATAATGATATTTTTGACATCTTCTTGCGCTGCTAAGTCATTCTTTACATAGAACCACTCTGTCATCCAGGCTCCGGGCCACCTCTTCCGAAAAGTTGGCACAGGGCGGCTTGACCCAGAGCGGGCACCGAAGTTGTAACACCCAAAGTTGTTGTGATATTGTTCTTTCCCCCAGGGCTTCGTCTCGTATAACAACTCATGAATGTTGCAAAAGCTTTTAGCATTTGGTTCTAAACCTTGGCTTCTTGCAGCCCAGACAAACATCCCCATTCTTATGATAGCTTCGGGAGTAATTTGATGAAGGTAGACTTGAAATGTTTTCAGTACTTCAACAACAAAGTTGCTTAGGGGGAATCGAAGCCCAGCCTTGAGAAAGCTTCGGTAGATTACGACTTCATCTTCTTCGGGGGTGGGAGAAGTCTTTTCTCCAGCATCAGCCCTCACAATAGATATATCTCGAAAATACCGCCCCCTCATATTATCAATATGACTTTGCTTAATAGTGGTTTTCCCGAAAACCGTGTGACTTGGCCGCCATGGTCGATCTTCGGACTCTTCCTCACCACTTTCTACATCGTAACTGTCGCTGTCACCAGTATCTTCGGACAAACCTTCAAGAATCTCCTTGGTGATTTTCTCCGTATTGGTCTCCGCCATCGCTATAAGGAACCCCAAGTTCTTCTCTTCGTCGAGGCTCAGCTTCGTCTCGGCAGGGATCTTCTTACCTTCAGACATCTTCGGAAACGCTAAAAAACTGTTTTCAAGGCCGAAGCTTCAAAATCAAAAAGATCAGCAAATCTTAGTGCACAAGAGCTAAAAATTTAGTGGGCCGAAGCAGATGGCAAGTGTGCGTACCAAATAAGTTTGCGGTATGATCTTATTTATACCCCCAGGGCGTTGAAAATTGAAAGACCCCACTTGTCAGTGAATGTTGCTATTCTAGCAAAGGGAAGGTGTTTTTTCGGACCTTCGGCTCAAGGCCTTCGTCCATATCGCAATCTGAATTTATCATTAACAAATTAATATTGCGAGGGGCTACTGTTGGGGGCCTTCGTCCTCTGAAGGTCCTCAAAAACATGATTTGACAATGTTTTCCAAGTGGATTATGTGAACAGGTATCTTCGGACTCAGAATTATGAACATGAAGTACGGTCAGGACGAAGCCTGAACCAGACGAAGGACGAGCTGATTACCAAGCTCCACGAAGGATGGTGCACAGCCGAAGCTGTGCGCAGGGAAGCTTCGTCGCGATAGCAGAGAGGGGAACCGACTTAAAGATGAAAAGACTACGTGGGCCTTGACAGATTTCCTTAAGTCATTGACAAATATAATGGACATGGATGTAATTTTACGTGGGTTGCGTCCCGCGTCTATAAATAGATGAACAGTACTCCCGTACTGTTCACGCTGACTTGGCATTTGCTTTTTGCGCCACGCTTGTACTTTTTACCTTCTCTCAGGACCAAAGGTACATTCGTAATTTGAAATCATTTCTATTTTTCCATGTTAATAAAATAGAAATGATTCTATGATGATATTTATATTACATTTCACGTTTTATATGAATCCTTCATCATTACTTGTTATATTTACGAAGGTATGTCTCTTGTGACCTTCGTCCGAAACTCATTATTTCCCGAAGGAGAATAATGTTTCAAAGGACGAAGGACTTTAACACTTAACACTTTTTATGTTGCCTTGTTCTTAACTCTTAGCATTTGAGAACAAGTCCCCAACAGCTGCTAAGCAAAGCGTTCAAAATGCAGTAGGATAATGAAGATAGGAAAAACGAAATTATAATTGAAGGCTTGGAAAATAAGATAAAAGATCTTGAAGCTTCTCTAGAGAAGAAGGATTTCCTGCTGCAAGCGGTCGAAGGCTCCCTCGCGGAAGCACAATCTCAAAATACTAAATTAAGTGAGGAACTTGACAACACTCAAACAATTTTGAACAAAAAATCAGAGTGCTTCGACCAAGAAATAAAAGAACTACAATCAAGGGCTGAAGCCGAAGCTGAGAAAAATACGAAGCTTCGTGAGTCTATGAAAGACCTTCAGAACAAGTGCACGGACTTCGCCACCCGCTGTGTAAACCGACTGAAAGGAATATTCAACTCAGTTGGGGATACTTCTGAAGAAATTGCCCCTTCGGCTGAAGATATCCCCAAGGCCTTTGAGCATATTGAAAACAAAGTTGAAGCTCTCGATGAAGTTATAGCTGAGCATGGGGATTTCTGTGCTCTGTTAGCTTCTCGTGGCACAGTTGCTGCGTTTTTGAAGGCCAGATGCACTCATGAAAAAACGGTTAACAAGCCAACCTTCAACCTTTCAACGTCAGGTTTAGTTGATATTCCCGCTGAAGCCCAAAGCATCGGAAACATGTTCATTACTCAAATTTGGGCAAAGGGCGGGCGTGAGCTAGCTGGAGATGAAGCTCGGAAACTGCTTAACTTAGTATGAAGCTTTTATCTTTATCTTTTTACCTTAGTTTACCTTTATTAGATTGTCGGCCGCCTTATACCTTTATCTATCTACAGGATGGTGGTGTCGAAGACTGTTAGGCTGAAGCATGTTCCGAAGGTCCTGAAGACTTTAGGATTCCCGTCTTGCATTTATCTGTAGAAAAACTTAGACTTCTGTTTGGCAAAAGATAGTAATCGACATTTGAGCAGAATATTGTACATATTTATCCATACCTTGTAATATAATCTTACCTCTTCGTCTATGTATGAATTGCTTTGCTGTGGGTGAAACCAATACTTTCACATCGAAGCATTTTTCATTAAAGACGAAGTGCCTCCATACACCATGAAGTTTTCTCTGAGACGGAACATCTTCGTATTTAACGAAGCATTTTGTCACCATAGAGAGGCATCTCTTTCTTTTCTGTTAACGCATGTGCTTCATGTCATGATGATGATGATGATCCTACGAATGTCTAATGAATGCTTATATGGATGCAAAAATGATGTGATGAGACATGCAAATGTATGTCACAAACACACACAAAACCACACCCAGACTCTGCATCCCCTTAGGAACGACTTTGGAGTCTCTTCACCTTTTACTTAGGTGGTATTTTAGCTCTGCATCCCCTTAGGAATGACTTTAGAGCTAAGCTCTGCATCCCCTTAGGAACGACTTTGGAGCTTCTTCACCTCTGATTTAGGTGGTATTTTGGCTCTGCATTCCCTTAAGAACGACTTTTGAGCTTCGGAACTTACTTTGCACTCCCTTAGGAATGGCTTTTCAACTTCTTCACCTTTTACTTAGGTGACATTTTAGCTCTGCACCCCCTTAGGGACGACTTTTGAGCTTTTCCCTATCTTTTTGCACTCAATGGTGCAGATTCTATTGTTACATGTTACATTCTTGGGGGAATTTGGCCCTTGTATTACATAGGGCTAAACAAGAAAAATTGAAAATTACAACCTATGGCCCCATTAAAAACCTTTCTCCCCTCTTGAAAGGAAAAGGGTGCCATAGGGAAAAAAATAAGAAAATTACATCAATTACACATAATATCGCCGAAGCTCATCTGCATTCCAAGACCTGGGTATGTCGTTGTTGTTCATATCCTTCAGTCTGTAAGAACCGGGTCTTGACGAAGATACCACCAAGAAAGGGCCTTCCCATTTGAGCTGAAGCTTCCCTACTATGTCGGGGTTAGCCACTCTTTGAAGTACTAAATGACCTGGCTTGATGTTTTTCAATCTAACTTTTCTGTCACGCCATTTTATTGTTTCGGCCTGGTATTTGTTGATGTGCTCTATAGCTTGAAGTATGGTCCCTTCTATGGTATCTTTTGTTACTTGGCAGTCACTTTCATCTTCTGTCGAAGCTAAGGTTCTTATTGAACTCGTTCTTGCTTCTTCCAGTGTTATTGCTTCGTCACCAAACAGAAGCTTGAATGGAGTGTTGGGGGCCTTCGGCTTCTGAAGGTCCTTAAAAACATGATTTAACGATGTTTTTGGAAGTATAATGCATGAACAGGTACCTTCGGACTTGAGTTGAAACCACAGTGTGAAGAAGCACAAGAAGGAGTACGAAGGATAGCGAGAAGCCGAAGCTATGCGCAGGAGAGCTTCGGCGTGATAGCAGAAAAGGAGAACCGACTTAAAGATGAAAAGGCTATTTAGACCCCGATGGATTACTATAGAGTTATTAGCAAATGTAAAGGGCATGAGTGTAATTTTACATGGGCTGCGTCCCGTGCCTATAAATAGATGAACAGTAACCCCGTATGGTTCACGCTGACTAGACATTGATCCTTGCGTCACGCTGGTACTTTTGCCTTCTTTCGAGTTGAAGGTACACTTGTAATTTGATATCATTTCTATTTTTCCATAGAAATAAAATAAGAATGAGATAATAATATATGACTGTTTATATTATCTTTTATGTTTTATGTGATTCTTTCTTCATCTCTATATATTATGTTGATGAAGGTATGTCCTTCATTACCTTCGTCCGAAAGTCATTATATCCTAAGGGAAATAATGCTTCAAAGGACGAAGGGCTTTAACGTTTAACGTTTTCTGTGTTGTCTTGTTCTTAACTCATAGCACTTGAGAACAAGTCCCCAACATTGGCGCCCACCTTCGGTGAACCCTTTTTTCGACCACCTTCACCAAGCATCGACCTTCGTCATGCCACCAAAGAAAGCTTCAGCAATAGGGGCTGCCATTCTGCAGCCGCTGGACCCGAACCAGGAGACCCTTTCTCTTCGGGAGGCCCGAAGCCAGAAGAGGAAGGCCACTAGTCCAACACCACAAGAGGATGAGTTGGACCAAGAAATCAGGAATATGGAGATGCTTCATCAGCAGGTACAGAAGAAGAAGGAGAGATGGCTTGGTTAGCTGACCTGCAAAGGCAGATTGACGAAGCTACCGAAGAAGTGTGTCATCTTGCTCAAGATGAGCAGAACCGAAGGCCCCACCACAGAGAGCTGCACCAAGAGGGCTTCTTTGACGAGGATGGCTGGTATGAGGATTTCCATCATGAAAATTTTGCTTTTGATGATGCTTCTCCTCTGTCAGCAGAACTGCAGGCTACACCCTGGCCCCCGTCTTACAAGCCACCTTAGCTCCCCATGTATGATGGACACTCAGATCCGAAGCAGTTTCTGATGAGCTACGAAGCAACTATATCTTCGTATGGTGGCAACACTTCAGTCATGGCGAAATCCTTTGTCATGACAGTCAAAAATGTTGCACAAACTTGGTACTCCTTTCTTCGGCTAGGAACAATCACATCGTGGCAGAAGCTGAAGGACATGTTCGTCACCAGTTTTCAAGGGTTTCAAATGAAGCCAGTTACCGCACAAGCCTTGTTCTAGTGCACGCAAGATCAAGAGGAATATCTCCAGGCGTATGTCTGAAGGTTCTTGCATCTAAGGGCACAAGCGCCAACAGTGCCCAATGAAATTGTCATTAAGGCCATGATTAAGGGGCTTCGGCCAGGACCTTCATCCCAATACTTCGCCAGGAAACCCCCTCAAACCCTGGAGAAACTGCTTTAGAAGATGGATGAATACATCCGCGTTGACAATGATTTTCGACAGAGAAGGGAGGAAGCTTACAGGTTCTCCGAAATGGCTAGGGGCTTCGGAGGGAGAATCCACCCTAGGCACGTCAGATCAATTCATTCCACTCAGAATGACGATAGGGGAAGTCAACAACAGAGGCCACAATATTCTTCCCAGGCTTCAGGGCAGCAACAGAGCTATTCTCGGCCCCCAGCTCCAAGGGGCAGAGGCGCCAGGGGCTTCGGATGAAGGTTTGGGGATCAGCCCAGGAAAATTTATTGTCTATTCTGCTGTGAGGACAAGGGCCACACTACTAGGATGTGCCACGTCACCATCCAGAAACAGAAAGAGATAGCAAAAGCTGCAGCCCAACAGAGCCAGCCGAAGCAAGTCATGCATACTGCTTCGTACCACTCACCGTACATTCCAGAGTATGTGGGTAACCATCCTGCAGCCTCTGTTGCTTTGGCAAGCCAACCTCAGGCATCTTGGCAACAGCCTCCACCTCCACCACCATTGCAACGAGGCCAGCAGCCAGAAGGGAGCCAGCACACTCATCAGCAACGAGACTTCAGAGAGGAGTCTGAAGCTCGCACAGTCAACAGTACTGTGCCAGAATCGAAGCACATCTACTAGAAGATATCCTACTTCTGAAATAGTTCTGGCATTCGTTATCATTTTTCTTTTTTAATAGAGAACAATCGTTAAAAGCCTAAGTTTTTCCTGTCTGTTGGGGTCATGCTTCGTGGCGCCAAAGGTCTTGTAAGAAGAAGCAGCTTCGGCTGAAGTTGTCCCCAGGAGATGACCGAAGGTCCCTCTTCATGAAGCTTCGGTATTACAAACCGACTTAGAGATAGAATGACCTTTTTATCCATAAAGGTCTGGGTCAATGTTGTAAACTTTTATGAGGGGCATAATTGTAATTCTTCACAGGCTGCGTCCTGTGTCTATAAATAGATGAACAGTACCCCCGTACTGTTCACGCTGACTTGGCATTTGCTTTCCGTCATCCTTGTACTTCTGCCTTCCTGCAATCCGAAGGTACACTTGTAATTTGAAGTCATTTCTATTCTTATATGATAATAAAATAGAAATGACGTTGTGATAATATTTAAATGTTTATATTATGCAAGTTCTTCGTCATAGTTTATTGTGCTTACGAAGATATGCTGTTTGTGACCTTCGTCCGGAACACATTATATCCCGAAGGGAAGTAATGTTTTAAAGGACGAAGGGCCTTTATCATTTAACACTTTTTATGTTGCCTTGTTCTTAATCCGAAGCATTTGAGAACAAGTCCCCAACATTGGCGCCCACCTCCGGTGAACTCACTTCCACTTTTCTGAGCTGATGGCTTCGTTCAACAATCAAGCTGAAGCTGCTTCGGCTTCGAAGCTGGTGCTCCCGATAACAGGCGGTTCTTGCTCAGAGCCGGCTAACAAGAAGCAGAAGAAGGAGGCTCAGAGAAGGGTGCAGCATGTTGGAGTACAGGGACCCTTCATCAAGTCAAAATGGTCCCACATTCCAATCACTTTCTCTCAGGAAGACCTTCAGCTTAAGGATTATCCTCACAATGATGCCATGGTTATCTCTTGTGTGATCAAAGGATTTCTGGTCCACAATGTCTTAGTTGATACAGGCAGTGCAGCTGATATCATATTCGCTAAGGCCTTCAGACAAATGCAAGAGCCCGAAGACAAGATCCATGATGCTACGCACCCTCTTTGTGGCTTCGGAGGGCGGCAGATTGTAGCACTTGGGAAGATTACCATGCCAGTAACCTTCGGATTTGTTAACAACACAAGGACTGAGCAAATTGTGTTTGATATTGTTGACATGGAGTATCCTTACAATGCTATCATTGGTCGCGGTACTCTCAATGCCTTCGAAGCAATTCTTCACCCAGCTTACCTCTGCATGAAGATACCTTCGGACCAAGGGCCTATTGCTATTCATGGAAGCCAGGAAGCTGCTAGAAGGGCCGAAGGAAGCTGGACTGACTCCAAAGCAATCCATAACATAGATGGAGCCGAAGCTTGTGAACAGTACAAATTCAGAAGGGAGAAAGCAGCTTCAGCAGATCAGCCGAAGCCCATGCTCTTATGTGCGGACATAGCAGAGCAGAAGGTGCTATTGGGCTCTCAATTATCCGAAGAGCAGGAGAAAACCTTGATAAGGTTTTTGTTCAACAACAAAGATGTTTTTGCATGGTCAGCTAATGACCTCTGCGGAGTAAATCGGGATGTTATTGAACACTCGCTCAATGTTGACCCATCCTTCAGACCCCGAAAGCAGAGGCTTCAAAAAATGTCTGATGATAAGGCCGAAGGGGCTCGCAATGAAGTAAAAAAGACTCCTCAGTGCAGGAGTTATCAGAGAAGTAAAGTACCCAGAGTGGCTAGCTAACACTGTTATGGTGAAGAAGGCCAATGGTAAGTGGAGAATGTGTATCGACTTTACAGATCTCAACAAGGCCTGTCCGAAGGACGAATTCCCATTGCCAAGAATAGACTCTTTAGTTGATGCAGCAGCTTCTTCAGAGCTCATGAGTCTGCTAGACTGTTACTCAGGTTATCACCAAATTTGGATGAAGAAGGAAGATGAGCCGAAGACTAGCTTCATAACCCCAAGTGGCACATATTGCTATCTTCGGATGCCTGAGGGACTCAAAAATGCTGGAGGAAGTTTTAGCAGAATGACTGTGAAGGTCCTCCAGACTCAGATAGGCAGAAATGTGCTAACTTATGTTGATGACATCATTGTAAAAAGCACAAAACAGGAAAATCATATTGCTGATTTGCAGGAGACCTTCGCCAGTTTCAGACAAGCTGGCTTGAAGCTGAACCCAGAAAAATGTGTCTTCGGAGTAAAGAAGGGGAAATTTCTTGGATGCTTGGTTTCAACAAAGGGAATTGAAGCTAATCCAAGTAAAATTGAAGCTATACTTCGAATGGAGCCACCAACTACAAGAAAGGGGGCCCAAAGATTGACAGGGAGGCTGGCATCTCTCAATAGATTCATATCTAGATCAGCAGAAAGAAATTTACCATTCTTCGAAGTGCTGAAATCAGCCGAAGTCTTTCAATGGGGATCAAATCAACAAAAAGCCTTCGAAGAGCTGAAGCAATATTTGATAGATCTAACAACGTTAACTCCACCAACGCCAGGGGCTCCTTTGTTGTTATATGTGGCAGCTTCGCACTCAGCAGTAAGTGCAGCACTTGTCCAGGAGAAGCTTGATGGCCAAGTCAAGAAGCAGGTTCCAGTGTATTTTGTATCTGAAGTCCTCAGTGTATCAAAGAAAAATTATACAGAACTGGAGAAGGTATTATATGCCGTTTTGATGGCATCCAGGAAGCTTCGGCATTATTTTCAAGCATACAATATTGTCGTTCCTTCTTCGCAGCCGTTGAAGGATATTATGAGAAATAGAGAAGCTACTGGACGGATTGGAAAATGGGCTGCAGTGCTCAATGAATTTTGCATTGATTATGTGCATAGATCCTCGATCCAGTCTCAAGCGTTGGCAGATTTCATTGCCGACTGGACGCCAGGGGCTCAGGATGAAGAAACAAATAAGGATGCCGAAGTGTGGACAGTATTTTGTGATGGCTCTTGGGGAACCTTCGGAGCAGGAGCAGCCGCTGTGCTGGTCTCACCATCCAAAGTTAAAACTTGTTATGCGGCAAGACTTGATTTTAGCTGTACAAACAATGTCACTGAGTACGAAGCTCTGCTTTTGGGCCTTCGGAAATTAAAAGCAATGGGAATCAGAAGGGCCATCCTTAAAACTGATTCCCAGGTTGTTTCAGGTCATATCGATAAGAGTTGCAAGGCAAAAGATCCGAAGCTTGAAAAATATCTGGACACGGTCCGAAGAATCGAAGCTTCCTTCGAAGGATTTTCTGTCAAAAATATCCCTCGAGGACAAAATGAGCATGCTGATTTGCTAGCTAAGTCAGCAGCACAGGGGCTGCCTCTACCTTCGGATGTGTTTTTCGAAACAATAAAGGCACCTTCAGTGGAACTCCTTGAAAGAGCAGTCCTCAACATATCTCCTGTTTATAGCGAAGATTGGAGAACTGAGATCATCTCTTACCTTCAGGGTAAGTACCTTTCAGATGATGAAGCTTATAACAGGAGGATAGAGGCAAGAGCTCGTCCATATGTCATGATAGAAGGGGAGTTGTACAAGCATGGAGTTTGCGCTCCGCTGCTCAAGTGTTTATCTAGAGCCGAAGGTGTAGAGTTGATGAAAGAAATACATGCAGGCCTGTGTGGATCTCACATTGGATCTAGGCCGTTACTTGGAAAAGTTTTCCGCCAAGGGTTTTATTGGCCGAAGGCAGCTTCGGATGCAGCGGAATTAGTTCAAAAGTGCGAAGGCTGTCAGAAATGTGCAAAAGATCAGAAACAACCTTCGTCTTTAACACAGCTCATACAACCCATCTGGCCATTGCAGAGGTGGGGCCTTGATTTGTTAGGTCCATTGCCACCGGCTCAAGGGAATCTAAGATATGTTGTAGTGGCTGTGGAGTATTTTTCTAAATGGATTGAGGCAAAGCCACTAGCCACAATAACTTCGGCCACTGTCCAAAAGTTTTTCTGGCAGAATATTATTTGTCGTTTCGGGGTACCGAAGGCCATCACTGTAGATAATGGAACACAATTCGACTCCGAAGCCTTCAGAAATTTCTGTGATCAAATTGGTACGAAGATCCATTTTGCATCAGTCAGGCATCCGGAGTCAAATGGGCTCGTTGAAAGAGCCAACGGCATTATAATGACAGGAATAATGAAGTTAATCTTCAATCAACCCAGGGGAAAGTGGCCAGATCAGTTAACTAAAGTGGTGTGGAGCCACAATACAACAACATCAAGGTCTACAGGCTTTACTCCATTCAAGTTATTATTCGGTGACGAAGCAATAACTCCGGAAGAAGCTAAAACTGGATCAATAAGAGTAGTAGCTTCGGCAGAATCAGGCCCTGAAGATGCTTGTTTTGTGGAAAAAGATGCCTTAGAAGGGATCAGGCTTCAGGCTGTGGAGAATATCAATAAATACCAAGCTGAAACAGTCAAATGGCGAGATAGAAAAGTTCGGCTAAAAAATATCGAGCCAGGACACTTGGTGCTTCGAAGAGTGGCCAACCCAGACACAGTGGGCAAGTTACAGTTGAAATGGGAGGGACCTTTCTTGGTAGCATCTTCGTCAAGGCCTGGTTCATACAGATTGAAGGACATGGACGACAATGACATTCCAAGATCTTGGAATGCGGATGAGCTTCGGCGATATTATGTGTAATTTGATGTAACCTTTTTTTTATGTTTTTTCTTTTTTCATGGCACCCTTTTCCTTTCTAAAGGGGGAGAAAGGTTTTTAATGGGGCCATCATATGTAATTTTCTTTTTAGTTCTATAAGAGCAAGATCCCCCAAGGAATGTAAATGTAAAAGCTGAGAACGCACCATCGAGTGCCGACAACTGAAAAAGCAAAGAAGCTCCAAAGTCGTTCCTAAGGGGATGCAGAGCTTACAGCGAAAAGTCAACGCTGATTCCGCCGAAAGTAAAAGGCGAAGAAGCTCCAAAGTCGTTCCTAAGGGGATGCAGAGCTTACAGCAAAAAGTCAACGCTGATTCCGCCAAAAGTAAAAGGCGAAGAAGCTCCAAAGTCGTTCCTAAGGGAATGCAGAGCTAATGTGTAATTGTTTCTAAGGAAATAATGGCTGAGGGTATGGCTTCGGATATGTGTTTGGACATTCATTCGCACATCACATTACATCATAGCATTTGCATTCATAAACATTCATTCATGGCATAAGTAGTTGTTTCGGCAAAAAAGAAGAAGCGGTCTTTTATGCTTCGTTGTGTATAAAAAAGAGAGGTTTCGGCAAAAAAGAAGAAGCAGTCTTTTATGCTTCGTTGTGTACGAAAAGAAGGGAAGGTGTTTTTTCGCCTTCGGCTCAAAATACTAATTTCGTCCACATCAAAGCACCTCAATGGAAGGGTAAGGATATATTACAAGGTATGAACAAAGTTCATTAAGAACAGTTTAGCTGTATTTACAAAAGTTGTTACAAAAGTCTCTTGAGTTTTTCTAGTCTACTCCTACTAATCTTCATCGGGCTTCAGCTTCGGCGGCATATTCTTTAAGCATCAGTTTCAGCTTCGTCATCCTACATGAATCAAGGTATTGTGAGTAAAAATCAAGTTTGAGGGAGAAGGTAAGCACAAGGTATGATTTCTTACTGGTTCAAGATGACTTCGAGCTTCGTCTCCAGCTTTTTCCCGCCCGCCTTTGGTCCATATCATTTTTATAAATCTGTTTGAAATGCTTCGGGCGAGGTCAGGAATATCGTCTAGCATTGACGAAGATAGAATGAAATTGGGCCTGTTGACGATTTTTCCATGATCACAGCCGGCCTTCAGAAATGCTGCAGCGGTGCCCCGAGAAGCTACCCAGGCACAGAAGTCACCGTGCCCGGCTATAACTTCGTCAAGCTCATCAATTTCAGCTTCAATATGGTCGAAGGTTCTTGGCAAATTTTCAGCTGAAGGGGTGAACTTTCCACTGCTGGCTCCAACTGAATAAAAGATCTTTTTTAATTGTTGAATACAGTTGTTACTAAATTTCAAACATTTGTCTTGAAGGCTTGTCAATGATTTCTTCAAATCTGAGTTTGTTTGGACTTCGGCCTCAAATTTTGAGTTAAGCTCTAGCTTCTCTTGTTCAAATTGTTTTGATTGGCAGAGAAGCTTCGAATTCAATTCTGCTACTTTAGCTTCAGTTTCTGCCAATAAGCCTTCAGTTGTTTGGAGTTCGAAGTCTTTCTTTTCAATAATAGCTGATTGCTCTTTTATTCTGCTCTCTAAATTTTCAATTATAATTTCGTGTTTCTTATCCTCTAAATCTTGCTGCATCTTCAAAGCTTTGCTCAGTAGCATGCTCTGCACATAAACAACCTTCGTTAGAAACACTTTCATTATTAAAAACAATAAAAGTCAGAGAAAAATTGTTTACCTTGAAATTGGAATAAAATAAGCTACCAACGATATGTTGTCGTCGGTAGCGGCTGATATCCGTTTCTAGCTTCGGAAAACCGATACTCTTTGATAGAGTACCGATGACCTTAGCTCCAGTTTGATCCCGGATGCAGTTCAATTTCTCATCGTCAATACCTCCGAAAACAAGAGCTCCTGGTTTATATCCGCAAGATTTGGCATATTCTTTAAGTTCTTCTATTTCGGCCTTCGACAGTTCTTGCCCAACTAAATTTTGAAATTTGAAGGCTTCGTCCTCCGAAGTATCTTCGGCTATTTCCTTTCCCTTCCCAGGCAATGTGGCCATGGTTTCTTCGGCAGCAGTAGTAGCTTCTTCTGCGGCCATGTCTAGCAGTATTTTGTCGATGTCTTCAATTGTAGTTTCCAAGTTCAAATCTTTGGCCGAAGCGGCTTCGGTAGCCGCAACCTCCGAAGGTGCGACTTCGACATTTGTTGTGCCCTCAACCGCTGGCGCCTTCCGAGTTGAAGCCCTCGGTGGCGTCTTGTCAATGACTTCGGTCACTGCAATAATTCTTTGTCTCTTTGTCTTGGTTATCTTCTTCGTTTTTTCGGGATCCTCCACCTTTCGAAAAAGCTTCGTCAGTTGAGGCCCTAATGGACTTAGCTTCGCGGGCAGGGTTTCAGTCATTACCTTTAAGATTTCCTCCACGTCGGTGGTAGAGGGTGATGCAGGAGTCCCCTCTTCATCGGATAATTTTCGCTTCGCAGATGATATTTTTCTCTTCTTTGGAATTTTCTTTTCTTTTGGTGGTTCTTCCTCATCTTTGTTCAAAGTTTCGGCCACTTTTTTCCTTTTTTGGCCCTCAGCACCCTTATTCAACCGTTCATAGTCAGGGTACTCGAAACCCAGGGCATCAAACACTCGGTTTAGTCTTCGCTTCGGACGGGTGCCGAAGGCCGCAGTCATTAGCTGATCTTCTTTTTTGGAATAATTCCCAAGAATTTCATTGCACATTACTTCAACTGTGTCCAGCCACTCTTGGCAAGGTTTTTTAAAGTATTTCTTGAACTTGAAATGGTAAGGAAGCCGGACAAGTTCCCCTTCTTTCTTCTCCCTTTCCAGCTTCGGCATTTCCCATTCTTTTAAAGTAGGGAAAACCCTGAAGGCCAAGAACTCTTGAACCAGGTCCCTAGTACTGATATGCTCTGAGATAATTTTAAACTCACCCAGTGCAGCCCAGGTGGGACCTTCTAATGTCATATGGCATCGTGGTCTTGTTTCTCCGAAGATCAATTCAAGTGGGCTTTGTACCAACTTCTCTTTGTCTTCGTCAACCTTCACATAAAACCACTCTGACTTCCAGCCTGCCGGCCATTTGCTTCGGTAGCTAATAACAGGAAACTTTGTGGTTTTCCGATAGGCAAAATTGTAGCAACCAAAGTTATCATGTAATCCATCTTTTCTAGCCTTCGTCTGGTAATGTAGCTCATGAACTCGACAAAAACTGTCGGCAAACGGTTCCACCGCCTGGCTTCGGAGGGCCCAGATGTAAACACTAAGCCTAACGACAGCGTTAGGAGTCAACTGGTGAACGTAGATACCAAACTTCTTCAATACATCTGCAATAATCCCATGAAGGGGGAATCTCAACCCAGCCTTTAGAAAGCTCTTGAAAATGACTATCTCATCCTTCTCTGGCTTCGGGGTAGTTTCTTCTCCCCCGAAGCGAAGTAGCTTCTTCTGATTTTCACTGAAATAACCTGATTTCACCATCTTGGAGAGATCAGCCTTCGAAACAGTCGACTTTCTGAAGTCCAAGTGGCTGGGCTTACTTGGCATGGCAATGCGATAATCATCTTCGGGATCAGTTTCTTCAATGTTCTCATCTTCAGCTTCGGCAGTTGCTTGTACTGCTTCAACAGTGGGGATTTTCTCCGAGGTTACCAGTCCGGATCGTTGCATTGCTTCGGAGATGGGAACAGTCTCCGAACCTTCAGCTTCGTCTCCTTCACGCTCAACCCTGGCGGTAGATCGCACTCTGGCCATTTAATTGAGTTTGTGGAAATTGAATACTTTTTTCTCTCGAAGCCTTTCTTTTTGACGAAGCAGACTTCGAGTTGGACCTTCGTTCGTTTCCGAGAGTCAAGCTTCGGCTATGGTTAAAAATTTTGGCAGCAAAACAGTGCAAATAGCAATGAATGCTGTGGTAACTTCACACCTACCCGTCTGTTTATATAGTGTTGCAGGTAAGAAGGCGAAACGCCAGGATTTTTACACCAGGCGGACAATCACTAGCACTCGCTGCGCGGTGGACCGTAGAAACTAAACAGTAACTCTGTAAGGTGGGCCTGACACACGCTCGGAAACTGGATCGTTTCTTGACAACGAGCTCAGGGAAGGTGTTTTTTTGGACCTTCGGCTTCCCGAAGCTGAAGAGGCTTTTTTCACGGATCAAGCTCGTTGCGAAAAACGATCTAGCGCCGCGAAAGGGGCTACTGTTGGGGTCATGCTTCGTGGCGCCGAAGGTCTTGTAAGAAGAAGCAGCTTCGGCTGAAGTTGTCCCCAGGAGATGATCGAAGGTCCCTCTTCATGAAGCTTCGGTATTACAAACCGACTTAGAGATAGAATGACCTTTTTATCCATAAAGGTCTGGGTCAATGTTGTAAACTTTTATGAGGGGCATAATTGTAATTCTTCACAGGCTGCGTCCTGTGTCTATAAATAGATGAACAGTACCCCCGTACTGTTCACGCTGACTTGGCATTTGCTTTCCGTCATCCTTGTACTTCTGCCTTCCTGCAATCCGAAGGTACACTTGTAATTTGAAGTCATTTCTATTCTTATATGATAATAAAATAGAAATGACGTTGTGATAACATTTAAATGTTTATATTATGCAAGTTCTTCGTCATAGTTTATTGTGCTTACGAAGATATGCTGTTTGTGACCTTCGTCCGGAACACATTATATCCCGAAGGGAAGTAATGTTTTAAAGGACGAAGGGCCTTTATCATTTAACACTTTTTATGTTGCCTTGTTCTTAATCCGAAGCATTTGAGAACAAGTCCCCAACACTGTCGTTTTCAATTCCTTGTAATAGTTTCGTTTTGGCCATAGTGGAAATGTATCCCTTTTACAGACTCACGAAGTCCAAAAAGTTGGTGAAGCACGAAAGTTGCTCTCAAGAGAGCGCGGGGTTCACAATCACATTACAAGTTTTGCCGAAGCAATAGAAAGTCGTTCTAAGGAACGCAGTGTAAGTTTCCAGAAGCAACAAAAAGTCGTTCCTAAGGGAGCGCAGTGTAAGTTTTCTGCTCAAAAGTCGTTCCAAAGGGAATGCAGAGCTTACAGCGAAAAATAAACGTTGATTCCACCAAAGTAAAAGGCGAAGCATGAAAAGTCAACGCGAGCACCGCTGAAGTAAAAGGCGAAGAAGCTCCTAAGGGAGGCTTACAGCAAAAAGTCAGCGCTGATACACCGAAAAATAAGCGGTGAAGCCGAAAAATAAACGGCAAAAAGATTATGTGCTTTACTGAGGGAATGTGTGTGTATCTTCAGCACAGATACCATTTTGCATAGCATAACATCATTACATCATTTTGCATAGCATAACATCATACATCATATTGCATCAATGGCGCAAGAAGGGGATTCAATGTTGATCTTCGGAGATTGTTTCGAAGAAGCAGTGCTAAGGCACAAAATAAGTATTGAGGAAGTATAGCTTTGTCAAAACTCTAAAATGAAAAGGAGATCTATTGCTTCCGAAGCATAATGATTTTACGAAGATTGGATGTTTTTACGAAATATGGATATTCTTCACAACACATTAAAAGAAGGGAAGGTGTTTTTTTCGCCGAAGGCTCAAAAACGGTATGTACGTAAAGTTTCATGCATCGTAAAGAATTCAGTTACAAGCAGCTCAATATTACATTCAAAACTATAAAAGTATTATACACTTTATTCAGCAAATATTACATTCCAAATGTTTTTACAATAAAAGCTATTCTTCTTTTAAAACTGCTTTCGCAGCTTCGCTCAGCAATCGATTAACAGCTTCGTCCAAAATAACTTCGGCCTCTTTAGTAACTTCATCTTCTTTCTCTACTTCTGGGTTGGCCATCAACTCGAAGGGCTCTAGAGGACGAGATAGTTCAGCTGTGATATAAAACGTAAATAAGTCCGAAGTTGCAAAATTAGTAAATAAAGTTAAAAAGTTATTAAGTAATACCTATCCGTCTCTCGAGATCGCTGCTTTCTCAGCTGCCTTCGTCGCTTCTTTTGAATCATGGGAATCTTTTTCGCTGTTTTTTATCATCTCGTGTGCCATCCCTCGGCCGCCATTCTCCCAGATGTCAATAAAGAATTTTTTGCCAATTAAGCTTGCTTCGGCCGAGGGATCTTTTGTATCTTCAATAGATAAAGTAGCTTCGGCTTGAGCCAAAGCTTTTACATGATCGCAGCTTGACTTCTCTAAAATAGCTGCGACTCCTCTGGCACCTGAGAAAGCGCAGATATCCCCGCGACCACCCAAAACTTCCTCAAAAGCTTCAGCTTCGTTGCTGATCCAATCAATTAGGCCTTCAGGATCACCCCTCACGAAGTCGTCTTCGTTGGAGAATGCGCCAACGTTGGCGAAGCTAGTTTTTATTTTCTTAACACACTCTATAGACTTTTCATAGCACCTCTCCTTGGATGCACGAAGTTCATCAACTATTTTTTTGTAAGTGGTTCCTCCAATATACACTAATATCTCGTTCAGCCTCTGCAAGACCACATTTTTCTTTAGCTTCGAATAGCTGTTTCCGAAGATCTTTGATTTCGTATTTCTGAGCTTCAGCTTGGGCTTTGGAAGCAACTTCGTCTTCTTTTATTTTGTTCAACAATGAGTTTAATATTTTATCTTTTTCAAGACCTTCGTTCCTTAGTTCAATTACTTCAGAATGAAGGTTGTTTAGGGCTATGGTATATCCTTCATCTTCAACACTTTTTTGCGCCCTGAGGGCGTTGCTAAGGATAAGGCCCTGCAAAAATGCGGTATTGAGTGTAAGCAAATGGAAAATTTTGTTTTTAAATACAAAAATCTCATTTTCTCACCTTTAAGCTATTGTATGCCAAGCTGTCGGCCAACTCATCTTTTGATAACACTGAGAGCCCATCTTCTAGTGCCGGGAACCCGAAGCTCCTGCCCATCTCTCGGCAGACAGAAATCTCTTTGCTGTCTGGGAGACAGTACAAGAAGTCTTCTTCCCCGCTGCCATTGAATACCAGTGCCCCCTTTGGATATTTTAATCTTTGAGCATAGAATTGAGCCTCTCGCTTTTCTTTCTCAGATAATCTTTTTCTCGAAGCATGTCGTATAATATAATCAGGAGCTTTAGATGATGCTTCGGGAATAGGAATGGCGGTTTTTCCAGTTAAAATTACTTCTGCAGCTTCTTTCTCCGTCTTTTCTCCGATTTCCAAGGATTTCTCTTTGGCGGGCTCTGAAGGCCCAGCTTCGGTCTCGACTTGGATCTTGGCAGCTTCGGCCTCAATTTGTGTTTCCGAAGCTTCGGCAGTTTTCTTCGGAGTAGAGCTTGAAGTTTTTATTGTTTCTAGCACATCTAATACGTTGACCATTCTCTTCCTCTTGGGAGTCATTGAAAGATCCTTTTGTGCCTTCGGCATTGTCACCTCTGCTGAAGGACTTATTACTTCTAATATCCTCGTCTTCTCAGCCTTCATCTCTTCAATGTTAATGGCCTTCGGCTCATCTGATTTGGCTGATGATGCCTTCGGCAATACAAACGATTCTTCAATCTTCTGCGTAATCGCAGGTTTCTTGCCTTCGGTCACCGAAGAGGTCTCACCACCAAATTCGGGCACTGTGGCCGGTTCGATATAGCGTGGTCGATGAGTAAGGACCTTCACCCTTTTCCTCTTCGGCACAGGCTCGCTTGGAGCGACTGAAACATCATCTCTCCCGGAACCTCCACTTTTCTTTTTTGCCCCCGGGGCGGGTAACGGTAGTCAGGATACATGAATCCAAGAGCATCAAAAACTCTGTTTAGTCTCTTCTTTTTCCGGTTCCCGAAGGTCGCAGATAATGCGTTATCTTCTGCTCTGGAGTACAACCCAAGCAGATCATCGCTTGTAGCTTTGATGCTTTTCAGCCAGTCGTCATCTGGCTCGATAAACTGGTCTCTAAACCTGAAGGTATATTTTAGTCGAACCAAACCACCTTCGTGGGGATTGCTAATGGATTCTTTTGGCATCTCCAAGTTGGCTAACAATGGCCATATCCTATAGGCCACGTGCTCTTGAACTAAGTCCCTTGTCCCGATGAAAGAGCAGACTAAGCCGAAGGCCTTGCGACATTCTTCGGCCGCTTCGTCAATTTCTACCTTCGGTTTTCGGAGCCCGAAGCGTTGCTAGATAGGGCGCATGATTATCTCTTTAATGTCTTCTCGTGCCTTTAAATCATTTTTTACATAAAACCATTCTTTCGTCCAGTCTCCGAGCCATCTCTTCCGAAAAGTCGGTACTGGGGAGCTTGAGCCAGAACGAGCAACGAAGCTATAGCAGCCGAAATTGTTATGATACTGTTCTTTACCCCAGGGCTTCGTCTCATATAACAGTTCGTGCATACTGCAGAAACTTTTTGCATTTGGCTCCAAGCCCTGACTCCTTACAGCCCATACGAAGATTCCCATTCTTATAATGGCTTCGGGGGTAATTTGGTGAAGGTAAATCTGGAATATCTTGAAAACCTCGACTACAAAGCTGTTCAGAGGGAGCCGAAGCCCAGCCTTGAAAAAGCTTCGGAAGATCACGACTTCATTTTCCTCTGGAGTAGGACAAGTCTTCTCTCCGTCGTCAGCCCTCACAATAGACATATCCCGAAAGTATCTCCCCCTCATGTTGTCAAGATGGCTTTATTTAATAGTTGATTTTCCAAAAACTGCATGGCTCGGTCGCCAGGGTCGATCTTCAGAGTCTTCCCCGCCGCTTTCCACATCATAGCTGTCACTATCATCAGTGTCTTCAGATAAACCCTCCAAAGTCTCCCTAGTAATCTTCTCTGCATTTGTCTTTGCTATTGATTCAATAAAGCCAAGATTCATCTCCTCAGAAAGGCTCAGCTTCGATTCAGTGACAGCTTTCTTATCTTCAGACATCTTCGAAAATGTTGAGAAAGTGCTCTCAAAGCCGAAGCTTAAAAATTTAAAAAAGCCAAGCAAGTGTTGGTGCGCAAGAGCTAAAAAATTGAGTAAGCAAGAGCAGATGGCAAGAAAGCGTGCCAAATGAGCTCGTGGTGTGCTCTTATTTATACGCCTGGTGCGTTGTATGCTGGAGGGCCCGCTTGTCAGTGGTTGTTGCTATTCTAGCAAAGGAAAGGTGTTTTTTCGGACCTTCGGCTCAGGGCCTTCGTCCTTGTCGCAATCTGAATTTATCATTCTAACAAATTAATATTGCGAGGGGCTACTTTTGGGGGCCTTCGGCTTCTGAAGGTCCTCAAAAACATGATTTAACGATGTTTCTGGAAGTATAATGCATTAACAGGTACCTTCGGACTTGAGTTGAAACCACAGCGTGAAGAAGCACAAGGAGTACGAAGGATAGCGAGAAGCCGAAGTTGTGCGTAGGAGAGCTTCGGCGTGATAGCAGAAAAGGAGAACCGACTTAAAGATGAAAAGGCTATTTAGACCCCGATGGATTACTATAGAGTTATTAGCAAATGTAAAGGGCATGAGTGTAATTTTACATGGGTTGCGTCCTGTGCCTATAAATAGATGAACAGTAACCCCGTACGGTTCACGCTGACTAGACATTGATCCTTGCGTCACGCTGGTACTTTTGCCTTCTTTCAAGTCGAAGGTACACTTGTAATTTGATATCATTTCTGTTTTTCCATAGAAATAAAATAAGAATGAGATAATAATAATATATGACTGTTTATATTATCTTTTATTATGTGATTCTTTCTTCATCTCTATATATTATGTTGATGAAGGTATGTCCTTCATTACCTTCGTCCGAAAGTCATTATATCCTAAGGGAAATAATGCTTCGAAGGACGAAGGGCTTTAACGTTTAACGTTTTCTGTGTTGCCTTGTTCTTAACTCATAGCACTTGAGAACAAGTCCCCAACATGGAGTAAACCCTATTGACCTTGATACAACAGTATTGTGTCTCCAAACCACCTTTATTAATTCGTCTGGCCACTTTCCTTTAGGCTGATTGAAAATTTACTTCATTATTCCTGTTATTATGATTCCATTTGCCCTTTCTACCAACCCATTTGACTTAGAATGCCTCACTGATGCAAAGTGTATTCTTGTGCCAATTTGGCTACAAAAAGTTTTGAAAGTTTCAGCATCGAACTGAGTTCCGTTATCAACGGTGATAGTCTTCGGCAGTCCGAATCGACAAACGATACTTTGTCAGAAGAATTTTTGTACTGTGACCGAAGTTATTATAGCCAAAGGCTTTGCCTCAATCCACTTGGAAAAGTATTCCACCGCCACACAACATATTTTAGGTTGCCTTTTGCTGGTGGTAGCGGTCCTAACAAATCCAATCCCCATCTTTGCAGTGGCCAAGTTGGTTGTATTAGTTGAGTCAAAGACGAAGGTTGCTTCTGATCTCTGGCGCATCTTTGGCAATTTTCACATTTCTGTACTAATTCTGCTGCATCCAAAGCTGCTTTCGGCCAGTAGAAACCTTGTCTGAAAACCTTCCCCAGCAGAGGTCTAGACCCAATGTGGGCCCCACACAGTCCTGCATGTATCTCTTTCATTAATTCTTGTCCTTCGGTTCTGGATAAACACTTGAGCAATGGACAACAAACTTTGTGCTTGTATAACTCTCCTTCTATTATTACATATGGTCTTGTCCTTGCCTCCATTCTTTTATTATAAACTTCGTCGTCCAAAAGATAGTTGCCCTGGAGGAAGGATACAATTTCAGTCCTCCAATCTTCACTATGTACAGGTGAAATTGTGAGCACTGCTCTTTCCATGAGCTCAATCGAATGTGCTTTTATTGTTTCAAAAAATACTTCCAAAGGTAAAGGGAACCCCTGTGCCGCTGATTTAGCTAATAAGTCTGCATGCTCATTCTCTCCCATTGGGATATTTTTTTACAGAAAATCCTTCAAAAGAGGCTTTCAACCTTTGGACTACATCTAAATACTTTTCAAGCTTCGGGCCCTTGCCTTACAGCTTTTGTCCACATGGCCCGAGATAACTTGTGAATCAGTCTTGAGGATTGCCCTTCTTATTCCCATTGCCTTTAGCTTCCAAAGCCCCAAGAGAAGAGCCTCATACTTGGCAATATTATTTGTACAGTTGAAGTCCAATTTTATTGCATAACATGTATTGACTTTGGAAGGTGCGACCAGGACAGCAGCTGCCCCTGCACTAAAGGTCCCCCACGACCCATCGTAAAATACTGTCCAAGCTTCGGCATCTTTTATTGTTTCTTCATCATAAGCCCCTGGCGTCCAATCAGCATTGAAGTCTGCTAACACCTGAGATTGTATTGAAGATCTATGTACATAATCAATGGTGATCATTGAGTTTTGCGGCCCATTTTCTGACCCTTCTTGTTGCTTCTCTATTCCTCATTATGTCCTTTAAGGGTTGTGATGAAGGCACTATTATATGATATGCTTGGAAGTAATGCCGACGCTTCCTAAAGGCCATCAATATAGCATACAGTACCTTCTCCAGTTTTGTGTAATTTTTCTTTGATGGGCTGAGTACTTCGGAGACGAAGTATACCGGTGCTTGTTTTTTATTTGGCCATCTTGTTTCTCATGTACAAGTGCCGCACTAACTGCAGCATGGGAAGCAACCACATATAGAAGTAATGGGGCCCCTGATGAAGGTGGGGTTAGAGTTGTTAAATCTATCAAATACTGCTTCAGCTCCTCGAAGGCTTTCTATTGAGCTGGACCCCATTGGAAGACTTCGGCTGATTTCAATATTTCAAAGAAAGGTAGATTCCTCTCTGCTAATCTTGAAATGAATCCGTTTAATGATGCTAACCTTCCTGCTAACCGTTGATCCCCCTTTTTTGAATTTGGTGGCTCCATCCGAAGGATAGCTTCGATTTTGCTCGGGTTAGCTTTAATGCCCTTTATTGATACCAGACAACTAAGAAACTTGCCCTTCTTCACTCCGAAGACACATTTTTCTAGATTTAACTTAAGACCAGCTTGTTTGAAATTGGCAAATGTCTCTTGCAAATCATCAACATGGTTTTCTTGCTTTGTGCTTTTTACTATAATATCATCAACATATGTCAGCACATTTCTGCCAATTTGGGAGTGGAGAACTTTGGCAGTCATTCTGCTAAAGCTTTCTCCAACATTCTTGAGCCCCTCATGCATCCGAAGGTAGCAATAGGTGCCACTAGGAGTTATGAAGCTTGTCTTCGGCTCATCCTCCTTTTTCATCCAAATTTGGTGATAGCCTGAGTAGCAATCCAATAAGCTCATGAGTTCTGAAGTAGCTGCTGCATCTACGAGGGAGTCTATTCTTGGCAATGGAAATTCATCCTCCGGACATGCCTTGTTTAGATCTGTAAAGTCAATACACATCCTCCATTTCCTGTTGGCTTTCTTTACCATGACTGTATTGGCCAGCCACTCTAGGTATGTTACCTCTCTAATAACACCGACACTTAGAAGTCTTTTCACTTCATTTCGTGCACCTTCGGCCTTGTCATCAGACATTTTCCGAAGTCTCTATTTCCTTGGCCTGAAGGATGAGTCTACATTGAGTGAGTGTTCGATGATGTCCCTATTAACACCACAGATATCATTGGCTGTCCAAGCAAAAACATCTTTGTTGTTAAATAAGAACCTTAGTAAAGTTTTTCCTGCTCATTAGATAACTGAGACCACAACAACACTTTTTGCTCTGCTATGTCTTCACACAAAAGCATAGGCTTTGGCTGATTTGTCGAAGCAGCCTTTTCTCTTTTATGCTTATACTGCTAATAAGCTTTGGTTTCATCTATGTTATGAATAGCCTTCGAATTTGTCCAACTTCCTTTGGCTCTCCTAGCAGCCTTTTGACTCCCATGCACAACAATGGGTCCTTGTTCCGATGGTATCTTCATGCAAAGGTATGCTGGGTGGAGTATAGCTTCGAAGCTTGTGGTCGTGGGTTCGAGCCCCATGGTGGGCGTCAATGTTGGTCACTTGTTCTCAAATGCTATAGATCAAGAACAAGGCAACACAATTGTTAATGATTAAAGACATTCGTCCTTTGAAATATTATTTCCTTTTGGATATAATGATCTTCAGACAAAGGTCATGAAGGACGTACCTTCATCATTTCAGCATACAAGTATAAATATAATATAAATAAGAATGTGAAAGAACATTAAAGAATGTAAAATAATGATCAGTTCCTCACAATTTATTTATATTTATATTCACATATAAGAATTAACATTAATAATATTTATAATACAATGGTACCTTCGATTCGCCAGAAGGTGGGAATGTGAAGATGACGCGAGAGAGAGATTACAATCCCCTGTCTCCAGTACGAGGGTACCGTTCATCTATTTATAGGCGCGAGATGCAGCCCGACACAATTACATTTATATCCCTGACATTTACATGCAATCATAATGCGAGTGATCAAGGACTAAACAATATTTTCCCCTTGAGTCGGTGACGCCTTTGGCTTCGTCATAACACTAAGCCGAAGCTTCTTCAGCCATAGCTTCGACTTTCTTTCGTATCATCATGTCGTGTATGCCTTTGTATTATCTTGCCGAAGGTGTTTTTGCCTTGAGGACCTGTTGGGGGCTTGTTCTCAAATGCTATGAATTAAGAACAAGGCAACATAAAAATGTTAAATGTTAATGCCCTTCGTCCGCTGAAGCATTATCTCCCCAAGGATTTAATGAACTCCGAACGAAGGTCGCGGGCAAAATATCACGAAGGTCATACCTTCGTGATTAAACTTATATAATAATGTAAAATGAAGTATAACATATTAAACATATGCCAGAAACAGATAACATTATTCGTATGTTTCATTATATGGATCTGAATATTAAAACATGATATTTGGGTACGTTTATACCTTTTCCTTGACGGAAAACAATAATTCCAGTGTGATGCGTCGGTAATTACAGGAATGCGTGAATAGTAAAGGAATACTGTTCACTATTTATAGGCACAGGACACAGCCTGTGAAGAATTACAATCATGCCCCTCATAAAAGTTTACAACAATGACTCAGATCCCTATGAGCTAAAAGGTCATTCCATCTTTAAGTCGGTTCGACCCTTCATCTTCAAACATGTTATAATACCGAAGCTTCATGAATGATGCCTTCGGCGTCACGTACAAGCGGCTTCAGCCGAAGCTGTTTCTTTCTGCAGGACCTTCGGCGACGAAGCGTGGTCCCAACAGTAGCCCCTTCACGGTGCTAGATCGTTTTTCGTAACGAGCTTGATCCGTGAAAAAGTCTCTTAGGCTTCAGGAAGCCGAAGGTCTGAAAAACACCTTCCCTGAGCTCGTTGTCGAGAAACGATACAATTTTCGAGCGCGTAGTGATTCCACCATGCGTGTTCACTATTCTGGTTTTTGCGGTCCACCGTTCAGCGGGTGCGAGCAATCGTTTGCTTGGTGTAAAAATCCTGACGATTCACCTTCCTTCCTGCAACACTATATAAACAGATGGGTAGGTGTGAAGTTACCACAACATTCATTGCTACTGCACTGTTTTGCTGCCAAAATTTTTAACCATAGCCGAAGCTTGACTTTCGCATTCGAACGAAGCTCTAGTTTGGCGTCTGCTTCGTCAGAAGAAGGGCTTCAGGAAAGAGGTTATTAATTTCTGAGCAATTTTCAAGATAAAATCAAATGGCCAGAGTGCGCTCTACTGCTAGGGCTGAGCGTGAAGGAGACGAAGCCGAAGCTGCGGAAGCTGTCCCTATCTCGGAAGCGATGAGGCGAAGTGGATTGGTGACATCGGAGATCACCCCTGCTGCCGAAGCAGAACAAGCAGATATTGAAGAAACTGACTCTGAAGATGATCACACTATTGCAATACCAAGCAAGCCTAGCCATATGGACTTCGGAAAGTCAACAATCTCCAAGGCTGATTTCCCGAAGATGGTAAAATCGGGCTACTTTAGTGAAGATGAGAAGAAGCTGATTCGCTTCGGAGGAGAGGAAACTACCCCGAAGCCAGAGAAGGATGAAATAGTGATTTTCAAGAGTTTCCTCAAAGCCGGTTTGAGATTTCCTTTGAATAGGATGATTGCCGATGTGCTAAAAAAGTTTGGTATCTATTTTCATCAATTAACTCCTAATGCTATTGTTAGGCTTAGTGTTTATATTTGGGCTCTCCGAAGCCAGGGGGTGGAGCCATTTGCCGAAGGTTTCTGCCGGGTACACGAGCTACATTATCAAACTAAGGCCAGAAAAGATGGATTACATGAAAATTTTGGTTGTTATAATTTTGCCTACCGGAAGACTACGAAGTTTCCTGTGATCAGCTATCGAAGCAAGTGGCCGGCAGGCTGGAAGTCAGAATGGTTCTACGTCAAAGTTGACGATGACAAGGAGAAGCTAGTACAGAGCCCGTTTGAATTGATATTCGGAGAGACCAGACCCCACTGCAATATGGCACCAGAAGGTCCAACTCAAATCGCGTTGGCTGAATTCAGGATTATTGCTGAGCACATTGGCACTAGAGATCTTGTGCAGGAATTTTTGTCGTTCAAAATATTTCCAACTATGAAGGAATGGGCTATGCCGAAGTTCAAGAAAGAGAAGAAAGAAAGAGAACTTGTTCGCCTGCCCTACCATTACAAGTTCAAGAAATATTTTAAAGAACCCTGCCAAAAATGGTTCGAAACCATTGAAGTAATGAGTACTGAAATTCTTGGAAATTATTCTAAAAAAGAAGATCAATTGATGACAGCAGCCTTCGGCACCCGGCCGAAACGAAGGCTAAATAGAGTGCTTGATGCTATAGGTTTTGAATACCCTGACTACGAGCGGCTAGACAAGGGTGCCGAAGGGCAAAAAAGAAAACGAGTGGCCAGCGTTTTAACTAAAGACGACGAAGATCAACCAGAAAAGAAGAAAGAAAAACTTGAGCCGAAAGCAATTGCCCCAAGAAAGAGAAAAGCTGCGTCTCCGAAGCCTACATCACCGAAGCCAGCATCTCCGAAACGAGCATCTCCAGAACCAGAAATATTGGCCCGAGATGAGGAAGTGTCTGTGGTACCTTCTGCTGCCGAAGTGGAAGAAATTTTGAAGGTAATGACTGAATCTTTGCCTATCAAGCTAAGTCCGCTGGCACCGGAACTGACAAAGTTTTTTCAGAAGGACAAAGAGACTTCGACAGTAGAAAGTCCTGCGAAGCCGAAAAAACGAAGAATCATTCAAGTGACAGATGTGATCCATAGGACACCATCACCGACATCGGTATCAAAAATTGTTGTTGCCAAGACCGCCGAAACCACCAAAGATGCCGCAGCCGAAGCCACCAGAGTGGAAACCTCCAAAGCTGAAACCGGCGGAGCCGAAACTACCGGGGCCGAAGCCGGGGCCACAGAAGATCCGAACCTGGAAGAGACACTTGAAGTTATTGATAATATACTCCTTAAAATGGCTGAAGAAGAAGCTGTTGTGGTCACGGCAAGCGCAGCTACTGAAAAAGAGAAAAAACAAGTTGAAGACGTTTTGGAAGGAGATTTTAAATTTCAAGATTTACTTGGACAAGAATTAACAGATGCTGAAAAAGAAGAGCTTAAAAGATATGCCGTATCCTATGGATATAAGCCTGGGGCTATGCTATTTGGTGGAGTTAACGAAGGGAAACTAAGATGTCTTCAAAACCGCAGCGAGGCTAAAATTATTAGAACCCTCTCGAAAAGCATTGGCCTGCCGAAACTAGAAGCGGACCTCTGCCGCTACCAGCGACACCATATCGCTGGAAGTTTGCTTTATGCTAATTTTAAGGTAAAAAATATTGTTACCATTTTATTATTATTATTAATTTTTTAGGTCATTTTCTAATGAAGACTGTTTTGACAGAGTATACTACTAAGTAAGGTTCTAAAAATGCAACAAGATTTCGAAGAGGAGAAGAACAAGGTTATCATCAAAGATTTGGAAGAAAAAGTTGAAAATTACGAAGCTATTCTGAAAGAGAAGGACTTCGCCATCCAAGATTTTGAAATCATGGCTAAAGAGCACGAAGGTGCATTGGAAAAGAAGGACTTTGTTATTCAGTCTATGGAAGGCTCCTTGGCTGAAGTCCAAGCCGAGAATGATAGCTTAAAGAATGAATTGCTTAAACAATCAGAAAAATTTGAGCAAGAAAAGAAACACCTTGAAACAAGTCTTAAAACTGAGATGGATAAAAATTCAAATCTGCAAACATCCTTGAAAGAACTCCAAGAGAAATGCCTAAGCTTCGGCAGCCGATGCGTGCAGCGGCTGAAGGATGTGTTTCATTCTATCGGAGCCAGCTCTGAAAAATTTACACCTTCGGCTGCGAACCTGCCCAGCACATTAGAATATATTGAAGGCAAGGTTGATGCTCTTGACGAAGTTATTGGTGGGCACGCCGACTTCTGCGCCATGGTAGCTTCTCGGGGCACAGCTGCCGCTTTTTTGAAGGCCGGCTGTACGCATGGAAATATTGTAAATAGACCAAACTTCAGCTTATCAGCGTCAGATCTAATAGATATCCCAAGCCTGGCCCGAAGCATTGGAAATAGATTCATGACCCAGATCTGGGTAAATGGGGGGGGCGAAAAATGGCGGGTGACGAAGCTCGAAGTCATCTTAAGCCGGTAAGAGACTTATATTTGTTACTTTTACCTTCTCCTTGAAATTTGCACCTGTCTTACTCTGATCCTTGCTATACGCAGGATGACGAAGCTGAAGTTTTGACGAAATCTAGCCTGAAGCTTGATAGTTGCTTCACCATATTTTCCTGCAAAAATTCTGGAGAGACTTTTGTAATATAATTATGGAATAACTCATGTAAATTTGTACATACCTTGTAATATATTTTGTTTCCGTTATCTTCATCCAATCTGCTTTGCTGTGGACGAAACTCCTCTTTTGAGCCGAAGGCGAAAAACACCTTCCCTTCTTTTCGTACACAACGAAGCATAAAAATTTTTCCTTCGAAGTCTTTTCTCATTGCCGAAGCACCTGTCTTTTTCGTGTGGTATGATGATGATTCTATATATGTCTAAATGAATGTTTATGAATGCAAATGACATGATGGAATGTATTGTGCAAATGAATATTGAGACACATGTTCAAAAATCATGATCACAACCCTTTCATCCCGTTAGGAACGATTCGAATCTTTTTGTCGTTTACTTTTCAGCTTCACCATTTACTTTTCGGTGTATCAGCGTTGACTTTTCGCTGTAAGCCTCCCTTGGGAGCTTCTTCGCCTTTTACTTTCAGCGGAATCAGCGTTGACTTTTCGCTGTAAGCTCTGCATTCCCTTAGGAACGACTTTTGAGCTTTTCCCTGATTTCTTTTCTTTTTCCTTTGCATTTACATTTACATCTTTGGGGGATATCATTCTTATAGAATTGAAATAAGGAAAATTACATGTTGTGGCCCCATTAAAAACCTTTCTCCCCCTTTGGAAAGGAAAAGGGTGCCAGAAAAAAGGAATAGAAAAAATTACATCAAGCTAAACATAATATCGCCGAAGCTCATCCGCGTTCCACGATCTAGGAATGTTGTTGCCGTCCATATCCTTTATTCTGTAGGAACCGGGTCTTGACGAAGATACTACCAAGAAAGGGCCTTCCCACTTCAGCTGTAGTTTGCCTACCGTGTCTGGGTTGGCCACTCTCCGAAGCACCAAATGTCCTGGCTTGATGTTCTTCAACCGAACCTTTCTGTCACGCCATTTTATTGTTTCGGCTTGGTATTTATTGATGTTTTCCACAGCCTGAAGCCTGATCCCTTCTATAGCATCCTTTTCCATAGAGCAATCAGCTTCATCTTCGCCTTCTGCCGAAGCTATTGTTCTTATAGATCCTGCTTTGGCTTCTTCCGGTGTTATTGCTTCGTCGCCGAACAATAGTTTAAATGGTGTAAAGCCTGTTGATCTTGATGCTGTTGTGTTATGGCTCCACACCACTTTGATTAATTCTTCTGGCCACTTTCCCCTGGGCTGATTGAAGATTGACTTCATTATTCCTGTCATTATGATCCCATTGGCTCTTTCGACTAGTCCATTTGATTCTGGATGCCGAACTGACGCAAAATGAATCTTCGTGCCAATTTGGTCACAAAACTCTTTGAAAACTTCGGAGTCAAACTGCGTTCCATTGTCCACAGTAATGGCCTTCGGCACTCCGAAGCGACAAACAATGTTTTGCCAGAAAAACTTTTGGACGGTGACCGAAGTTATTGTGGCTAAAGGCTTTGCCTCAATCCACTTAGAAAAATATTCCACTGCCACTACAACATATCTTAAATTTCCTTGTGCTGGTGGTAGCGGACCTAACAAATCAAGGCCCCACCTTTGTAACGGCCAAGTGGGTTGTATTAACTGAGTTAGAGACGAAGGTTGTTTTTGATCTCTTGCACATTTCTGACAACCTTCGCATTTTTGCACTAGTTCCGCTGCATCCGAAGCTGCTTTTGGCCAATAAAATCCTTGGCGAAAAACTTTTCCCAACAAAGGCCTAGATCCGATATGAGATCCACACAGGCCTGCATGTATTTCCTTCATCAATTCTATACCTTCGGCTCTGGACAAACACTTGAGCAACGGGGAACAGACCCCACGCTTATATAATTCTCCTTCTATAATAACATATGGCCGACCTCTTGCTTCTATCCTTCTGTTATAAGCTTCGTCATCCGAAAGAAAATTACCCTGAAGGAAAGAGATGATTTCAGTTCTCCAATCTTCACTATAGACAGGGGATATGTTGAAGACCGCTCTTTCAAGAAGCTCAACCGAAGGTGCTTTTATTGTTTCAAAAAATACATCCGAAGGTAAAGGCAGCCCCTGTGCCGCTGACTTGGCTAACAGATCAGCATATTCATTTTCTCCGCGAGGAATATTTTTGACAGAGAATCCTTCAAAGGAAGCCTCGATCCTTCGGACTGTATCTAGATATTTTTCAAGCTTCGGATCTCTTGCTTTATAGCTCTTGTCAATATGACCAGAAATAACTTGGGAGTCAGTTTTAAGAATAGCCCTTCTGATCCCCATTGCCTTTAATTTCCGAAGACCCAAGAGCAGAGCTTCGTACTCAGCAATATTATTTGTGCAACTGAAATCAAGTCTTGCCGCATAACAAGTTCTAACTTTGGAAGGTGAAACCAACACAGCAGCTGCTCCTGCTCCGAAGGTCCCCCAAGACCCATCGCAGAACACTGTCCATGCTTCGGCATCTTTATTCATTTCTTCTTCCTGAGCTCATGGCGTCCAGTCAGCAATGAAGTCTGCCAACGCTTGGGACTGAATCGAAGATCTATGGACATAATCAATACAAAATTCATTGAGCTCTGCAGCCCATTTTCCAATCCTTCCAGTAGCTTCTCGGTTTCTTATAATATCCTTCAAGGGTTGTGAAAAAGGAACAATTATGTTATAAGCTTGAAAATAATGCCGAAGCTTCCTGGAGGCCATCAAAACAGCATACAATACCTTCTCCAATTCTGTATAATTTTTCTTTGATAAACTAAGAACTTCAGACACAAAGTATATTGGGGCCTGCTTTTTGACTTGGCCTTCAAGCTTCTCTTGAACAAGTGCTGCACTTACCGCTGAGTGCGAAGCTGCTACATATAATAACAAAGGAGCCCCTGGCGTTGGTGGAGTTAATGTTGTTAGATCTATTAAATATTGCTTCAGCTCCTCGAAGGCTTTCTGCTGGACTGGTCCCCACTGAAAAAATTCAGCTGACTTCAGCACTTCGAAAAATGGCAAATTTCTCTCTGCTGATCTGGATATGAATCTGTTGAGAGATGCCAGTCTTCCTGTCAATCTTTGAGCCCCCTTCTTCGTACTTGGTGGTTCCATTCGAAGGATAGCTTCGATTTTGTTTGGATTAGCCTCAATTCCTTTTGTTGAAACTAGGCAACCAAGAAATTTCCCCTTCTTCACTCCGAAGACACATTTTTCTGGGTTTAGCTTTAAACCAGCCTGTCTAAAATTAGCGAAGGTCTCCTGCAGATCAGCAATGTGATTATCTTGCTTCGTGCTTTTTACAATGATATCATCAACATAAGTTAGCACATTCCTGCCTATCTGAGAATGGAGAACCTTCGCTGTCATTCTTCTGAAGCTTCCTCCAGCATTCTTAAGCCCCTCAAGCATCCGAAGGTAACAATATGTTCCACTAGGGGTTATGAAGCTGGTCTTCGGTTCATCCTCCTTCTTCATCCAGATTTGATGATAGCCTGAATAACAATCCAACAGACTCATAAGTTCTGAAGAAGCTGCTGCATCGACCAAAGAATCTATCCTTGGCAATGGAAACTCGTCCTTCGGACAGGCCTTATTGAGATCAGTAAAATCGATACATATTCTCCATTTACCATTGTTCTTCTTCACCATAACAGTGTTAGCCAACCATTCTGGGTATTTTACCTCTCTAATAACTCCAGCACTGAGGAGTCTTTTCACTTCATTCCGAGCACCTTCGGCCTTGTCATCAGACATCTTCCAAAGTCTCTGCTTTCTGGGTCTGAAAGATGGGTCAACATTGAGCGAGTGCTCAATAACATCCCTGTTAACTCCGCAAAGATCATTAGCTGACCAAGCAAAAACATCTTTATTGTTGAACAAAAACCGTATCAAGGTTTTCTCCTATTCTTCGGACAATTGAGATCCCAATAGCACCTTCTGCTCTGCTATGTCCTCACATAAGAGCATGGGTTTCGGCTGATCAGCCGAAGCAGCTTTTTCCCTTCTGAACTTGTACTGCTCACAAGCTTCAGCTCCATCTATGTTATGGATCGCTTTTGAATCTGTCCAATTTCCTTCGGCCCTTCTGGCAGCTTCCTGACTTCCATGAATAGCGATGGGCCCTTGGTCCGAAGGTATCTTCATGCAAAGGTAAGTTGGATGAAGAATTGCTTCGAAGGCATTGAGAGTACCACGACCAATGATAGCATTGTAAGGATACTCCATGTCAACAATGTCAAACACAATTTGCTTAGTCCTTGTATTGTTAACAAACCCGAAGGTTACTGGCATGGTGATCTTCCCAAGTGCTACAATTTGCCGTCCTCCGAAGCCACAAAGGGGGTGCGTAGCATCATGGATCTTGTCTTCGGGCTCTTGCATTTGTCTGAAGGCTTTAGCAAATATGATATCAGCTGCGCTGCCTGTATCAACCAAAACATTATGAACCAGAAATCCTTTGATCACACAAGAGATAACTATAGCATCATTGTGTGGGTAATCCTTGAGTTGAAGATCCTCTTGGGAGAAGGTAATTGGAATGTGAGACCATCTTGACTTGATGAAGGGTCCTTGCACCCCGACGTGCTGTACCCTTCTCTGTGCTTCCTTCTTCTGCTTCTTGTTGGCTGGCTCTGAGCATGAACCGCCTGTTATCGGGAGTACCAGCTTCGGGGCCGAAGCAGCTCCAGCTTGATCGTTGAACGAAGCCATCAGCTCAAAAAAGTGGAAGTGTGTTGACCGGAGGTGGGCGCCAATGTTGGGGGCTTGTTCTCAAATGCTATGAATTAAGAACAAGGTAACATAAAAATGTTAAATGTTAATGCCCTTCGTTCGCTGAAGCATTATCTCCCCAAGGATTTAATGAACTCCGAACGAAGGTCGCGGGCAAAATATCACGAAGGTCATACCTTCGTGATTAAACTTATATAATAATGTAAAATGAAGTATAACATATTAAACATATGCCAGAAACAGATAACATTATTCGTATGTTTCATTATATGGATCTGAATATTAAAACATGATATTTGGGTACGTTTATACCTTTTCCTTGACGAAAAACAATAATTCCAGTGTGATGCGTCGGCAATTACAGGAATGCGTGAACAGTAAATGAATACTGTTCACTATTTATAGGCATAGGACACAGCCTGTGAAGAATTACAATCATGCCCCTCATAAAAGTTTACAACAATGACTCAGATCCCTATGAGCTAAAAGGTCATTCCATCTTTAAGTCGGTTCGACCCTTCATCTTCGAACATGTTATAATACCGAAGCTTCATGAATGATGCCTTCGGCGTCACGTACAAGCGGCTTCAGCCGAAGCTGTTTCTTTCTGCAGGACCTTCGGCGACGAAGCGTGGTCCCAACAGGACCTTTGGCGGGAAAGAAGACCCCCCAACACTAATAAACTAGACATTGCTTCATGCGAGAGTAAAACCGGAGCGGTAAATAGTGAGTCGCCACTGATCAAGTTCCCCCGCCTTGGTGCTGCGAGCTGCTCGATTGTATACATAGTCGGGGACGACAAGGGCGAAGCTAGGTGGGCTATCTCATTCTCTCCCTAGCTCATCGCTGAGGGTCCATAGAAAGCTTCAGGTGTCCTTGGGCCATGCTTCCGCTCCTTAGAGCTTAGCGTAGAGGGATTTGGATCAGCTTGTGAAACACCAAAAGGCCCATCAAGCCCAACTGACTAAAGGTGATGGTCAGGCTATTCGCTAGTATGCCCTATCTAGTCTTGATTATGGCCCATCTCTAGTGAAAAGAAATTAGAGAAACTTATTAACATCAGGGAGTTAATCGATGGTCTAGTAGTTTCCAAGGCATCTCCCGTTGGCTAAAGATCCACTACCTTTTGATCTATCACCATATTTTGAATTGGGCTATTGTGACATCGCACAAAGCTAGAGATGGTGCTGGCGACGCTTCGGTAGTCCCAGGAACCCCTCAAATCTGTTCTCTCTAAAGAATATTGTTGACCCTTCAATGTTAAATAACACGGTTTGCCAAAGTTCACCGGTGATAGACTAAACAGGTGGCTCTTCCATAGCAGCATGCAATGAACCCCACTTATCTTGCTGGAACAGTGATGAGAAGACGAGCCCACCCTTCCCTTTTGTGCTGCTTGTCGATCCGAACATAGATGTGGCTCTAGGTGATCTTGGTCTTCAAGGACTTGATCATCATGTTTATCTAGGGGAGGTTAAGGTCACAAATCAGAGCCATCCGACTGGCGAGTGACGGAGAAACATATAGACACTGATAAACCATTGTCCTAGTTCCATCAATGTTGCCCTCAATGGCATGCTCAACAATCCATAACTCCCTCATCATAGGGATCACTATTGGGGTCAATACATCATGTCGAGCATCGAAATGATGAGAGATTGGCCATCACTTATGTTTCTACATGAACATAATGAATCCATGCATATGGATTTAGCAAGTGCTACATTGTAGCTATCTCCCATGTATGAACTGGTATTTCTTCAAGCCCAAAATTAATTCAGTAAGACAGAAAACGCCTGATGCCCCCATTAACCTTGGCCATCTCTTGCAACTGATCGTGATGGCACCCGATTTGATGACTGATCATTGACTAATGATGAGATCCACCATGGATACATTAGGAAGAACCAATAGGAGCTTGGCTGTTGCCATAAGGAGAACTATGGTATCTTCCGACATTGAGACGAGATGCTAATAAGGACATAATCTCTGCAACAACTATTTCACTGTCACTGACCACCGTGAGCACAACAACATGCCACAAATCCTCTTCTGCCTCCATGAGGTGTTGATTCCACCTAAGAACACAAGGTGACGGAACAAGAACAACGGGTAGGGCGGGGTCTATGGCTTGGCAGGCTGCCCCATCTTCTTCGTTGCAGTTCGACTTAGAGTTTACCTAACCTCTAACTGATCGCCAACGCTTGCGAGATCGATGACAACGAGATCGAACAACCTCCCCACGCTTCCCCTCAGCTTCTCCACCAGATACTTTAAGATCTTCTAGCTTCGTATCCTTCAACTTCTCCTGGTCAGGCAGAACAACAATGGACGCCTGAAAGGATAGCCGATCCGAGGTCTTAAAGGTCTTCACATCCCTGTTAGGTATTGTTCGGTTATTCTCGATACATGTGGATTGGATGGATTGAAAAAATCATGAATAATTTTAACTTCCTATGGATTAAAACCCACTCAATCCCGTCCAATCACATGTGTTGACAAGGAAACGAACAAACCCTTAGATGGAAAGAGAATTTGTTGCCTCAATGGGACCACTATCTTCAACCGATATTCTCTCACAATGCACCACTCCTTAGTATGACACCCATAGAAGCAGTGCCCTGCTGCACCGCAACGGAAATGCCTCACTGATAATGGAGGTAGGGAGCCATACCTCAAGGCAGTTGAAACAACACCTGCTATGTCCACCGGAACCTCACGCTGGAGGCGCGTTCGAACCTACCACATTTCTTCCTTCCGGTGCTCCTTGCTGGTACGTCGGGCTTCCACCAACGTCTAGTCATTGTCCAACCGCTAAACCTAAAGATCGCCCACATGCTTTGGACGAGAAACTAGCCTCCAAACACGATGGGTTGGTATCGCCCGCCGGCCAAAAAAACCCTCGTGGCAGTTCTGCAAACCTTGTCTGATTTGCAACCTGTCACCGCTTGGGAGACCACGGAGCTGGTCTCTACCTTTGTCGACAGGAGGATGTCTCTAAACGAAGGTCACGACAATGAAGAGTCACTTGATGACGAGGAGAGTTTGCCCACTGCTCGGCCTTTGAACAACCTTGTTGTGCATAGGGCTCCACTTCTGAGGGCAGAGAAGGGGCAACACCAGGTGCTACGAGGGCGGGAATGACTGTCGCAGCGACGACGATGGTGGGGGTGGCCGTTGGGCCCGAAGTGGGCACCCGTGTGGGTTGGATAGGAGGGGAAGCACTAAGAGAGGGGGAGGTTTCAGGAGACATTAGGGCAACTCAGTACACTTAAAACCAGTGTTATGCATGATCAAGAATCACAAGTAGAATCACAAGTGATTAACACTTAGGTTGTTACAACCGCGACAACTATACACACGAACTATAACAAACAAGATATGAGGGAGTGGAACTAACATTATTTGACAATGTTTGCAGAGGAGATAGCCTAATTTTCCTAATTCCAAAATAGCAAATTTCTCAGCCGTGCCCGTGACAACACTCAGCCTGCGCTCCCCTTCTTTCCCGTTCGGCTCACAGCGAAGCAGGAAGCCGGTTAGGGTTTCCACCTCCTTTCCCCTCCTCTCCTTCAGCGACGACCGCGGGCCACACCCTCGATATCCTTCCCCTCGGACCCGGAGGCGAGCAGCAGCCTCCAGCGCCTGCAACGCCTGCCCGTCTTGTTATTGGGTGAGTGCCCGATTTTGCTCTCTTCAGTCACAGATCCAGACATTTCCCTCTCATTTATTAGTATTCGGGTAGCCCCGTGGTGGGGTAGCGAAACCTTGATTAGTTTGGTCCATCGAGGTACCCATTTTTCCCGAGTGGGACCGACCTTCATTCCCATCTGCGTTTGTACATCTTTCTGTGGAATTCTAGGAACGCCTTGTAGATGCTTGCCTGTGGTGCTGTGTTCTTAATTAAAGTAGTTGCTCTTTGAGGTCGTTCAGATGGTTTACTTAATTCGACAAATTGATATGATCTGTAAGATTTTGGGTGTTTTCTTCTGTTTGGATTTATACCCTCTTCCGGATGTGCTGTCTTCATTCCTGCAGGAGGATTCGCCATGTCTGACATGGAGTCCGTCGCAGCTCTTATGAACTCGACAAGCTCCAAGATACAGCAGCTTCAGGAGGCATTTGCTGAGCTTGAGAGCCAGAGCACGGTCTCCATGAACCTCAAGTGGAAGCAGCTTGAGGACCACTTTCGTGGTCTTGAACAGTCCCTCAAGAAAAAGTTTGACGAGCTAAAAGAGCAGGAGAAGGAGTTCCAGGAGACTGTCGCAAAATCAGAGCAGATTCTGGAGCAGCGGGAGGCAGCTGTTGTGGCAAAGGAACTAACCTCTCTGGACAAGTTGCAGGAGAAGAGGGAAGCTGCATTAGCTATGATCTTTAGCAAGTCCAGGCTTTCCTTACCTGTTCCTGCCATCAACCCAATGAACAAGGCGCTGAATAATCTTGGTGTCAAGTGGCCAAAACCGGCATCTGAGGAGAGTGTGCACTTGCAAGTTGATAATGCTGTAGTGACACCTCGTTCTGAGCTTGTTGCACTCTGCGAGGAAATGAATGTGAAGGGGCTTCATAAGTTCATATCCGACAACAGGAAGAACTTGGCTGCCATCCGTGAGGAAATTCCCAGTGCACTGAAGAAAACATCTCATCCGTATGGCTTGGTGTTGGATTCCCTGGAAGACTTCTATTCTGGAGATAATCTTGTATTAGATGGAAAAAAGGATGGGGACCTTCTGGGTGTTAGAAGGACGTGCCTGATGTTGTTGGAGTCACTTGGACAGTTGCACACTGATGGTATAACTTGTTTCTCTTTGGAGGGTCACATGCTTACAACTAATATCATAGAGCGAGCAAAGAAGATTGCATTTGAGTGGAAGTCCAAGTTAGATAATCTTGAGATTGATGCTAGTAATGGGAACTGTCTTGAAGCTCATGCATTTCTTCAACTCCTGGCAACCTTTGGTATTTCTGCTGAATATAATGAAGATGACCTGTGCAAATTGCTTCCATATGTCAGTCGTCGTCGTCAGACACCTGAACTTTGTCGATTGCTTGGGTTGTCACAGAAAATGCCAGGTCAGTGCTCTGGTGGACTAATGATTTATATATCTCAAACAACATTGAACACCTGCGAAAGATCTATATTCTTTCAGCTTATCGAAATGCTCGACAAATATTTGTAGGACATGTTTTTGCACTTATGTTACTCTGGTTGTCAATTTGTGTAGTTTTGATTTTCTTGTTTGCTTGTTAGTGGATGTTGTGAATAGTGAATACTGGCCAAGGATAAAATAAATACCAGATTGAAATTCCAACCTTTGCTCACATAAGCTGCATACTTCCAGACTAGTTATTTACTTGTTTCTTTCCTTGCAAGTTGCAACAAAGTGCCTATTGTTTATAAAGTGTGCCAAGATATTTCCTGGTCATAGGACCACAACATTTTAAAACAATTATACTTGTTTTTTGAGAGCAGATCTATGTATAATGTATCCTCATAATTTTAGGGAGCTTAAGGTGTTCCATTGGTTTGCTTGTCTTGTTTGGCATCACTTCATTATGCTATACAGCTTCTGTTTTGCTGAATAACATCAAAGAATCTTAAGTTCTTAAATTGTAGTTCTTTCTGTATTGTATTTACTTAATTAAATGAAGGCATGTTTTTTTTGAACCATCTTCCATTGATTTTACCGCCGACTTATCTTTTGTCCTTTCTATTCTCTTATATGTTTGAGATTTCATACACAGAGAATTAAGTAGTTCTAGTTTATTTTTCACATATTGGTGTACAGTTGCTTTTGAGGATGTTCTTTATCCATGATGCACTGATTACAAGGCGGTTCACTATTTCCCCCAAAATTGCTGACACAAGGCAATGCATCTTATAATTACTAATATATGTGTGTGCACATTGTAAAGTGCAAAGCTAAGTAAATATACGTGTAATTCTCGCCTCCTTGCTGTTTCTTCATTCACCTGACAAAAAATAGCATGATCAGCAATCAGCACATTTGTTTTTTTAACAAGCTACCAATACAGGGTAGTAACCATTTGTATATACACATCAATGAAGTTCAAACATAGATAGCTTAGGGTTTAAAATAGGCAATTTAACTTCAAACAACCATTAACAAGCAAATAGAGAACAGTAAGGAATGAGAGTTCAACTTAAGTTACATTACGAAATCAAGTTTTAATTTAAATTTAAGACATTTAGACAGTGGAGCAAGTCTCCTAGATTTTTTCCAGCTGTCCTCCAAGAGTGTTCTCTGCCTCTTCAAAAGATATCCTCTCCATCTCTGGTTCATCAAGAGAAAGTAGCAAATTATAAAATCCTGATGCCATTAATAGATTCAAAGCCATCTTCTGCATCCTAGTTACCCCTATATATATGATAGAGTATGTGCCAAGCCATGCTGGAAACAAGCAGCATCTTTTGATTGTTGTCGGGAGCGGGAGGCTGTTGCCAGCCTCCAGTTCCAATTCTTGTCGTGACCATGAGCCCATGCGAGGGGACATGTGCACTGGTGGAGGCAAGGTGTTTTCGTTACACGATGAAACATAAACTACATGCCAAGCAATGGAGTGAGAGTGTTACCTTTAGCCCACCAATCAACCAATATGCTGTATAAACATCGGGGGACCCTTCACCGCATTCCCTTGGTGACTGTAAATAGCTTTTTTCACATTCTCAATTATTGTATCCTACATCTTACAAATCAGTGATGGCATGGTGTGTCAGTGTCTGCTTCTTGTAGCATTTCATAGATTGGCACAGTGAATTTAACAATGTAGTTCACATTGTGCCACCTGTCCACATTAAATACTCTCTCATACATTGAGCTGGCCCATCTTGATCATCATTGCAGCTCTCCCACATATCAGTAATCTCCATTTGTCAAAGAGCTTGTTCAAGATCCTTGGTTACCATACAAAACCACTTCAGCATAATCACAGCTGAGGCAAATCTGGCATTGGCAATAGCAAGTAATTGTTTTTTCTGCAGGAGAGTTGTGTATAATTATACCAAGTAGCACATGCCATGTATTAACACTCTTCAAAGATAATTTGTTCTTCGTTAGTCCATGGCATCTAAGCAGCACAAATACTCTCCAGAGCAAGATTAAGTGTATGCACAATACAAGGAGTCGAGAATACTTTGGTGGTATTTATGAATTTGCAGCATTACTGGTGATGGCTTGGACCTCATTTCTTGCACCTACTAGAATAACATTGATCACCTTCTCAATTTTGTAGTCCTTTGACTTGCATCTTCACAGTTGAGAGCTTGCAAAAACCTAGTTACACCCTCAAAGTTGCAAGAAAGTCGATGGGTGGCCGATCTGTGCATCTGTCCATCCATTTGTACAAATGTCCATACCCTTTTCAGAACATGTGCTACTATTCCTATCCAGTAAGGTTTGGCCCTGTTTGGTTAGGAGAAACATTTGGGTTTCTCATGTGAATCAGAAGAACTGGCGCTAAATGCTATTTCCTGCTGGTGGTTCGGAACCAAAAAATTCAACGATTCTACGAACAAGTGAAACGTCTAGAGGGTGGTTTTGCACCAATTCTCCTAACCTTCTTACTTCAATTTAATATTTTTCAGTTAATTCTTTTTAATGCAACAAGTTAAACATGGGTTGTAGTTAAGTTTTTCTTTGTCTACAAAAATGTTTAGAATTTTTTGAAGCATGTTTTTATTTCTATGATTTTAAGATTTTTTTTTGTTATGAATCGGAATTCAATCTACTTGTCAAATGGTTTCATAAAGTGAGTCTGATTCATCATCCCAAGAGAATTAGGATCCCTACCAAACACACTGAGACCTTTGCTTTTGAAGGTAGTCCTCAACCTGCTATATCCAGGGGGGAGGTATCGGAAATGCTAATGCTGGGGCAAAGGTGTATGACTCTTGAAGTCTTGATAGTGTAGTACTGTGGTGTGTATTTCATGTAGCATTGAAAGACAAGCCTGTAATTAACTAAATACACATAACACATTGGTTAATTTTTTTGTGTTCAGTTGTCGTGGGTGATTTGGTATTGAACGTAATTAGAGCGTCTGCCCCCCATCTAGGCCACGGCGAGAGTGCTAAGCGTTTTTTGGAAGACTTAGATGGCGTGGTTGAAGGTATACGTATTCGACAAGCTGTTTATAGGAGACTTCAATGGACATGTAGGTACAATAAGTGCAAGTTTCAAGGTGGTTCATGGAGGTTTTGGATATGGTAGTAGGATCAGGAGGGAGAGACTCTTGGACTTTGCGGTAGCTTTTGACCTGTTGATAGCTAACACCTTTAGGAAGAGAGTCTCATTTAGTGACGTGTAGTAGTGGCCAACACTCTAGTCAGATTGACTTCGTCCTCACCAGAAGAGAGGGTAAACAAGCATGCTTGGATTGTAAAGTGATACCTAAAGAGCTTGTTGTCTCCCAACATAAGCTTGTTATGGTGGTTTTTCGTTTTCAGGTACGTGCCCCTAGGGATAAATAAGTCAAGATTACAAGAACAAAGTGGTGGAAATTGAAAGGGGAGGAGGCAAAAGTCTTCAAGGAAAGGACCATAAAAAAAGGCACTCGGAAGGAAGAAGATGACACAAAGAACATGTGGGAGAAGATTGCATTCTGCATTTGGGAGGTGGCCACAGAGGTGTGTGGAGTAACTAAAGGGAGGGAAGGTGAAGCTAAAGATACTTGGTGGTGGAATGAGGAAGTCCAAGGGCTATTAAGGAGAAGAAAGAATGCTATAGACGTCTGTACCATGACAAGGTTGTGGACAACATAAAAAAATACAAGGTAACAGAGAAGACGACAAAGCGAGCTATGTGGCAAAGGGTAGGGCGTATGAGGATATTTACCAACACTTCAGTACGAAGGAAGGAGAGAAGGACATATATAGGATGGCTAGGATTCACGAGAGGAAGACAAGGACTTCAACAAAGTTAAGTGCATTAAGGATGAAACAGAGCACCTCTTGGTGAAGGAGGAAGAGACCATGCATAGATGACAAGAGTATTTTGACAAATTGTTCAATATGGAGAATGGGGACATGACCTTTCAGTTGGATGACTCTTTTGATGACACCAGTAGACACTTTTGTAGGATCAAAGAATTTGAGATTAGGGAGGCATTGAAAAGGATGAAAGGGGGTAAGGCGATGGGCCCTAATGGTATCCCAATTGAGGCGTGGGGATGCCTCGGGGACAGCTATAATATGGCTAACCAAGTTGTTCAATCATATCTTCCGATCAAACAAAATGCCTACCGAGTGGAGAAGTATATTGGTATCAACCTATAATAATAAGGGAGATATTCAAAGTTGTACTAGTTACTAGGGAATTAAGTTGATTAGCCATACTATGAAGCTATGGGAGATAGTTATCGTCTGAGAAGAATAATGAAAATCCCTTTGAACCAATTTGGTTTCATGCTTGGAAGGTCAACCATGGAAGCCATCTTCTTAAATAAGACAAGTGATGAAGCAGGATAGGGAACAAAAGAAGGATCTAGTGATCTACACATGATTTTCATTGACTTAGAGAAGACTTATGATAAATATCAAGGAATGTTATGTGGTGGGCTTTGGACAAACATAAAGTTCCAACGAAGTACGTTAGACTCATTAAGGACATGTACAACAATGTTGTGACTAGTGTTCGAACAAGTGATGTGGACACATGATTTTTCGATTAGAATAGGACTACATCAATGATCAGCTTTGAGCCCTTACCTTTTTTGCCTTGGTGATGGATAAGGTCACAAGAGACATACAAAGGGGCTGTCCCTTGGTGTATGTTTTTTGCGGATGTAGTGCTAGTTGATGAAAGTCGGGCAAGATTAAATAGGAAACTCGAGCTGTGGTAGGAGACTCTAGAATCCAAAGGTTTTAGAGTAAGTAGAACTAAGATAGTATGAAATGTGGTTTTGACACCACATGAGGAAGGAGATGTTAGTTTGGAAGGTCAAGTAATGCCTAGGAATGACACCTTTAGGTATTTAGGATCAATGCTATAGAGTGATGGGGGCATTGATGAAGATGTTCGGCATATCAAAGTAGGGTGGATTAAGTGGCGTCAAACATCAGACGTTTTATATGACAAGAGGTTACCACAAAAGCTAAAAGGCAAATTTTACAGGATGGCGATTAGACCTGCTATGTTGTATAATGCAGAACGTTGACCTACAAAAAGATGACATATTTAACAGACAAGTGTTGTGTTGGATTTTTGGCCATACTAGAATGGATCGAGTCCGGAATGATAATATACATGATAAAAGACAGTAAAAGGAGACTTGAAAGGATGGGGTATACCCAAAGATTTAGCCTTGAATGGAAGTGCCAGGAAAGCAACTTACCATGTGCCCGAACCTTGATTATGGTTTCTATTGGGTTTCTAACTCTAGCCTACTCCAACTTGTTTGGGATAAAAGGCTTTGTTGTTGTTGTCCTTCTTGTGGTCAGTTGTATAAAATTAAAACAATGAATGGAGTTAAGAACCTCCTGAATAAAACATTTAGGATTATAGCATCCTGTTTATGGGGAACCATGGTCTAATCTTTTCTAGTGGTGACATTTTTGTTCTGTGCTTCCTCATTGTCCATGCTTGATGAAATGATGAGTCAACACTACCAGGAGGTGGAAGAATTAGCAGTGCATGGCAAGGGCACCTTCCATTTTATTTTTCCAATTATGTCAGCCTCCAGCTTTGAGTTGAGCAAGAATGCATATTGTCGCTTCATGTCCTCACGATATAGATTGATTCCCTGATGACTGATTTTCATCGCTTTGGCTTTAGTGTAGCTAGTTATTCTGAACTTACATCTCCACTTCACATTGATGTTATCAATTGTATATTCAAGGCTAGTCGTAAGACCACTGGTCAAATGACTAATCATGGTTAAGCTGTTGGAATAAGTCTCGTGGTTTGTGGGAAGGACAACAGCAGTCCTTTTGGTCTTTGCTACAGGACAGCAGCCCTGCAATCTCTTTGGTCTTTGCTACAGGACAGCAGTCCTGCAGTCTGTTGGTCCTTGCTACAGGACAACAGTCCTTTGGTCTTTGTTGCAGTTGGTCCTTACTACAGGACAACAGTCCTTTGGTCTTTGTTGCAGTATGGACAGCAACAGTCCTTGCTGCAGTGTGGTGTGGACAGCAATTAGCATCTGCTTTTGTAAAGGTGTAAGACAGCATCTAGTGTAGCCATAGTGTAGGACAGCACCTTAGGAGCATATGCTCGGCACTTCGGCAGCTCCTTGGGCTATAAGTATGTATCCCAACCCTTAGAAGGGTATGACATTGTGTAGTGTTTGAAGAAATAAACAAAAAATTGCCCCAACTCATAGTGTCATCCTCTTGATGAGAGTTAGAGTCCCTCTACTTACAATTGGTATCAAAGCCAAACTATCCTGCAGCCTAAACATCTCTTGCTCATCTCCTTCCCACGCCTCTCCCCACACTCAGTCGGCAGGAAGAGCTCCAACTGTTACTTCCTCTCCTGCTCAGACGAGCAGCCTTTCGTCTGAGACAGCCTCTTCCACACGCAGCGACCCCTCACTAGCCCACCATGTCCCTACGCTCGGTCACTTCGAGAGCACGGCGCCAGCAAGAGGCCGAGGTCGCCGCGGCACAAGAACGCGAGCGAGCAGCAGCAGCGGCTGCAGCGACAACGGCGAGGGCAGCACGGTTGGCGGCGGCGGAACTGGCAGCAGCGAGAGCGGAAGTAGAAGCAGCGGAGGCGGTGGATGCTGCACGTGCGGCGGCAGCAGAGCTCGAGGTTCTGCGCGGCAGTAGAGCTGGCAGCTCTGCTTCTGTCGACGACAACATCGACGAAGAGCTCAGGCTGGTGAGGGAAGCAGCGCGAGAGCAGGCGGCACAGTGGGCAGCCGCGCATCCCCATGGGGGCGCGCGTGGCGGCAGCCCAGATAGGCGCCGACGCGCTAACGGCGCTCCAGGCGAGGGTGCACGCGGCGGCAGCCCAGACGGGCGTAGACGCGCCGGCGGTGCTCCCGGCGGCGGCGACCGAGTCGACGGAGATCGCGGCCTCTACAGGCGGCACGACTCTCCCTCCCCAGATCGGTACCATGGTCGCCGCATGGCCCAGGCCATTGTCAGGGACATCGGTCCCGGCGGTGGGTGGCCTACCCTCACCAAGACCAACTACGTCGAGTGGGCCGCGGTGATGAGGGTACGGCTCCAGGTTCGCCACATGTGGGAAGCAGTTCGGTACGACGACGTCGACTACCACGAGGATCGACGGGCGCTGGATGCCCTCATTGCTGCAGTCCCGCCCGAGATGCAGTTTTCGCTTTCCCAGAAGTGGACTGCCAAGGAGGCCTGGGACGCCATTGCTGCGACCCGCATCGGCAGCGACCGTGCCCGCAAGACCACACTGCAGGCACTTCGCAAGGAGTGGGAGAACCTGGCCTTCAAGCCAGGTGAGGATGTTGATGACTTTACTCTCCGCCTCAACACTCTGTTGCAGAAGATGGTGCAGTTCGGCGACGACACCTACGATGAGGAGAGAGCTGTTGAGAAGCTCTTTCGTTGCATCCCCGAGAAGTACAAGCAGATTGCTCGCTCGATCGAGTCTCTGCTAGACCTCTCCACGATGACGATCGAAGAGGCGATAGGTCGTCTCAAGGTGGTCGACGGCGACGAACCACATGCTCCCTCTGGGCCTATCACTATCGGCTGGAAGCTACATCTCACTCGAGAGCAGTGGGAGACCTGCCAGGGTGACAAGAAGGGGGAGTCCTCCTCGACACGAGGCCGCAAACGCGGCAAACCGCGCAAGGCGCGTGGAGGCGCCCAGGCCGGGGCACGAGGACATGCTGAGGGTGGTGCCCGTGGAGGTGCCCAAGGCGGCGCCGTCGGCAACAAGAAGCCGACACGAGACAACGGCTGTCACAACTGCGGCAAGCTTGACCACTGGGCCAGGGACTGTCGGCAGCCACGACGTGGCCAGGCCAACGTCGCACAGGCGGAGGCGGAGGAGGAGGCCCTGCTCCTGGCACATGCAAGCATCGAGCCATCTCCAGCGGCACCGGCCGCAGCGGCACTCCACCTTGATGAGTCGAAAGCACGCGCTTTCCTCGACGACGGCTCCAGCAAGGACATGATCGAAGGATGGTTCCTCGACACCGGCGCCACTCATCACATGACCGGCCGACGGGAGTTCTTCACCGAGCTTGACTCTAGCGTCCGAGGCTCCGTCAAGTTTGGGGACGCCTCCGGCGTAGAGATCAAGGGCGCCGGCTCAGCCGTCTTCACCGCCGCGTCTGGTGAGCACAGGCTGCTCACCGGAGTCTACTACATCCCCGCATTGAGGAACTCTATCATCAGCTTGGGACAGCTGGATGAGAATGGTTCGCGCGTGGAGGTCGAGCACGGAGTCATGAGGATCTGGGATCCCTCTCGTTGCCTTCTTGCCAAGGTACGCAGGAGTCCAAATCGGCTATACATCCTCAATGTGAAGGTGGCACAACCTTGCTGCCTTGCTGCTCGTCGAGACGACGGAGCATGGTAGTGGCACGAGCGCTTCGAGCACCTTAACTTCGAGGCCCTGAAGCGGCTCAGTGCCAAGGAGATGGTACGAGGCCTGCCGTGCCTTGACCATGTGGAGCAATTCTGCGATGTCTGCGTGTTGACAAAGCAGAGACGGCTCCCCTTTCCCCAGCAGTCGAGCTTCTGAGCCAAGGAGAGGCTCGAGCTCGTGCATGGGGACTTATGTGGTCCGGTGACACCAGCCACACCAGGAGGACGACGCTACTTCTTGCTGCTCGTCGACGATCTCTCTCGCTACATGTGGGTGATGATCCTTGGCAGCAAGGGAGAGGCTGAGAACGCCATCAGGCGTGTGCAGGTCGCTGCGGAGGCGGAGTGCGGCCGCAAGCTACGCGTGCTGCGCATCGACAACGGCGGCGAATTCACGGTGGCTGAGTTCGCGTCGTACTGCGCGGATGAGGGCGTTCAGCGTCACTACTCCGCGTCGTACAGCCCGCAGCAGAACAGCGTCGTCGAGCGGCACAACCAGACGGTTGTGGGGATGGCTCGGGCTCTCCTCAAACAGAGGGGAATGCCAGCTGTCTTCTGGGGAGAGGCGGTGGTGACAGCGGTTTACATCCTCAACTGCTCGCCCACCAAGGCTCTCAACGGGATGACACCATACGAGGCTTGGCATGGGCACAAGCCGACAATCTCTCACCTATGGGTCTTCGGCTGCCTCGCGTTCACCAAGGAGCTTGGCCACATCAGCAAGCTCGACGATAGGAGCACCCGGGGGTGTTCATTGGCTACGCGGAGGGCTCGAAGGCCTACCGCATCCTTGACCCAGGAACACAGCGTGTGCGCATGGCGCGCGACGTATTGTTCGACGAAGGGCGAGGATGGGCGTGGGACAAGGCGGTGGACGACGGCACGACTCCGACGTACGACGACTTCACCATCGAGTACGTCCACTTTGAGGGAGCTGGGGGAGTAGGCAACTCTTCTCCGAGCAGGTCTACCCCAGCCCCCAAGCCTCCACCGACTCCAGCGCCACGCTCTCCAGCTCCGCTTACAACGAGCTCTTCACCACCACGCACTCCAGCCACAACTCCGGCTGCAGCGAGCTCTTCGCCACCACGTACACCAGCACCGATGATACCCTCTCCGGGAACGTCCTCTCCGACACCAGCTCGTGTCGAGCACGACCCAGTGGAGTTCGTGACCCCGCTCTCCCACGACGAGGAGCGCGTCGACGCGTGCTACGACGGCGAGCCGTTGCGGTATCGAAGGGTGGAGGGCCTTCTCATCGACCCGTCGGTGCCGGGCCCGGCTTCTCGCATTCTGGCAGGAGAGTTGCATCTTGCATGCGACGATGGTGAGCCTCGGTCTTTCGCGGAGGCCGAGAAACATACGGCTTGGTGTGCCGCGATGCAGTCGGAGATGGACGCGGTTGAGACGAACCGCACTTGGGAGCTCGCTGATCTCCCTCATGGTCATCGCACGATCACCCTTAAGTGGGTGTTCAAACTGAAGAGGGATGAAGCCGGCGCCATCGTCAAGCATAAGGCTCGCTTGGTGGCACGCGGTTTCTTGCAGCAGGAGGGGATCGACTTCGACGATGCCTTCGCCCCTGTGGCACGGATGGAATCCGTGCGACTCCTCCTCGCGCTGGCAGTCCAGGAGGGCTGGCATGTTCATCACATGGATGTCAAGTCGGCGTTTCTTAACGGCGACTTAAAGGAGGAGGTCTATGTACACCAGCCGCCAGGTTTTGCGATCCCTGGCAAGGAGGGCAAGGTGTTGCGCCTGCGCAAGGCCCTCTACGGCCTGCGATAGGCACCGAGGGCGTGGAATGCCAAGCTGGATTCCACGCTCAAAGGAATGGGCTTCACGCCAAGCCCGCATGAGGCAGCCATATATCGGCGGGGCAATGGAGGAAGTGCCCTGCTGGTGGGTGTCTACGTCGACGACTTGGTGATCACCGGCGCCAAGGATGCAGAGGTGGCAGTGTTTAAGGAAGAGATGAAGGCCACCTTCCAAATGAGTGACCTGGGGCATCTCTCCTTCTACCTGGGGATTGAGGTGCACCAGGGAGACTCCGGGATCACACTTCGCCAGACCGCCTATGCCAAGCGCATTGTTGAGCTGGATGGGCTCACCGACTGCAACCCAGCTCTCACTCCGATGGAGGAGAGACTGAAGCTGAGTCGCGACAGCACGACGGAGGTGGATGCTACACAGTACCGGCGTCTTGTGGGGAGCCTTCGTTACCTCGTCCACACACGGCCGGACTTATCATATTCCGTCGGCTACGTTAGTCGGTTCCTGTAGCGTCCGACGACGGAGCACGAGCAGGCTGTGAAGAGGATCATCCGCTATGTTGCGGGGACTCTCGACCACGGCCTCTACTACCCGAGGTGCCCTGTTTAATGGATTTCAAGGGAATCATATTAGGCATAGGAGAGGGCTGCGGCAGGGGGACCCCCTCTCTCCAATGCTTTTTATCCTCGTTATGGATGTTCTAGGTCTTCTTTTTTCAAAGGCTGAAGAGGCAGGTTTACTTCAACACTTATCAAGAAGGGTAAGACTTCATCGGATCTCCGTGTATGCAGATGATGTGGCACTTTTTTGCACCCTATTGAAGCCGACATTACTATTACATAGGAGATTTTGCATTTATTTGGTGATGCTTCGGGACTTAGCAATAATGAGCATAAATCAAATGTGCATCCTATCCAGTGCTCTGAGGAGGATATTTTGGTGGTTCAGAACCTGCTGCCTTGTGAAATGTCATCCCTCCCTTGCCGACATCTTGGTCTTCCTTTATCCCTGCAATCCCTGCACAAACTCACTAAAGATTAAATCCAGCCATTTGTGGACAAAATTGTAGGACAACTCCCCAGTTGGAAAGCTGACCTAATGACAAGGGCATGAAGAAGAATACAGGTGCAGCACATTCTCACTGGCATGATCATTTACTTAGCAATGGCTATTGATCTTCCTTCTTGGGCCCTGTCTGCTATTGATAAGATCCGAAAAGGGTTCCTTTGGCGGGGTCGCAAGGAGGTAAGGGGTGGGCACTGCCTTGTGGCCTAGGGCAGAGTGTGCCGGCCTCTTGAGCTGGGAGGTTTGGGCATTTCTAGTCTAAATGAGATGTGTTGGGCACTTCTTATGAGATGGCTTTGGTTGCACAAAACTGATCCTGAGCGCCCTCGGGCAAATTTACCTGTCCAAGTTCTGTATCAGGCTTGGGCTCTCTTCTCCACTGTCCTAATTTCTGAAGTTGGAAATAGGGCTCGCACTTTGTTCTGGACTGATATGTGGCTATTTGCCCGGAGAATTATTGACACTGCCCCTAGATTATTTGACACCATCCCAAAGAGGATTGTAAACAAAAAACTGTCCAGGAGGCTTTATTAAATAGAAGATGGATCAAAGACATTAAGAGAGCTCTTTCGGTTGGAGTATTAGTGGATTATATTCAGCTTTGGGATTTCTCAGATGTTGAGCTTCAGCCTGATCAAGAAGATAAACACATTTTCAGCCTTGCCTTAGATGGATGCTACTCGACAAAGGCTGCATATGAGGGCTACTTTGCAGGCTCAACCTCCTTTGGCCCCCTACACTAGGGTGTGGAAAAGTTGGGCTCCTCTGAAGTGTAGGTTCTTTCTGTCTCACAGCTCATAAGAGATGCTGGATGGCTGACAGACTTGCTAAAAGAGGGCTGGATCATCCAACCAGTTGCCCCCTCTGTGACCAAGAAACTGAAGCCTTGGATCATCTTCTAGTCTCTTGCGATTTTTTGAGGGTGTTCTGGTTCCAGCTTCTACAACCTTTCGGTCTGCAAAATTTAACCCTGCAGCCCGGTATATCCTCATTTATGAACTGTTGGGAAAGTGTTTCAGATTCAGTTACTGGTCAAGCTAAGAAGGGTATCAATTCTGTTATTGCTTTGGGAGCTGGACCCCTAATGTTTCTCTAGCTCTCAAGATGGCGGGGGAAGAGAGATTGATGTGAGAGATGGCTCGGGCTAAGGGTTTTTCATACCTTGCTGCCCTTCTCCCTGTAGCATAGCTGTTGGTGTGTTCTAGCTATTGGATGGATCTCCTTAGGTTCTTGTGTTTTCGACCTCCGTAAGGAAGTCACTGTATTTGGTCTATTTTTGGACCTTATTTCATTCTTCTTAATATATTGGGGGGGGGGGGTGCAGTTCTCCTGTGTCTTTCGAGAAAAAATAAATAAAATTACTATTTTGCGGCTTTAATTATTCGCAAGTTCATAGATATGTGCTGCCACCGTACAGATGTCTCTAATGCAGCATCTGACACCTATATGGTGACAAAATGGTGCATCATAGTTCTCTACAAATATGAAATCTTCCTTTCTAATATGACAGGAAAAGTCTGTATTACAGACTATGTTGCTGTGTTGTATCTTAGTTACAAGCCTAACAATGCATTCACCATCATTTTTCATGTTGTTACTTGTTACGATTTTCCCCTGCTCTGCTATTTTTTTTTTATTTTTCCCTTTTCCTCTGCGATTTTACCCTTCTATATTTTACTTCGTTCTTCAAATATTAGAAGGTTTTCTCTTTCAACAATAATTGATTTACTAATGCAGATTCTTGATATCAGGTGTCATTGAAGTTCTGGTGAAAAGTGGAAGAACTATTGATGCAATTAATTTGGCTTACGTGTTTGAGCTTACTGAACAGTTTGAACCAGTGCAACTGCTTAAAGCATATCTGAGGGATGTTAAGAAACTGTCACATGCCAGGAATGTCAAAATTTCTCCTGGAGCACAGGTACATTTTAGTCATTTTAGTTTTGAATATTGTAATGTTTTCTGTAGTAGAATTTTAAAAACTGCCCCTGTGCATAACCAAATGATCACTCTTCAAAACCTGTGAAAATTATGTTAGGAAGCCCCCTTCCTATCTGGGAAGTCTAATAAGGTATTTGGCTCATTGGCATAATGAACTAGCATACTATGATTTTCCCTGCTCAGCCTTCTTTTTGAGCACTTCCTCATGCTGTTGTTAATTATTTTATCAAGAAACAGGCTAGAATAGTTGCTTCCTTTCTTTGGGAACGTTTTTCGATATTTTTTAGAGGGAATGATGTGTTTATTTTCCCCTTTATATGTTGTAAGTTGAAACTAGCTCAACACAATTTTGGAATCATTCAAATCTTGAAACACCGGCCTACAGTGATGAAAGCATGTTCAGCTTATCTCAGTTTGTTTCTCATCGTACATACCTCTTATGACAAAGTGACCGCTGACCAGTCGTTGCACCCTCAGTGGAGAGCTCTGTGTTGTGACAAACAATTTGAGACCACTCCTGAATGCTAGTACTTATGTTTTGGTTAGCTGTAAGAAGTCTCTGCTGTTTTTTTTGAAACTACCAGGAGTTCTACCTGGCACATATTAATACAGAAGAAGCATGAGTTTGGACATTAATGTGTTTGGTTGCGGGACAGCTAGGGATAGATAGGACAGGGACGTCTTCTGGCGTCCTCTCTCGTCGCTCCAATTTTGACAGACAACTAGGGACAACACTGGAATAATCCTGTCCCAACCCTTGACCCTGAACTAAACAACCTTATTTAAAGGATTGTCCTATCCCATCCCGTTCTATCATTACAACCAAACACACCTATAGAAGTTGAAAAAGGTGGTGGTGGTGGGGTGGGCCGGTGGGGACGTAAAGTCATAGAGACATAGACCTCCACTAGAGGACTACTCTCCAGCAATGATTTCAAGTCGGGCGACTTGCTAGTCGATACACCTGGGCGACCAGGCGACTAATCGCGATTAGGACGACGACTAGGTCGACTAATCGGGTCCTAGTCGACCTGGTCGTCCCTACAACGCTCCTGCATATTTGCATGACCTATGTATATAATATTGATATATATAACAATATAGCATATAGAAGGCAACACCAAACATAAGTACATAACAAATATGAATACTAGAACTGGACAATTCAGATTTCAGAACATAAACATCAGTCACTAACTCAATTATATATAGCAATATAGCATATAGGAAGCAACACCAATTACCAAACATAGCAAATATGAATACTGGAAGACAGAATTCAGATTGCAGGTTTCAGAACATGAACAATTGAACATCAGTTACTACTCAGTAGTCACTAGCTCACTAATTCATATGATGCAGAGTTGCAGACTTACTGGTTACTACATAAATGTCAAGTACAGACTTACTATTGACCTAAACTAGGAGTCCAGGGCAACTAATCGCCCCCACCCAAATTGGACGACTAATCGCATTTAGTCGACGACTAATCGGACGACCGGACGATTAGTCGAGCAGATCGGGTTGGCCTCCCTAGTCGTGCTAACAGAACCGACTAGCCCGACTAATCGCGACTAATCGCGATTAGTCGGACGACTTGGAATCACTGTCTCCAGATAATCTCCTGGAGGCTCTTGGCTCCTGCAAGGCACTAGGTCCTCGCTTCCTCGATTTTGCAATTAGGCTTTACTGAGTGGAATAGTGTTGAAAAATCATAGCATTGTGTTTCTTCTAGAGCTCCCATGCCCACCAGGATAGCCAACAACCGAATGGCTTTAACAGGCAAGCCTTGGCGTTTCTCCCACTGTGCACCACCAAATGGACGCAGCCTGTAGGGTCAGGGAACTGTCCCTCACTCCCTTGGTCCATGTCCTCACTGCAGACTAAACCCGTTAGCTGTATTGACAATGTGCAAGCAAGTGTACCACTGATTCAACCAAAAGACAGCTCCGGCCATTTTTTTCAGCAAGCCAAAAGAACAAATCGATACAACATGCACTGCAGGACAATTCATGGGTGCAGTACATAAACATTCTAGCAATCCAACATGCCTCAGCAGTTGACACAATTTGTTGCCCTTTGGGATCGTCTTTAGCATGTACCTCAATGTAAGCACAGCTGATAATATTTAGTGAACGTTCAACACCAATGGTGAATATTTGACAAAATCAGCTTACATGACGCAATTTCATGGATCAATACGCTGAGCTAGCCATCCAGCCATGCTGAATGCCAAAAAAAGAGCCTTGGTGCCATCTCCAAGTCCAAGTGTAATCTTTGTTGCTTCTGTGAAGAGTTGCTGATCAGTTGCATGACAGGTACATCTATTCCTACCCAGAGTTTGCTTTCAGAGTGCCAAGCATGCCACATCCAGTGTACGCAAAGTGGTCTTGCAAACATGTAGAGGTCAAGGCTACCCACACCTCCTGAGCTTGATAGAACGGTTACAATGATTCCAATTTACCTTGCATTTGCCACCTGAAATGTGATGAGCCCTGACCCATAGGAAGTGGTGTCTTTTACAGTACAGTTCCTTGAGGATGTCCTTGGGAGGGTTAAGTGCAGCTAGAAAATAGATAGACTGAGAGATGACATATTTCACAAGAGTATTGCATCCTTCACGATTGAGGAATCACTCTTGCCAATGTTCTAGGCGGCTTGCATCTTTATCTAGTGTTGGGAACTCTTCAAGCTGCTGAGAGTGAGGGGCAAACCAACATATTGGACAGGGAAGTCTGCAAACAAGTTTGCAAGAACTCCCAAGCATAGATGTTACTCTCTGTTCGGTGTGACCGAACTTTTGTTAAGGCTGGTCCTGGTCACTAGGCCGGTTACCTGGCCAAAGTGGTGAAGGGTTTTATTGAATGCAGCAACATCACTTGCTGTTGGTGATAAGATGATGGCTGCATTGTCAGCATAAAGGGAGGTGCCTGTCGGCCCCTGAGCTCTGTAAGTATCCATCGCTTGGTGGCACATTTGAAAATGGTTACAAGTCGATGACCAAAACAAATAGGAACGGTGACTGAAGGGTCGCCATGTCATAGGCCTGGGCCTCTACCACTGCTGCATAGTTTGATTCATGCATTTGATTCAACTGCTTTCTCCAATTCTATGTCTTTAATTATAAGTTGATGAATTAATTCTGAAGTGATTTGGTATTGAACCTTGCTGTCGCAGAGCTTCAGTTAGCCTCTACCACTGCTCCATCGCTTGGTGGCACTTTCTTGTTCTTTTTTCTGTGTGGTAGCGTGTATATGCATGTTAGACATATAATACTTAGTATTTAATGTTAAACTGTTAATGGTCACTTGTGTTTTCAGAATGAGATGAATGAACGTGAGTTGTGTGCACTGAAATCTGTCATTAAGTGCATTGAAGATCATAAACTTGAGGAGCAGTACCCTGTGGACCCACTTCAGAAAAGGGTTTTGCAGCTAGAGAAAGCAAAGGCAGACAAGAGGAGGGCTGTTGAAGCAGCCAAGCCACAGTCCAAGAGGCCTCGTGCCAATGGATCGGCCTTTGCACCCCGTGCTACAGGCTTTGCTGACAAGAGCTTCTACCCAGCAACCCCAGAGAGGCATCCCTCCAACCCTTACGAGAGGCAGTTTGTGTATGGTGCTGAGGCTCATCTTCCTCCAATGATGAGTTCAGCGTCTTACCCGATGCAACCTGCCCATGGACCTTATTACGGCAGTGGCTACCCAGTACAGTACCAGGTCCCGTATATCCACTAATGGAGACAGCCAGGTGCAGGTGCTCTTTCCTAACTATCTAGCTTAGCCTGCTGCCCCTTGTTGTAGTCCTATCAGTTACTCTGCTAGTTTGCCTAGATGGAAATAGTTGGACCACTCAATGTGTGTGCTCTGAGTGGCTGTTGTGAAATCTGTTAATTTTATGCCCTAATGACATGACATAAATTACTCCTAATACATAGTACTTTCATTCGGCTTGTGAAATGAACTATGGAGGTTTTCGAGTTCCGTGCACTACATGTAAATATCATGTCGTCATGTACTCCTGCCAAACTGTCATTTGCACCATGCTGCTTTTTTTTTCTTTCTCATGAAAACTGTGGATCATTAAATATACATGAGCACTATTGTCGTAGTTTGGACCCGTGGACCTAACCAATCAATGAAAATCAATCAGTGAAATAGTGTCGTGTGCTTAGATTCAGATGGTGATGCGAGTTGACACAAGCAATTTATTCTTGTTTGGGCTACCAAGGGCCCTACGTTCAGTAGAGGGGGATGAATTTTATATTACTTGCACCAAAGTGCTTACAGTAGGGGTTAGAGCATCTCCAACAATGTGACCTATAAAAATGCTTTATAATTTAAAAATAAGTAAATTTTATAGAATTTAGGGCACTAACAAAATACCCCGCTCCAACAGTAAAGCCCTAAATCTAGATTATAGGGCAGCCCACTACGGTGTAGTATATTTGAGGCACTTGAGAGGGTGCCCTATAGTTTTTTGACAAAATTTGTTGAATTGAGGCACTGTTGGAGTTATTTTTCCTGTATAGAGCCCTATATTTCAATTTAAGGCACTAGTTTGAGGCATTGTTGGAGATGCTCTTACAAGCATGGCGGGAAAGTGGAGGACCCCAAGTCCCTGGGAGTGATTGAGACAAGTGCCAATACCGAATAAGGAGAACTGCTAGGTGTTCGCCCTCTCCCCTTTTGTGAGCCATGAACTGTTCTATTTATAGGTCTAGGGAGAGCCGCCTTGTAGACGGGAGCACGACTATATGCTGTGAAGGAGTGTCTTCATGTCCTGTAGACAGTATGGCCTGGTACTTTGTTGTTGACGTGTGCTTGCCTGTTTTTCACTGAGAGCCGAGGCTAAGGGCTCGGTCACGTATCCGAGCCCTCCTGGCGTGGAGTTGCCTATACCGTAGTGGTTGACACAGTGTCCATCATGGAAAAAGGTTTTTACGAGATGTGTCAGCTCCACTGTTTTTGATGACGTTCGGAAGTCCTGCGTCATAGATATCGAGGGAATAGCCAAGTTCGGGCGAGGCAGAGTCGTCCGAGGTTGCAACCGAGCCTTGTCTTGAGACTTGATGATGCGTGCCACACACGATGGAGTGGCTTTCCACGGGATTCGTGGGAGAGCGGGTAGCCGAGGCCTGGTCTGGGCGAGGCGGAGCTTGCGCTCGAGGTTGAGTTTAGTGTCGAGCGAGGCGGAACTTGCACCCGAGGTCTTAGTCCACATCCCATCAGGAGCTGTCAGGCGTCGCGCGTAATGATGTAGGTGAATCCTTGACAAGATTGCGGTCCTGTTGAAAGATTCACCTGCAACCCGACATGACGTAGGTGCGCATTGAATGCGATTGTCTCCCAACGGCCCTCGAGCAAGCTTTGTCTTTACCGCCTGAGGTAGGCTCGGACGAGACGGACATAGCCGTCCTGGGGTGAGGGAGCCTTGGTCGGGATGGAGATTCTCTCGAGCTTCCGTCCTACCCAAGATAGGCCTCGGGCGAGGCGGAGTTTCGGGAAGGCCCACGAGGGAGACCTTGGGCGAGGTAGAGTTTCGGTAAGACCCCTGAGGGGGACCTCGGGCGAGGTGGAGTTTCAGTTTCTTGCGCTCGGAGGATGTATCTTAACTGAGTTCTTAGGATTCTAAGCGCGTTTCAAGGGTGTAATCTATGTACCCCTATTTATCGTACCCGACAACTATGTATCATTATATTAAAAAGAATATAAAAAGAAGTTTAAGTCTAGACGGCTCTTAGTCCGTAGCTTACCTATCTTCTATCATATTTTCTATTTTGAACTTCATATATTATCTTCTATCATATTTTCTATTTTCAACTTAACTATGTGAACAGTTCATATTTTCTATTTTAAAATTCCTATCTTATCTTCTATCATATTTTCTATTTTAAACTTAAGTATGTAAACAGTGGGAAACTGTGTTTTTGCAACCATATATACGATGTACTAGTGATAGCCCATACCCGTCCATAATAGAGGAATTCTCCGCAGGAAATCGGGGATCAGGTCTCTATTCTCATGTCTAATCTCTATGTAACCAAATAAGGCCTTAAGGAGCGTTTGGTTTTGTTCAATTAAAATTTAGTTGTGTCACATCGAATGTTTGAATGACAATTATGAGTAATAAATATAGTCTAATTATAAAACTAAAACTAATTACAAGATTAAACATGCAAAACGAATTTAGTAAACTTAATTAAGCCTGTATTTATGTCACACTCGAGTTTTAGGGGCACCAAGACTCGGGCTCGAAATAATCACCAAGTGTGCTAGGACCAATTCTCACACATATGATGACTCATGGTACAGAAATGAATGTCACATCTTTACTATATAATAGGAGTTATGTACAAAATAGTTAAATAATTACATCATATGAAGACACTGATCCAGCAACCAAAGTTGACTAGACCTCTCACGAGCTCATCACAGCATCCTCCACGCGCCTCATCCTGCGGTACCTGTTCTTGACCTGTGGGGGTATAAGACAACAAGAGTGAGCTCACATATATTCATCGCTCAACAAGTTGTTGTGGGGAATAATGTGCATGAACTCACCAAAAGTGGGAGCTCATATGAACTGTAAGGCTTACCAAAGAGGATAATTAAAGTTGAGCATTGCTTTTAAAGTTGGTCAAAATTTTATTAGCAGTTACTAAGTATAAATAGATACCAACCCAAATAAGTAATAGATCAAAATTGATAATAACACCCACAATGCAATGCATATGACAAATTAAGTTTAATTCCATAAGTTAATCATACGAGGGTCCGAGCTGCTCATGACCGTGAGCATGACTCATATACCAGTTTTACACTCTACAGAGGTTGCGTATCTTTACCCACAAGTCATGTTACCCATTTGCCACGGAGTTGGTCAGACCCCATACACCTCTACTAAGGAAGCGAGACAGGATATCACTACGAGGCATTTATAAAGTTCCACTAGCTTCAGAAAACCTGCTACAGTTTCTAGGAAGCCCCAATGCAAGAATCCCTCGTCTGACCGTCATCGCAGCAAAATCAACCCGAGAACCTTCCTACATCGACCACTCCCCTACCACCCTTGCCCCTTTCGGGTAAGGTAGTCCTCCACTAGCTTTCTGAATTAGTCAGCCAAGGGCGTCCCATACCACCCTTATGGTAGCACTGTTTTCCTGGGTGGTCACTCCATGTTTCAGTTAACAATATGATTTTATCATGAACAATAATTAAACAACAACATAATTGAAACATGATCATAATGAAACATTAGTTTCCTAAAACCAGGTAGAGCAATAGCAAAACTACCCAATAATTCATCTGCTTACAAGGTGAGGGATAAACAATGCTAGGGAAACCTATTATGTCCCATCGAATTAACCTAAGCATGTCACAGTGATTAATAGCGAACATTATTAAGTAAAAATGAGTGATCAAGGGCACAACTTGCTTGAGACTCAAGATTCTAGGCACTAGGATGATCCTCAGATTCTCATGACCTCACTGCTATTCGTAGCAATACAAACAAACATGGTATAAACAAAATTAACATCACAGCAAACATAAGCACAAACTTTATAATAATATTCTACGCGTCGTTACGAGATTATGGGTTCGAGAACCGCTAAATTCGGAGTTACGATTATAAAGTTATGATTTTCTAAAGATTTAGGAGTGGGGTACAAAAGAAATTAAGAACATAATTTCAATTTAGATTTCATAACAAAATAAATCTACTAGGGGATAAACAATATTATTATGAATCTAATGCAACTGGAATGGATTAATTTGGTGTTAAAATGAATTAAATATGAATTAAACAAGTTTCTAGATTTATTTTTGTACTAAAAACCCATCTTCTCTATTAATTCTACCTATTTTATTAATCCTTGGGCTATGGGCATTAATTCACGAGACTACAGGGGCTAAAACATAATTTTCTGGGCTCGGCTGTAATTTTTTACTTGGGAAGGATGGTGGGTTGGTATCCTAAAAATCCAGGGAGTTCTATACAAAACCACCCAGCCGAAGGGGTATTCAGCATCTAGGGCCGCTGGATCGAATCTGGACGACACGGATGTAGGATCTAGGACACCGGCTAGAGGGGGGTGAATAGACGATTTTGACTAAAATCAAAAACACTAGAGAAATTTAATCTATATGACAAGAGGTATAAATTCTCTAGTGATAACAAGTAAGCAATCTATGAGAAACAACTATAGTAATTGTATACAAGAGAGACAATGCACGAAATACTAATTACTTGCACGGTGATAAGTAATGCGAGAAAAGAATGACACTAGATTTTATCCCGTGGTATCGATGATTTGCCGATCACCCCTAATCCACGTTGAGGTGGACTTCAAGCTCTCACTTGCTCCTCTATCAAGACGCGGCTTGATCTTTGAGCCAAGTGGACAAGAAATCACTCAATACCTCGTTTCCACTAGCGTCGCCTTTGCCGCTCCGGCGAGGTAGGCGCGAACCCCTCACAATCAACATCGTTGTTCCTCCACAATCTTCTTGGAGAGCTCGACGGAGACAACACCCGATCCGTCTAGGAGGCGGCAACCTCCAAGAGTAACAAGCCGATGACGCTTGCCCGGTGTACCACCTAGTGCCTCAAGAATCACTAATGGATGCAAATGCACTAGGACTCTCAATCTCTCACTAGAATGCAATCTCAAGCAAGGTGTGTGAGAGAATGAGTGGGAGGGTCACAAATGAGCTTAATGTGTGCAAGGAATGGCCAAGAGAGCATTCACACACGAGCTCCCCTTCTATTTATAGTCCACCTCAAATTTCTAACCGTTATGTGCAACTTGCACAACTTCTGCGCACACGCGGACGGTTCGCGCCTTTAGGCCGGACGGTCCGCCGTACAAGTAACGGCTAGTTTTTCCATTTGAAATAAGTCAGAGCTTTCAGAAAAGCGAGGTCTGGACAGTCCGCCCACCCCCACCTTGGCCGGACCGTCCGACACCTGGCAACATAGAGCACCAGAACTCTGACTACGTTGAGATAACACAAGCGGACTATCCGCCATACAAGGCCGGACGGTCCACGACCTAGGAGTTAATACTCTCCGGGCTCAGGCCCCGGACAGTCCGTAGTACAAGTGCCCAAAAACACACAGTCCCTGCCCAAACCAATTTGGCACCTGCGGACGGTCCGCTGACCCTGGCCGGACAGTCCGCACAATAATACAGGGACTGTGCAGAGGGCAACCCTCTCTGGTCAGGACTGCGGACAGTCCGGCCCCAAGGCCCAGACGGTCCACAGTACAAACATACAGGACCAGTCCGAAATGAACATACTTCGGACCCCTCTGGATAGATCACGGATGGTCCAGCCACTTGGCCCGGACGGTCCGCCAGACCCATGACTTAGCAACTTTTCAAACACGCTTTCGAAAAGATTTTTAACTCTTGAAACTGGAAGCGCTGTTAGACCTCATGCAAATGCAACCACTAGATGCTCTATGAGGCACTAAGTTTTACACAGATCAAAGTCATTGACCCCTCTTAATAGTACTACCATCTAGCCTACTAATCCGGTCAAATGTCTTCTCTAAACTCCTGGAGACCGGCAAAACAAAAATCTATGTTATACCTTTGCCTTCACTAGATCCACAACCAATGCTTATAAGTCTCCATGGTTTCTGTAAAGCCCAAAATTGGTAGAAGGAAAATAATAATAATAATAATAATAATAATAATAATAATAATAATAAACAAATATATTTATTATAATAGTTTGGAAATTCTTGAAACCTTGGATTAAAAAAAATAGAATTTTAAATGGAAAAAAATAAGAGAGGAGAAGGAAATAGAAATAGAAAAGAATATACATTATAAAGAAACATATATATAAAATAATAAAACCATTTCTTCATGCTGGTATTCTTTTATGCATTTTGTCGATATGTGAAACTCACACAAAAAAAGAATTTTGAATTCAAATACTAAGCTTTGAATTTGAGAAAGAATTCAAAACAAAATAAATAAAAGGAGAAAGATAAAAAAAACTGGCAGAACCAATTGGGCCAAATCCCCTTGCAGCCGGCCCATCTCCTTAGCCACACCCTAACCCAGGCGGCCACTTCTAGGTGGGCTCCACTGCGCGCGCCTAACATCCTCGTTTCCGTGGACTCGGCTCGGCTTGTCCTGTGGGACCGCACCGTCAGTATCACCAGACTCTTTCCCCCACATTGGCCACCGACATGTGGGCCCCTGCCATCAGTGACGCCTTCAACTGATTTGCGCGAGCTCTGCGGCGGGTTGTGTGGGCATGCCGCCGCCCTACCCTTCCCTCTCAGATCTTGGGACCCTACTTCCCTGGGTATAAAACCCAAAGCATCCATGCTCTCTACTGAGTCCGCGGGTGCAATCGAGTCGCTGGGCGCTGGGAGCATCCGTATCAGGGCATGGCGTGATGTGGTGCCGCCATTGTTGGTGTTCGCGGGGGAGGTTCTGCGGGTCTGCCGTGCGCTCACGGGAGATGCCTCACCAGCTCGGCCATCGGTGCACGTTGTCGGAGAACCTCCTCGCCGATGAACTCACCTATAGGTCTGGCCATGGCCCCTGCAGTGCCTTGACCGCGGACTCCTTCTTCCCCACCATCCTATCAATATGAAGAGGGCAAAGAAAACCCCACTGGGCGGAGAGCTCTTCATCCAGCGGGCAAGAACGAGGCACTACCACCATTAGAATTGGGGCTACACCCTTGTCCCTACCCCAGCAACCGGGCAGGGAGCTACATCGGGTCACGCTTGGGCGAATTGAGCCATCTTCGGATGTGTGGGGCGCCGTTGAGGCTTGGAATTCCTCATCGGGGTTGTGCCACCGCCGCTGGTTGCGCTTGACTGTCGCCAGACCATCACGCTGCAGGGTCCACAGTGAGAATCCCCTCAAACAATTCCCATGCATACGTAGGTTGTGTAACGCCGATCGAATTAAGGAGCAGGGCCCTAGGGCGCCGACTTGGCCAACACCGGCAGGCCCGCCGCCGTGGGGGAAACCTGTGCGCCACCACGCTCGGCTTGGCTGGGGGAGGGGAAAACACCTTGGCCGTTCGATCCTATTTGGACAGATGAGATTAGAAGTAAGGTATCGCGTCGACCAGATTCGTTCTAGACCATCGATGGCGTGATAAGCGATCGCAGAATAGATCAAGACGTGGGGCGCTCCTGACCATTTGATCTGATCGGACGGTTGTTACCCTTCGCTCGAAGACGCCACCCTTCGCTCGAAGACCTTCGCCACACCCGCTGCAACAACGGAGACAAGACGACTGGCCAACTCTACCCTTCGCTCGACGCACCCGGAGACGAAGGCCTATGGCGAAGTCGTCCTTTCCCGCGACCCTGTCCAGCGCGGAGGCCCACGTGTGATCCGACCCATCTTAACAGGCCCTGCGTGGCCGCTGCGCATTACAGGCCTAGTTTGTAAAGGTCTCTCTGTAATTACAGTCTGTAACCCTGCTTTATGGGAATATTTCAGGGATAACCTAGGCGCCTGAGGGCACATGCATCCTTAACACTGGTCGCTAGGCACTCAGACACCTATAAATACCCCCGCACAGTGCCCTTGAGAGGCTAGGTGAACAGAGCTATTGCCATCCCGAGTTATAGCCCCATTTGCACCACCTTTACTCCTCAGTTAGATCAACTTGCTCAGGAGGGCAAGTTCCAACATTTGGCGCCCACCGTTCGTGCTACGAAAACACCACCCGCGATGGCTCCCAAGAGAACCTCGTCGAAGGCTGACGAAGCCGCGAAGGCGGCACTGCTGGCCGAGAAAAAGGGCAAGGTCCCCGTCGACAACACTCTCCAAGGGCCCTGCGAAGACGACGCAAACAGCAAGAAGCAGCGCAATGAACAACCCACTACCGAAGGCAGCCTCCGCACCTGCAGCTCCGGGGGACCACAGCAGCCTCCCCCAGGCTTCGCTCCACCAGAGGGCGCGGACGCCACCGAGGACGACGAAGTCATCGGCGTTTCGGCCGAAGAGCAGCTACAGCTGCGCGCCCTGCGCATCAAGAACCGCAACCTCCAAAAGCAAAAAGAGATCCTCGAGGCCAAGCGCCAACGTGTGTCTGCACAAGCCAAGGTGTGACAGATGATACGCGACGAAGAGCAGAAGGCACAGGAGCTTGAACAAGAGATCGCGCTCATGCAGAGCGAAGGCCATCTCGGCCTACAGCACGGCCCACCCCTCTAGCAGCACGCACAAATCGAAGACATGTTCGTCCCTCAGCGCGGACACACCATCCCTCACGCCACGACTTTCCAAGGCGTCAACTACCTTGACGAGCGAAGTCCCCTGGCACCTCACCTGCAAGTGACACCATGGCCCGCCAACTTCAGGGCAGGGACCTATCCCAAGTACAACGGCAGCACTGACCCAGCACAGTACATCATGAGCTATCAAGTCGCCGTTGCATCCTCCGAAGGGGACGACGCCACGATGGCCAAGTCATTCATCATTGCCCTCGAAGGCCCAGCCCTCACTTGGTACACCAGGTTGCCCCCATTGTCCATCAACTCCTGGAGAAGCCTACGGGACAAATTCTTGCTCAACTTCCAAGGGTACCGCCCAGATACCGACGCCTTGGCTGAACTCTCACTCTGCAAGCAGCTGGAACGCGAGACTCTGCGGCAGTATTACCGCAAGTTCCTGACCCTCAAGTCACAACTGCCTTCGGTCGATGACTAGATCGCCATCCACTACGCCATCAGTGGCCTTCGGGCCGACGTCCTCTACAGCCACTACATCAGGGACCCGCCTAGGAACCTCCAGGAGCTGTATCAGCTGTTTGAGAAATATGCTAAATCCGAAGAGCTCCACCAGCGCAAAGTCGAGTCTCAGAGGAAGCCCAAAGACCCTCCACAGTCCAGCCGCACTTGGACGAGGCCCTCGCAGACAGACTCCGGCCGGGACGACCGCCATCAGCAGCAGGTGCACAACATCGCCAACCAGCCCCCCGCTGGTGAGGCCCCTCACCACCAGGAGTATCCCCCCCAGGGCCGAGGAAATGGAACTCGCGGTCGAGGACGGGGGCGTGCGCAGCAGCCACGCAGATTTTACTGCCTATTCCACGGCGAAGACTGCGCGCATCCCATAAGGGACTGCCCAGAGACGAAGGCCACCAGAGACAGAATGGCACGGGCGCAACAAGCCAACAACCCTAGAATCGTCGCGCACGTATACCAGCAACCCCCTCAACCATACAACCACGGCCCCGCTCCGCCTCCACCGCACCACGCATACCAACACCACCAGCAGGTACAAATCGTACCTCCCCCACCCACCCCCACACCATCAACAGCAAAACATCCACCACCCCAACCACCCCCAAGCACCAAAGCAAGAGGACTTCGCCGATCAACCGTATCGCGGAGTCATCCATATGATTACCGGGGGTCCAGCGCCGACTTCGACACAAAGCGGCAAAAGAGGGACCACTACCGCAGCATCAACCACGTCGCCGTCACCGACCCGGTCGTGCAGACAAAGTGGTCCCACGTGCCATTGACCTTCGACGCCTGAGACGTCGATCTGCGCAGCGCCCCCCACATCGACGCCATGGTCATCAACTGCAGCGTGGCAGGCTGGGACTTGCACAAAGTCTTGGTCGACAATGGCAGCCAGGCGGACATCATCTTCCTCCATGCCTTCGATCGCATGGGCATAAGCCACAGCCTGCTCAAGCCCTCGGACAACCCCCTGTACGGCTTCGGCGGCAAGGGCACCTTTCCCATCGGCAAAATAGAGTTGCCCCTCTCCTTCGGTGTAACACCCAATGCCCGAAGTGAGCAGATCACGTTCGACATCGTCGACATGGTGTACCCGTACAACGCCATAATGGGCCGGGGCTCCATCAATAAGTTTGAGGCAGCTATCCACGGACTTTACCTATGCATGAAGATCCCAGGTCCGCAAGGCGCCATCACAGTTTACGGCAACCAGCAGGTTGTGCGTAACATAGAAAGAGACTTTGTCCCCGGACAAAGAAACGTACACTGCCTCACGGCCCAACGCGAAGTCCCCGAGTCTGCCAATCCAACCGCCAAAGGGCATGAAAAAGCACAACTGCAGAGCAACGACGGGACCAAGACTGTCCCCCCTCGACCAGGCAATGCCCCAGCAGATGGTTACCATCACCGAAGACCTCACTTCGCACGACGAAGAGCGGCTCCTCTACTGTCTATCCAAGAATAAAGACGTCTTCGCCTGGTCCGCCCTCGACCTGGTCGGAGTCAGTCGCTCCATCATCGAGCACGGCTTAGGAATTGACCCTTCGGTAAGACCGAAGAAACAACGGCTGCGCAAGATGTCTGACGAGAAGACAGAAGCCGCCAAGGCCGAGGTACATCGCCTGCTCGAAGCCAAGTTCATCGAGCCAACCGCCTACCCCACATGGCTCGCCAATGTGGTGATGGTGCAGAAGAAGAGCGGCAAATGACGGATGTGCATAGACTTCACCAGTCTTAACAAGGCCTGCCCCAAGGACAATTTCCCGCTGCCCCGAATCGACAAAATCGTCGATAGCGCAGCTGGGTGCGAAGTCATGTCACTCCTCGACTGCTTCTCCGGCTACCACCAAATATATATGAAGGAGGAGGACAAGGCAAGCACCAGCTTCATAACACCCTTCGGCACGTATTGTTTCATCAGAATGCCGGAGGGACTCAAAAATGCCGGGTCCACTTTCTCTCGACTCACCAAAACGGTGCTCGAGAGCCAGATCGATAGAAATATATTCACATATGTGGACGACATCGTCGTTGCCAGCAGAAGTAAGGAAGACCACCTGGCCGACCTCGCCGAAACGTTCGCGAGCATGCGACCGCACGACTTCGCCTCAACCCTGAAAAGTGCGTTTTCGGGGTCCGCCAGGGAAAAATCTTGGGCTACCTGGTATCACACCGCGGAATTGAGGCCAATCCAACCAAAATCCAGGCAATCATCAATATGACGCCCCCACAGTCAGCCAGAGAAGTGCAACGACTGACAGGCAGGTTGGCCGCCCTCAATAGATTTATCTCCAAGTCCGTGGAGCGGAGTCTCCCGTTCCTTAAAACACTCCGCGGCGCAAAAGACTTCGCGTGGGGGCCAGAGCAGGCGGCGGCCTTCGCTTCACTAAAACAGTACTTGTCGGAATTGGCGATTCTTACAAGCCCCGACCCTTCGCTACCCCTATTGCTTTATGTCGCGGCTTCGCCACATGCGGTCAGCGTAGCACTGGTTCAAGAGCAGACCAGAGAGGGCACGACCAAGCAGCGTCCAGTTTATTATGTCTCTGAAGTGCTCACAACATCAAAACGCAACATGACGGAGCTGGAAAAGATCGCCTATGCAGTTGTGATGGCCTCGCGCAAATTGCGCCATTATTTCGAGGCATTCAAGGTCCGGGTTACCTTAGACAGAGGACTCGGCGAGCTGTTTAGAAACCCGGAGGCGTCAGCACGGATTACCAAGTGGGCAGCCGAACTCTCCGGCTACCACATCACATTTGAACCCAGGACAACCATCAAGTCGCAAGTCCTGGCAGACTTAGTCGTAGACTGGACTGGACCAATAACGCAACCGGAGCCGTCCGCAGAAAAAGTGTGAACAATCCATTATGACGGCGCATGGTGCCATGCGGGGGCAGGCGCCGCTACAGTCATTACTTCGCCCACCGGGATTAAGCACAAATACGCAGCGCGCCTCAGCTTTGCTTTGGAGTCTGATAGGTGCACCAACAACATAGCAGAATACGAGGCTGTCATCCTCGGCCTTCGCAAGCTAAGGGCACTCGGTGTCACCACCTGCATCATCAAAACAGACTCCAAGGTAGTCGCCGGCCAGGTCGAGAAAGACTATGCAGCAAAGGACCCCGCACTCATGCAGTACCTCGCAGCCATCCGCAGCCTCGAAAGACAATTCAAGGGTTTCACGTTGCAGCACGTGGACCGAGCCAAGAATGTGGAGGCCGATGCGCTAGCCAAGGCAGCCGCCAGGGGCGAGGCCCTACCCTCCGACGTGTTCTACCACGTCATCGGCACGCCAGCCGTCCGCAGCCCTGAAGGGCTCCAAATAACCAATGACAGCGAAGGCCACCGCATAGTCAACCTCATCATGACCAAAGACTGGCGGGCACCAATAACCCTGTACCTGCAGGGGTACTATCATCCAACCGACAACAATGAGGCCAAGCGCCTCAAACACCGAAGCCGGGACTTCGCACTGATCGAAGGCCAACTTTACAAGAAGGGGGTCAGCCAACCGATGCTTAAGTGCGTCACTGAGACCGAAGGCGTTCAAATTCTGTGCGAAGTCCACAGCGGGACTTGCGGCTCCCACGCAGGGCCTAGGGCCCTAGCGGCAAAGGTGATTCGCCAAGGTTTCTACTGGCCCGCCATGATTTGCGCCGCAAATCGGGTCGTGAGGTCCTGCGAAGCCTGTCAGAAATTTCCCCATGCTCGAGACGCCCTTCGCAGTTCACGAAGCTAATCGCCCACACGTGGCCCCTTCAGCGCTGGGGCCTGGACATTGTCGGGCCCCTGCCCACGGCTCAGGGGAACCTCAAGTTCACCTTCGTCGCCGTTGAATACTTCACCAAATGGATTGAAGCGAGGGCAGTATCCACTATAACATCGAAGACAGCCCAGAAATTCTTCTGGTAGAATATTGTTTGCCGCTTCGGAGTCCCGTCTGAACTCACGGTCGACAACGTCAAGCAGTTCGACAACCAAGACTTCAAAGATTTCTGCTTCTCCATCGGCACCAAGCTTGCCTTCGCCTCCGTGTACCACCCCCAATCCAACGGAGTCGTGGAGCGCGCCAATGGCAAAATTTTCACAGCCGTCAAGAAAATGCTCCTCGACGACAAAAAAGGCAAGTGGTCCGACCTATTACCCAAAGTGGTCTGGGTGCTGAACACAACTGAGTGCAGGGCGACTGGGTTCACCCCTTTCCGCCTCCTATACGGATCGGAGGCTATGACTCCGCAAGAAATAAAACATGGGTCGCCTCGGACAGCCGCGTCGGCCGTCCCCGACGTAGACGAGCCGACTTCGAAGGACCTCATCGACGGAGACCATGTCTTCGCCCTACAGGCTCTAGACAAATACCAAGCCCAGACAAAAGCATGGCGCAACCACACAGTCATCCCGAGGGAGTTCAACGAAGGAGACCTCGTACTCATCCGGACAGCTCGGACAGAGTCCTGAGGCAAGTTGGAGCCGAAGTGGGAGGGCCTTTCATCGTCAAGACGAAGGTGTCCCCCAGTGTGTACAGACTCACAACTCCATCCGGCGAAGACTTAGAACATTCTTGGAACATTGATAATCTTCGCAAATTTTTTGTTTAACTCCTCAGGGCCACTTCGCCCTTGTAATCCGCATAACAGTTTTCAGCCGGCCCGCACTCTTTTCCTCCCGGGGAGTGAGGTTTTTAACGAGGCGGAGCCATGTAATATACACGCAAAAAATCCCCCGCAAAAACTATGTCAAAAAAGACCGCACCAACGGTCTTCGACATTCGACCAACACAAAAGTCACCGCGAGGGGCAGCGATGGCTACCCCTCGCGTGCGACAGTCCGTGCAAAAGTCGCCTAAGGGTGCAGCCAGACCAGCACAACAAGTGCGCAAATTCGAAGTCTTCTCAAAAAGACTATCCGTGCAAAAGTCGCCTAAGGGTGCAGCCAGACCAGCACAACAAGTGCGCAAATTCGAAGTCTTCTCAAAAATACTATCCGTGCAAAAGTCACCTAAGGGTGCAGCCGGACCAGCACAACAAGTGCGCAAATTCGAAGTCTTCTCAAAAAGACTATCCGTGCAAAAGTCGTCTAAGGGTGCAGCCGGACCAGCACAACAAGTGCGCAAATTCGAAGTCTTCTCAAAAAGACTATCTGTGCAAAAGTCGCCTAAGGGTGCAGCCGGACTAGCACAACAAGTGCGCAAATTCGAAGTCTTCCCCACAAGACAATCCGCGCAAAAGTCGCCTAAGGGTGTAGCCGGACTAGCATACCGAAAGTAAAAAATCGAAGACGCATTACATTAGTCCGAGAGTCCACAGACGCAGCCGGACCGACACAACAACATACTAGACCAGGTGCGCAACACCTTACGAGCACACACAGATGCGCGAAGGCAGTCAACCTTATCATACAAACTATAGTTCCACGCGTTCAGCAAGGGCATAACACCTTACATAGGTTCAACCTTCGGAATGATCCCCATCTCCCTATAGTTAAATAGCATTATCCTCAGCTCCTCACCCTCAAAAAGCCTTCGCAACTCACCCTCACCCACACTCGCCCCAATCGGCGAGGACAACAATTCCTGCCTACCAGCTCTGCCCACACGAAGACGACCACCATCAAACCCGCCCACTCTACGCTTCGCCACCGCCCTTCGCCGCCTACGCCCAACACTCGGAGCAGGCAACTTTTCAACATCTGTAGCACGCGGAGAAGCCTCTGCCTCAGCCACATCCAAGGCCACAAAATAATCTAAGCCTTCATCCGAAGACTCTTCCGTCCACAAAACCGAACTCCCAGAGTCGTCAAACTCAGAAAACTTAGACGTAGATTCATCAGATTCATTACCAGCAACCACGGTCGAAGCCGCCACAAAATTAGCAGTAGCGGTTGCGTGCGCAGGCCCAAAATCTTGAACCTGCGCAGCAACCAAGGTTCAGTAACACAGACAAAATTCCCTAACTACCCCATACACACTAATCCACTTGCGAAGACCCAGCGGCCGCCGCGGAGTCCTCCGCTGCTGGCTCTGTCGCCACCTTCGGGGGATCCTCCGCCATCGGCACAGTGGCCGCCGGCGAGTCTCCACCAGACACAGCAGACGCAGGGGCAGCGTGGGAAGCTTCACCGGTCTCCGGGAGCGACGCTGTGTCGACCTCAGCTTCGGCCACCACTGGGTCGGCCTCCGCTTCGGGCAGCGCGCTGTTCAGACGTACGAAGTCCTCCACCTCCTCGGCACGCACCATCTGCAACACAGTGCACCGATTCAGCACACCCGCATACACCCACATTCAATAGCACAAAACGAAACACAAACTTTACCTGATCCCTCGCCCGGTCAGCCCGTTCCCTAACCGCCTCTCGACCGTGAGGGCCCCACATCCGGTCGAAGAGAGCCCCCCCGGCGTCCTTCACCACAGGGTCTTCGACCTTAAAAATATCACGCCCAAAATCTTCATCGGATCGGTCGAAGACCTCATAGTGATGGCACCCCTCGCGGGCCAGCACATTCATAGCCCCCTCGCAGGTGATGAGGGAGGCATACGACATGAAGCCCGCCACGATGGTCGGGAGTGCTTGCAACTCTTCTTGCAGCCACTCGAGGCACCGAAGGCCCGCCTCTCGGTCGGGCACCTCGAAGTCGGCGGTCCGCGCACCTAGCTCGCGGTACGAATCCACGAGCTGTTTGCGCGTTCGCTCAACTTCCACGCGAGTAGAGGCCTCGGCCCTCTCCACGCGGGCCTGCAGAGCGTTGAACCGCGCCTCCCACTCCTCGGCGCGCTGGCTTGCGAGGCTTTCTTCCGCCCTCGCCAATTTGGCCTCCGCCTGCGCCGACTGCACCTTGGTGATGGCCTCATTGGCCTCCTTCCTTTCCTCCACCAGCTGGCGCCGGAGGTCGGTCCTCTCGCCCTTCAGGGCGGCCACCTTCTCTGTCAGCCGACGGTTTTTGCTCTCCGCAGCCGACTTTTCCCGAACGGCGTCTGCGTGCTGCGCCCGAAGTCTCTCGACTTCGGCATCCACGCCCGCCGTAAGGGCGCCCGACGCCACGCGATCGGCGAAGTCGGCCGCCTAACAGACCCGCATGAGTCCACAATCAAAAGGAAAGCGGCACACAACGAAGCATACTTCAACCTACCTGATTCAGCTGCAGCGACGCTTCCCGCAGCCGGCGGGACACAGTGCCCGCCTCGTCTTTGACGGCAGTGGCCGCCGACACCTCGCCGCCAGCGCTGGAAGCGCTTCCCTTCACCCCAAAAACCGCGGCAGGCGCCATGGTCGCCACCGCAGGTGAGACGGCAATAAGTTGCCCTTCACCAGACCCTGCAGCGTATCACCGGTTAAAAAAAACCTTACCGACGAGATAGTCATCCACGCAAATATCTGTGCCGAAGTCGGCAATACGCTTCCCCGGCGAAGGCAGCTCCCAGACCTTCGCAGCTCCCTCCTGGACGAACTTGGTCCCGCCAGCGCCGGCAGCCTTCGCGCTTTCCGGCAACTTGCCAGATCCAGGCGCGGTCGCTTTCGCAGCCAGCGAGGGCTGGCTACCGCCGGGAACGGCAGCCTTCGCGCTCCCGCGCGCCCTCTTCGGCCTGGCCTCAGGGAGCCTGACGACCGCCCGACGCTTCTGAGCAGCATCCTGTCAATCCTTGTTCATCACTGCCGACACAACAGCAGCAATATTCCGCCCGTAAGGAAACACTCTCAAATCACGGGCCATACGAGAGGTAAAAAAGTCTTCGCCAGCCGCGCGGGGGATAGGAACGTTCTTGGGCCATCGACCCCCGGTAACCTCTAGCATCCGCGCCGAAGACTCCCGGAGCTCGGGCAAAGACATCCTTCCCCCGGGGGCCGCGCATGTCCCCATCAACTCCATAGCAAAACTATCGGAGGCCCCCAGGTTTCCCATCGCAGTACCTAGCTTCCTCTTCTTAGTTGATGGGGCGGCCTCCGGCGCGGGGTCGTCTTCAGGCACTTCCGCTGGTTTCTTCCCCCGGCGGTCGGCAACGTCTACTCCGGGATAACCGCCATACGGCAAACCATTCAATTCAAAAACTCGGTTCAGGCGATCGTTCGATCCACGTATGTCCCAGCTCCGCTGGGCCTCAGTCCTCGACACGTAACGACCAACGATTCTTACCGCCCCATCCTCCGCCTCACGCACAACCGCGGCAGCATCCCGACCTCGCACATCCAAGGCAAAGAGTGGACTTCGCACCTTCTGCCCGCCAAGGGAGGGCATTACGCGAGGGCATACTTCGCCCAGTGTCCATCCATGTGCCAAAGGCCACACCCCATACCCTATGAATTCCTTAACCAGATCGCGCCCGCTACTCCTATGGGCAGCGATCCGAAGGGCCCGTTCATTCTTGTCGTTCTCCGCCACTTCAAACGGCGGGTACGCCACATAATAATGCGAACACATGATAGCAGTGGGGAGCCCAGGGTGATTTTCGACTTTAGCCTCCGAAACATAGAACCAGTAGTCCCACCAGTTGCCCCACTTATTTTGGGCACAAGGGACCAGCTCCACAACCTCCATCGAAGTCTTCCCAGACTTCGGCGTGAAAGTGCACGATCCGAATTGCGCAATTTCGTCACCAATCCATCTCTTCTGCCAGTGCAAACAATAGTGCTTGGTGAAGACCTCCACCGAAGGTTGACCGCCATACGACGTTGTTGCCCAGACATACTTCGCCAACGCCACCACGGCGTTCGGTGTCAACTGATGAACTTGGACCCCAAACTTCTGTAGCACCTCCGACACGAAATGATGCGCAGGCAGATGAAGTCCAGCAACAAAAAATGCCTCAAACACAACCAGTTCACCCTCGGGCTCGGGAATCTCCTCTGCCCCCGGCACTCGCCCGACCCCGCCGCCAAAATACCCCAACTGTTGCATATCCTGCATGCGGCCTAACGACACCTGCGAAACACCAAACTCCACCGTATCTCCTGGGTGCAATTCCGCCGCCGCACCGCCCGAGAGATCCTCGGAAGGCGTCTTGGCCGTCGGCGTGGTCGCAGCAGACGAAGAAGAGGACGACATGGCTACGTACCGTCGACGGCGGCACATGGTTTGCTTCACGCGGGCCAGTTCTTCGGCGAACAGGAGCAAGGAGGGCAGACGAGCAAGCGGGCAGCTTGAATAAGGAGGGTTAGGGTTTTCGCGGCGCGCTGAAAGGTAAATTTCAATCGGCGCCGCCCCCACCCTTTTTATACACAGGACGCGACGCTTCGGGGAACCCGCAGTCCAACAGTGCGGCATCAATCAACGGTCATGTCAAAAACCCCCGCAGAACCACTTCGAGCGAGGGCAACGTCTCCACCATCTAGTAACGCCTTCGGCACCAGATGACTTAGTCGAACTGGTCCCTCGGAGGGCAAATGTTGGGGCGAAGGCGAAGACGCCACCCTTCGCTCGAAGGCCTTCGCCACACCCGCTGCAACAATGGAGACAAGACAACTGGCCAACTCTACCCTTCGCTCGACGCACCCGGAGACGAAGGCCTACGACGAAGTCATCCTTTCCCGCGACCCTGTCCAGCGCGGAGGCCCACGTGTGATCCGGCTCATCTTAACAGGCCCTGCGTGGCCGCTGCGCATTACGGGCCTAGTTTGTAAAGGTCTCTCTGTAATTACAGTCTGTAACCCTGCTTTATGGGAATATTCTGGGGATAACCTAGGCGCCTGATGGCACATGCGTCCTTAACACTGGTCGCTGGGCACTCAGACACTTATAAATACCCCCGCACAGTGCCCTTGAGAGGCTAGGTGAACAGAGCTATTGCCATCCCGAGTTGTAGCCCCGTTTGCACCACCTTTACTCCTCAGTTAGATCAACTTGCTCAGGAGGGCAAGTTCCAACAAAGCGATCGCAGAATAGATCAAGACGTGGGGCGCTCCTGACCATTTGATCTGATCGGACGGTTGTTACTGCGTGCCCGTTCGGAGTCATGGCGATATGATCTTGACCGTTGGTTCTGATCTGGCGGTCGATATCCACTGATACCCCTTCGCGCGCGACTAGTTGCAAAAGAGTCCCTGCAGAATCATGTATTCAACCCGAGGTCCTTCCACCTTTAAGAATCATAACAAGCGGGTCCTAGAATTTGTGTCCTGAACCCTGAACTTTATAAAAATAGTAGCCGCAACCCCAGGATTAATAAAATAGGTAAAGTTAGTAAAGGAAATTGGTTTTTAGTATACAAATAAATCTAAAATTTGTTTAATTCATATTTAATTCGTTTTAACTCCGATTTGACCTGTTCAAGTTGCTATAGTTTTGTGATAAAATTGCCTACGCAGTAGTAGCATTCATTGAGTCATATCACACTTTTATAATTATAATTTTGTTTACCCTTTTGAGAAGCAGAATTATGTTACTAACCAAGGTTGATATATCTATAACTACGATTTTACTATGATGTGATTTCCAAAATAAAGTTATAAGCTATATTAAAGATAAATTAATTATTTAGAGTATATTCTCTCATATGATGTATATTAACTAATTTATAATATAGTTTAATAGTTAACCACATGGATCTTCGGAAAAACCCTAACTTTATAACCGTAGCTCCGATTTTAGCGATTCTCGAACCCACGATCTCGTAGCGACGCATAGATTATTAAAACACAGTTTATTCTTATGTTTGGTGTAATGTTAATTTTGCCTATACTATATTTGTTTGTATTGCTACGACTAGCGCGAGGTCACGAGTCATCTGAAGAGCAAGTTGGTACCTGGAATCTCAAGTCCCAGGCAAGTTGTGCCCTTGATCAATTCTTTTTACCCAATCATGTTCTAATTAATCATAATGATCTGCATAGGTTAATTTTGATGGGACCCAATAGGTTACCCTAGTTTGTCTATCTTTATGCCTTGTTTACCACTGAACTTTCTGGGTAGTACTTGCTAGTGCTATATGTGGATTTGGGCATTGAGATACATATTATTCATACTTTTGTTATCAGTTGTTATTTACTGTTCATGATAAGATCATTATGTTAATTGGAACATGGAGCGACCACCTGGGAAAGCAGTGCTACCACAAGGGTTTAATGGGGCGCCCTTGGCTGATTAATTAGGAAAGCTAGTGGAAGACTACCTTACCCGAAAGGGGCAAGGGCAGTAGGGGAGTGGTCAGTGTAGGGAGGTCCTTGGGATGATTTTGCTGCGATGGCGGTCATGCGAGGGGTTCCTGCATTGGAGCTTCCTATAAACTGTAGCGGGTTTTCTAAAGCTAGTGGAACTTTGTAAAGGCCTCGTAGTGTTACCTTGCCTCGCCTCCTCGGTAGAGGTGTATGGGAAGTCGCGATCCCTTGGCAGATGGGTAACATGACTTGTGGGTAAAGATGTGCAATCTCTGCAGAGTGTAAAACTGGTATATCAGCCATGCTCACGGTCATGAGCAGCTCGGACCCTCACATGATTAATTTATGGAACTAAATTCAATATGTCATATGCATTGCATCGCGGGTGTTGTTATTACTTTTGTTCTACTACTTAATTGGGTTGGTATTTACTTATACTTAGTAATTGCTAATAAAATTTTGACCAACTTTAAAAGCAATGCTCAGCTTCGACCATCCTTTTTGGTAAGCCTTACACTTCACATGAGTTCCCACCTTTGGCGAGTTCATGCACATTATTCCCCACAACTTGTTGAGCTATGAACGTATGTGAGCTCACTCTTGCTGTCTCACACCACCCCCCACAGGTCAAGAATATGTACCGCTGGATGAGGCGCATGGAGGATGCTGCGACGAGTTCGTGAGAGGTCTAGGCCGTCGTCTCCCAGTCAACTTTGGGTTGCTGGATCGTTGTCTCCTTATAATGTAATTATTTATTTTGTACAGAATTCCTGTTATGTAGTAAAGATGTGACATTCGATCCTGTGCTATGATTCATCATATGTGTGAGACTTGGTCCCAGCACACCTGGTGATTATGTTCGCGCCCGGGTCTTGGTGTCCCAAAATCCGGGTGTGACAGTTTCCTGTTCTCTGTGGTCCAACCTGCATTCTTATTTCTCTAAGAACTGTTAGTCCACAAATAGTTGTCATTAATTACCAAAACATCACTAAGGGGCCTAGATGATTCACAATCTCTCCCTTTTTGGTAATTGATGACAACACTACACATTTTATCCAAGAGAGGTTATGATTTTCAAATCTTCCTCATACCCTAGGTATAAGAAGGATTTTAGAGATGAGTTTCAAAAGACTTATCTTGATTTGAAGTTCCATCCAAGAGATAGATAAGTCTTAACAAAACTCAGAGTGTAGGAATAGCTCCCCCTATATGTGTGCATGATATTTCTAGTTGAAGATATGACACACATTACCAATCGGAGTTTTGATGGAGATCTTCCTACAATTATGGTTATCGAGGCATACAAGAAGTATTATGTAAAATAAGCGCAACAAATTTAATCACTCCTCGATCAACCATTCACAGAATAATTCGAACTAATAGAAACATAAGATTTAACACACATAGTTCAGAACAAACATAGTTCAATCCATAAAATATTACAGACATTTGTCCACAAACATAAGACATAGTTCAACAAATGCATAAGATAGTTCAAATAGTAAACATGCATAAGCAAAGCCTCAACGTCCACATGAGCTCCCCCTGAATATGACATCATATGACCTCCCCAACTTCAGCTTCTTCTCCCCCTTTGGCATCAATTGCCACAAAGGAGGGGTCTCATGACCACCAGGTGGAGGGTACATGCTATAATAATGGGTGCTGAAAGTGTCAAAGAGAGAGGAGAACTGCCCAAAGTCTTGCTGGAGCTGCTGCTGCCTCTGACATATATCCTGGATGCTGTCATTGGTGGACAGACTGTCAAACTAACTGGACAAAGCCCCCATATTATCCTGAAAGCTCTGATGCATGTTGTTCATTCTAGTTATAATTGGATCATGAATAGTGTCTTGGATGTGAGTGCGAAACTCAGAAAGCTCAGAGTTTAGCGCATCAAAGTTATCATCAAGGCGAGTCTGCATGGCATCCATGCGCTGGTCCATATGGGTCATCATGCCCTGAAAGCGACCATCCATGTGTGTCTGGAGCCCTTGCTTCATGTGCTGGAAGTAAGGATCAAAATAGCCTGGACCTGGCTGCCAGAACTGCTCAGGCTGAGGAGGCGGTGGAGGAGGAGGCATCTGCTCAGCTGCATCAGCCTCAGGAGTAACTTCTTCATCATCTTCAGCTTCTTCCTCAACATCTGGGAAAGGAGTAAGAGGCCTAGTGAGGAATCCAATCTCATTCTTGAAAGGCCTAAATGGAGTGTGAGTTATCTCACAACGCCCCTCAAATCTGGTCTTAGCCTTGATGAGAGCCTTGATGTATGGAGCATAGGCCAAGTTTTTGTTCTTGTCCATCTTGAGGTCATTCAATTGCCTCATCATAAATAGCGCCACATTATTCATTACCTCACCATTCATGATATGGTGGATGATGTTCTAGAACTTATCTCTGATCTTGCTCTTATCTCCACTCTTTGGAAGAATTGTTACTCTAGCAATCTTGTTAATATCAACAAGATGATGCCTCAGTCCTAGAGTCTCACCAAACCTCCTAGGAATGCCCAGCCTCGCTGGTTCATAGAATTGCACAAATTCTTCAAAGTTGTCCTCAGTGTACAAATCAATCCCAGCTGAAATTGTATCATAGTCCAAACTGTTTGCAGTAGCAAATTTAGCAAAGGTTGCAGAATACCTCTTAAAGCAGTCATCCAAGTGATTGATTGCTCATCAATGTCAATCTCAGCAGTTGTCAGGAACTGTTTCACAGCCATCTTACTGAAGTCTGTCCTCTAGCCCATAAAGTGATAGAGACCACATGCCTCGAATTTTGGAATCAATCCCTCCATGACCGATTGACCCAGCATAAAAGTCCAATCAATAACTTGATGCTTGTGAAAGTTTGTATCCATTAGTGTTCCCCAGAAGACATCAAATTGAAGCTGAGTATGAAAAAATTGAATGTTGGTGTCTGAGGGCCGATCATACTGATTAACTGTTCTACTGGAACAGTACTCAGCCATAGAGAATATTCTCTTTGGATAAGTCCATCCTTGACATCAATTGGATAATCTAGATGAGCATGTGGAGCATCTTCTATGTCCATAGAAATGCTGCCCCCAGCTGAGGATTGGGCCTCAGAGTCTGTAGTTGGATTATAGTCTGCATCATCTGCACGATGGCGCTTTGATTTAAAATGACCTGCAAGCTTCTTTTTAAGACCACCCAGACCACTACAATATATATGAGGAATATCCACTGGTGAATAGTTGATGACACCACAACATAGAGAAAGAAAGTGTAACTTTCTATCAGGGACCAAACTGTCTGCGCCATCCTGGCGGACGGTCCACGACCGTCCAGGGGCGATTTCTAGAACCCTAGCCGCCCCATCCGTACAATCATCTATTCAGCAGAAAATAACCATCTAAATTCGTTCAAATTTTTGCACCATACTCACAATGAGTAATACTAGCAATTCCACCAATCAAAATTGAAATTCCACTGCCCAATTCCAGATCAGAGAGAAAACACTAAGAATTCCCAAAGTTGAATAAATCAAACAAATTCCATGAGATTTTGAAATACCGAGATGAAGACATGGTTGATGAACTTCCAACAATCTCCTGGATAGTCCGTGCGCAAGTTCGGTTCACCGTCTACTCACAATCGACAAGAATCACTTTTGGAGTGGAGTGTGTGAGAGAGAGAGAGAGAAGGAGACAAGCATTGAGAGTGACACTATGACTGCCTCTGCCCGACTTATCTGCCTGCCGCGGACGGTTCGCGAGGGGTCTGCGGACGATCTGCGCCCTGTCAATTCAGACGGTCTGCTCTACTGACTCGGACTGTCTAGATCCTGATACGTCGGACGGTCCGCGGTCATTACCCGGACAGTCCGCAGCCTGATACTCAAATCTCCAAACTTCGTCAACTTTCTGATTTTGAATTTCAAATTTGATTTGTCACTCATATATGGACATTTTGACCAATCCAAGGGTTAGTATGCATGCATATACACATTATGTACTTGAGGAACACAAATTTTCATATAAAACTATTTAGATCAAATAAGAATAAAAAAATCATCAAAAATATCCAATAAATAGCCTAGAGAGCATATTTAGAATCGAAATGCAATACTACACATGTGTATTCAACCTCAAGCCACGTTTGAGAGATCTATCACATTCATTTCACTTCTTAATGTACAAAACCTCGTTTTATCTAGTGGCTTTGTAAATATATCGGCCAATTGATCGTCCGTGCCAATCGAATATATAGTGATATCTCCCTTTCCAACATGATCTCTCAAGAAGTGATGTCGTATATCAATATGCTTCGTTCTTGAGTGTTGGACCGGATTTGTAGCCAATTTTACCACAGTCTCATTGTCACACATGAGAGGCACATTCTTAAAAATGATCCCATAATCCAATAGGGTTTGTTTCATCCATAATAATTGAGCACAACAATTACCGGTCGAAATATATTTCGCCTCGGCGGTAGAGAGAGCAACAGAATTTTGCTTTTTAGAAGACCATGAAACAAGAGACCTCCCAAGAAATCGACAACAACCGGAGGTGCTCTTCCTATCAACTTTGCAACCCGCATAATCCGAATCCGAATATCTAATTAATTCAAATTGAGCACCTTTGGGATACCATAGACCAATATTGGGGGTATACTTCAAATATCTTAGAATTCTTTTTGCGGCTTTCAAGTGAATCTCTCTAGGTGAAGCTTGAAATCGAGCACACATGCAAGCACTAAACATAACATCGGGCCTAGATGCGGTAATGTAAAGCAAACTACCAATTATTGAGCGAAAAAGTTTTTGATCAACCATAGTACCTCCCTCATCTAAGTCTAGATGACCATTTGTTGCCATAGGGGTCTTGATAGGCTTTGCATTCTCCAAGCCAAACTTCTTGAGCATTGTTGGGACCACGCTTCATCGCTGAAGGTCCTGCAGAAAGAAACAGCTTCGGCTGAAGCCGCTTGTACGTGACGCCGAAGGCATCATTCATGAAGCTTCGGTATTATAACATGTCCGAAGATGAAGGGTCGAACTGACTTAAAGATGGAATGACCTTTTAGCTCATAGGGGTCTGAGTCATTGTTGTAAACTTTTATGAGGGGCATGATTGTATTTCTTCACAGGCTGTGTCCTGTGCCTATAAATAGTGAACAGTATTCCTTTACTGTTCACGCATTCCTGTAATTGCAATCAGATCACTCGGAAATTGTCATTTGTCAAGGCAGAGGTATAAATGTATTTAAATAGTATGTTCAAACATCTAAGATTTACAAAATGTATAAATGATATCATTTATTTTCAATTTACTTATCTTTAATACTTGATATCCTGCATTATCTCGTATTACTTTTAAGAGTTTAATTACGAAGGTAGTACCTTCGTAATTCTATCATTGTAACCTTCGTCCGAAGTTCATTAAATCCTTGGGGAGATAATGCTTCAGCGGACGAAGGACATCAATATTTAACATTTTATGTTGCCTTGTTCTTAATTCATAGCATTTGAGAACAAGTCCCCAACATTGGCGCCCACCTCCGGTCAACACACTTCCACTTTCTTGAGCTGATGGCTTCGTTCAACGATCGAGCTGGAGCTGCTTCGGCCCCAAAGCTGGTACTCCCGATAACATGCGGTTCATACTCAGAGCCAGTCAACAAGAAGCAGAAGAAGGAAGCACAGAGGAGGGTACAACACGTCGGGGTGCAAGGACCCTTCATCAAGTCAAGATGGTCTCACATTCCAATTACCTTCTCCCAAGAGGATCTTCAACTCAAGGATTACCAACATAATGATGCTATGGTTATCTCTTGTGTGATCAAAGGATTTCTGGTCCATAATGTTTTGGTTGATACAGGCAGCGCAGCTGATATCATATTTGCTAAAGCTTTCAGACAAATGCAAGAGCCCGAAGACAAGAGCCATGATGCTACGCACCCTCTTTGTGGCTTCGGAGGACGGCAAATTGTAGCACTTGGGAAGATTACCATGCCAGTAACCTTCGGATTTGTTAACAATACAAGGACTGAGCAAATTGTGTTTGACATTGTTGACATGGAGTATCCTTACAATGCTATCATTGGTCGTGGTACTTTCAATGCCTTCGAAGTAATTCTTCATCCAGCTTACCTTTGCATGAAGATACCTTCGGACCAAGGGCCCATCGCTATTCATGGAAGTCAGGAAGCTGCCAGAAGGGCCGAAGGAAATTGGACAAATTCAAAAGCGATCCATAACATAGATGGAGCTGAAGCTTGTGAGCAGTACAAGTTTAGAAGGGAAAAAGCTGCTTCGGCTGATCAGCCAAAACCCATGCTCTTATGTGAGGACATAGCAGAGCAGAAGGTGCTATTGGGATCTCAATTGTCCGAAGAACAGGAGAAAACCTTGATACGGTTTTTGTTCAACAATAAAGATGTTTTTGCTTGGTCAGCTAATGATCTTTGCGGAGTCAACAGGGATGTTATTGAGCACCCCCTCAATGTTGACCCATCCTTCAGACCCAGAAAGCAGAGACTTTGGAAGATGTCTGATGACAAGGCCGAAGGTGCTCCGAATGAAGTGAAAAGACTCCTCAGTGCTAGAGTTATTAGAGAGGTAAAATACCCAGAATGGTTGGCTAACACTGTTATGGTGAAGAAGGCCAATGGTAAATGGAGAATGTGTATCGATTTTACTGATCTCAATAAGGCCTGTCCAAAGGACGAGTTTCCATTGCCAAGGATAGATTCCTTGGTTGATGCAGCAGCTTCTTTAGAGCTTATGAGTCTGCTGGATTGTTATTCAGGCTATCATCAAATCTGGATGAAGAAGGAGGATGAACCGAAGACCAGCTTCATAACCCCTAGTGGAACATATTGTTACCTTCGGATGCCTGAGGGGCTTAAGAATGTTGGAGGAAGCTTCAGCAGAATGACAGCGAAGGTTCTCCATTCTCAGATAGGCAGGAATGTGCTAACTTATGTTGATGATATCATTGTAAAAAACACGAAGCAAGATAATCACATTGCTGATCTGCAGGAGACCATCGCTAATTTTAGACAGGCTGGTTTAAAGCTAAATCCAGAAAAATGTGTCTTCGGAGTGAAGAAGGGGAAATTTCTTAGTTGCCTAGTTTCAACAAAAGGAATTGAGGCTAATCCAAGCAAAATCGAAGCTATCCTTCGAATGGAACGACCAAGTACAAAGAAAGGGGCTCAAAGATTGACAGGAAGACTAGCATCTCTCAACAGATTCATATCCAGATCAGCAGAGAGAAATTTGCCATTTTTCGAAGTGCTGAAGTCAGCCGAAGTTTTTCAGTGGGGACCAGTCCAGCAGAAAGCCTTCGAAGAGCTGAAGCAATATTTAATAGATCTAACAACACTAACTCCACCAACGCCAGGGGCTCCTTTGTTATTATATGTGGCAGCTTCGCACTCAGCGGTAAGTGCAGCACTTGTTCAGGAGAAGCTTGAAGGCCAAGTCAAAAGGCAGGCCCCAATATACTTTGTGTCTGAAGTTCTTAGTTTATCAAAGAAAAATTATACAGAATTGGAGAAGGTACTGTATGCTGTTTTGATGGCTTCCAGGAAGCTTCGGCATTATTTTCAAGCTTACAACATAATTGTTCCTTCTTCACAACCTTTGAAGGATATTATAAGAAACCGAGAAGCTACTGGAAGGATTGGAAAATGGGCTGCAGAGCTCAATGAATTTTGTATTGATTATGTCCATAGATCTTCGATTTAGTCCCAAGCGTGGCAGACTTCATTGCTGACTGGACGCCAGGGGCTCAGGAAGAAGAAATGAATAAAGATGGCGAAGCATGGACAATGTTCTGCAATGGGTCTTGGGGAACCTTTAGAGCAGGAGCAGCTGCTGTGTTGGTTTCAGCTTCCAAAGTTAGAACTTGTTATGCGGCAAGACTTGATTTCAGTTGCACAAATAATATTGCTGAGTACGAAGCTCTGCTCTTGGGTCTTCAGAAATTAAAGGCAATGGGAATCAGAAGGGCTACTCTTAAAATTGACTCCCAAGTTATTTCTGGTCATATTGACAAGAGCTATAAAGCAAGAGATCCGAAGCTTGAAAAATATCTAGATACAGTCCGAAGGATTGAGGCTTCCTTTGAAGGATTCTCTGTCAAAAATATTCCTCGCGGAGAAAATGAATATGCTGATCTATTAGCTAAGTCAGCGGCACAGGGGCTGCCTTTACCTTCGGATGTATTTTTTGAAACAATAAAAGCACCTTCGGTTGAGCTTCTTGAAAGAGCGGTCCTCAACATATCTCCTGTCTATAGTGAAGATTGGAGAACTGAAATCATCTCTTTCCTTCAGGGTAATTTTCTTTCAGATGACGAAGCTTACAACAAAAGGATAGAAGCAAGAGCTCGACCATATGTTATTATAGAAGGGGAATTATACAAGTGTGGGGTCTGTTCCCCGTTGCTCAAGTGTTTGTCCAGAGCTGAAGGTATAGAATTGATGAAGAAAATACATGCAGGCCTGTGTGGATCTCATATCGCATCTAGGCCTCTGTTGGGAAAAGTTTTTCACCAAGGATTTTATTGGCCAAAAGCAGCTTCAGATGCAGCGGAACTAGTGCAAAAGTGCGAAGGTTGTCAGAAATGTGCAAGAGATCAAAAACAACCTTCGTCTCTAACTCAGTTAATACAACCCTCTTGGCCGTTACAAAGGTGGGGCCTTGATTTGTTAGGTCCGCTACCACCAGCACAAGGAAATTTAAGATATGTTGTAGTGGCAGTGGAATATTTTTCTAAGTGGATTGAGGCGAAGCCTTTAGCCACAATAACTTCGGTCACCGTCCAAAAGTTTTTCTGGCAAAACATTGTTTGTCGCTTCGGAGTGCCGAAGGCCATTACTGTGGACAATGGAACGCAGTTTGACTCCGAAGTTTTCAAAGAGTTTTGTGACCAAATTGGCACGAAGATCCATTTTGCGTCAGTTCGGCATCCAGAATCAAATGGACTAGTCGAAAGAGCCAATGGGATCATAATGACAGGAATAATGAAGTCAATCTTCAATTAGCCCAGGGGAAAGTGGCCAGAAGAATTAATCAAAGTGGTGTGGAGCCATAACACAACAGTGTCAAGATCAACAGACTTTACGCCATTTAAACTATTGTTCGGTGACGAAGCAATAACACCGGAAGAAGCCAAAGCAGGATCTATAAGAACAATAGCTTCGGTAGAAGGCGAAGATGAAGCTGATTGCTCTGTGGAAAAGGATGCTATAGAGGGGATCAGGCTTCAGGCTGTGGAAAAAATTAATAAATACCAAGCCGAAACAATAAAATGGCGTGACAGAAAGGTTCGGTTGAAGAACATTAAGCCAGGACATTTGGTGCTTCGGAGAGTGGCCAACCCAGACACAGTAGGCAAACTACAGCTAAAGTGGGAAGGCCCTTTCTTGGTAGTATCTTCGTCAAGACCCGGTTCCTACAGATTAAAGGATATGGACGGCAACGACATCCCTAGATCGTGGAACACGGATGAGCTTCGGCGATATTATGTTTAGCTTGATGTAGTTTTTTCTATTCCTTTTTTCTGGCACCCTTTTCCTTTCCATAGGGGGAGAAAGGTTTTTAATGGGGCCACAACATGTAATTTTCCTTATTTCAATTCTATAAGAATGATATCCCCCAAAAATGTAAATGTAAATGCAAAGGAAAAAGAAAAGAAAACAGGGAAAAGCTCAAAAGTCGTTCCTAAGGGAATTTAGAGCTTACAGCAAAAAGTCAACGCTGATTCCGCTGAAAGTAAAAGGCGAAGAAGCTCCTAAGGGAGGCTTACAGTGAAAAATAAACGCTGATTCCGCTGAAAGTAAAAGGCGAAGAAGCTCCCAGGAGAGACTTACAGCGAAAAGTCAACGCTGACACACCGAAAAGTAAACGGTGAAGCCGAAAAGTAAACGGCAAAAAGATTCGAATTGTTCCTAATAGGATGAAAGGGTTGTGATCATGATTTTTTGAACATGTGTCTCAATATTCATTTGCACAATACATTCCATCATGTCATTTGCATTCATAAACATTCATTTAGACATCTATAGAATCATCATACCACACGAAAAAGACAGGTGCTTCGGCAATGAGAAAAGACTTCGAAAGAAAAAATTTTTATGCTTCGTTGTGTACGAAAAGAAGGGAAGGTGTTTTTCGCCTTCGGCTCAAAAGAGGAGTTTCGTCCACAGCAAAGCAGATTGGATGAAGATAACGGAAACAAAATATATTACAAGGTATGTACAAATTTACATGAGTTGTTCCATAATTACATTACAAAAGTCTCTCCAGAATTTTTGCAGGAAAGTATGGTGAAGCAACTATCAAGCTTCAGGCTATATTTCATCAAAACTTCAGCTTCGTCATACTTCAGCTTCGTCATACTTCAGCTTCGTCATCCTGTGTATATCAAAGATCAGAATAAGAAAGGTGCAAATTTCAAGGAGAAGGTAAAAGTAACAAATATAAGTTTCTTACCAGCTTAAGATGACTTCGAGCTTCGTCACCTGCCATTTTTCGCCCCCATTTACCCAGATCTGGGTCATGAATCTATTTCCAATGCTTCAGGCCAGGCTTGGGATATCTATCAGATCTGACGCTGATAAGCTGAAGTTTGGTCTATTCACAATATTTCCATGCGTACAGCCGGCCTTCAGAAAAGCGGCAACTGTGCCCCGAGAAGCTACCATGGCGCAGAAGTCGGCGTGCCCACCAATAACTTCATCAAGAGCATCAACCTCGCCTTCAATATATTCTAATGTGCTGGGCAGGTTTGCAGCCGAAGGTGTAAATTTTTCAGAGCTGGCCCCAATAGAATGAAACACATCCTTCAGCCGCTGCACGCATCGGCTGCCGAAGCTTAGGCATTTCTCTTGGAGTTCTTTCAAGGATGTTTGCAGATTTGAATTTTTGTCCATCTCAGTTTTAAGACTTGTTTCAAGGTGTTTCTTTTCCTGCTCAAATTTTTCTGATTGTTTAAGCAATTCATTCTTTAAGCTATCATTCTCGGCTTGGACTTCGGCCAGGGAGCCTTCCATAGATTGAATAACAAAGTCCTTCTTTTCCAATGCACCTTCGTGCTCTTTAGCCATGATTTCAAAATCTTGGATGGCGAAGTCCTTCTTTTTCAGAGTAGCTTCGTAATTTTCAACTTTTTCTTCCAATTCTTTGATGATAATCTTGTTCTTCTCCTCTTCGAAATCTTGTTGCATTTTTAGAACCTTACTTAATAGTATACTCTGTCAAAACAGTCCTCATTAGAAAATGACCTAAAAAATAAATAATAATAATAAAATGGTAATAATGTTTTTTACCTTAAAATTAGCATAAAGCAAGCTTCCAGCGATATGGTGTCGCTGGTAGCGGCAGAGGTCCGCTTCTAGCTTCGGCAGGCCAATGCTTTTCGAGAGGGTTTTAGTAATTTTAGCCTCGCTGCGATTTCGAAGACATCTCAGTTTCCCTTCGTTAACTCCACCAAATAGCATAGCCCCAGGCTTATATCCACAAGATACAGCATATTTTTTAAGCTCTTCTTTTTCAGCATCTGTTAATTCTTGTCCAAGTAAATCTTGAAATTTAAAATCTCCTTCCAAAACGTCTTCAACTTGCTTTTTCTCCTTTTCAGTAGCTGCGCTTGCCGCGACCACAACAGCTTCTTCTTCAGCCATTTTCAGGAGTATATTATCAATAACTTCAAGTGTCTCTTCCAGGTTCAGATCTTCTGTAGCCCCGGCTTCGGCCCCGGCAGTTTTGGCTCCACCGGTTTCAGCTTCGGGGGTTTCCACTCTGGTGGCTTCGGCTGCGGCACCTTTGGTGGTTTCAGCGGTTTTGGCAACAACAATTTTTGATACCGATGTCGGTGACGGTGTCCCATGGATCACATCTGTCACTTGAATGATTCTTCGTTTTTTCGGCTTCGTAGGACTTTCTACTGCCGAAGTCTCTTTGTCCTTCTGAAAAAACTTTGTCAGTTCTGTTGCCAGAGGACTTAGCTTGACAGGCAAAGATTCAGTCATTACCTTCAAAATTTCTTCCACTTCGGCAGCAGAAGGTGCCACAAACACTTCCTCATCTCAGGCCAATATCTCTGGTTCTGGAGATGCTGGCTTCGGTGATGCAGGCTTCGGAGACGCAACTTTTCTCTTTCTTGGAACAATTGCTTTCGGCTCTAGTTTTTCTTTCTTCTTTTCTGGTTGATCTTTGTCGTCTTTAGTTAAAACGCTGGCCACTCATTTTCTTTTTTGCCCTTCGGCACCCTTGTCTAGCCGCTCGTAGTCAGGGTATTCAAAACCTATAGCATCAAGCACTCTATTTAGCCTTCGTTTCGGCCGGGTGCCGAAGGCTGCTGTCATCAATTGATCTTCTTTTTTAGAATAATTTCCAAGGATTTCAGTACTCATTACTTCAATTGTTTCGAACCATTTTTGGCAGGGTTCTTTAAAATATTTCTTGAACTTGTAATGGTAGGGCAGGCGGACAAGTTGTCCTTCTTTCTTCTCTTTTTTGAGCTTCGGCATAGCCCATTCCTTCATAGTTGGAAATATTTTGAACGACAGAAATTCCTGCACAAGATCTCTAGTGCCAATGTGTTCAGCAATAATCCTGAATTCAGCCAACGCGATTTGAGTTGGACCTTCTGGTGTCATATTGCAGTGGGGTCTGGTCTCTCCGAATATCAATTCAAGCGGGCTCTGTACTAGCTTCTCCTTGTCATCGTCAACTTTGACGTAGAACCATTCTGACTTCCAGCCTGCCGGCCACTTGCTTCGATAGCTAATTACAGGAAACTTCGTAGTCTTCCGGTAGGCAAAATTATAACAACCAAAATTTTCATGTAATCCATCTTTTCTGGCCTTAGTTTGATAATGTAGCTCGTGTACCCGGCAGAAACCTTCGGCAAATGGCTCCACCCCCTGACTTCGGAGAGCCCAAATATAAACACTAAGCCTAACAATAGCATTAGGAGTTAATTGATGAAAATAGATACCAAACTTTTTTAGCACATCGGCAATCATCCTATTCAAAGGAAATCTCAAACCGGCTTTGAGGAAACTCTTGAAAATCACTATTTCATCCTTCTCTGGCTTCGGGGTAGTTTCCTCTCCTCCGAAGCGAATCAGCTTCTTCTCATCTTCGCTAAAGTAGCCCGATTTTACCATCTTCGGGAAATCAGCCTTGGAGATTGTTGACTTTCCGAAGTCCAGGTGGCTAGGCTTGCTTGGTATTGCAATAGTGTGATCATCTTCAGAATCAGTTTCTTCAATATCTGCTTGTTCTGCTTCGGCAACAGGGGTGATCTCCGATGTCACCAATCCACTTCGCCTCATCGCTTCCGAGATAGGGACAGCTTCCGCAGCTTCGGCTTCGTCTCCTTCGCGCTCAGCCCTAGCAGTAGAGCGCACTCTGGCCATTTGATTTTATCTTGAAAATTGCTCAGAAATTAATAACCTCTTTCCTGAAGCCCTTCTTCTGACGAAGCAGACGCCAAACTAGAGCTTCGTTCGAATGCGAAAGTCAAGCTTCGGCTATGGTTAAAAATTTTGGCAGCAAAATAGTGCAGTAGCAATGAATGCTGTGGTAACTTCACACCTACCCGTCTGTTTATATAGTGTTGCAGGAAGGAAGGTGAATCGTCAGGATTTTTACACCAAGCAAACGACTGCTCACACCCGCTGAACGGTGGACCGCAAAAACCAGAATAGTGAACCTGCATGGTGGAATCACTACGCGCTCGAAAATTGTATCGTTTCTCGACAACGAGCTCAGGGAAGGTGTTTTTCGGACCTTCGGCTTCCTGAAGCCTAAGAGACTTTTTTCACGGATCAAGCTCGTTACGAAAAACGATCTAGCACCGTGAAGGGGCTACTGTTGGGACCACGCTTCATCGCCGAAGGTCCTGCAGAAAGAAACAGCTTCGGCTGAAGCCGCTTGTACGTGACGCCGAAGGCATCATTCATGAAGCTTCGGTATTATAACATGTCCGAAGATGAAGGGTCGAACCGACTTAAAGATGGAATGACCTTTTAGCTCATAGGGGTCTGAGTCATTGTTGTAAACTTTTATGAGGGGCATGATTGTAATTCTTCACAGGCTGTGTCCTGTGCCTATAAATAGTGAACAGTATTCCTTTACTGTTCACGCATTCCTATAATTGCAATCAGATCACTCGGAAATTGTCATTTGTCAAGGCAGAGGTATAAATGTATTTAAATAGTATGTTCAAACATCTAAGATTTACAAAATGTATAAATGATATCATTTATTTTCAATTTACTTATCTTTAATACTTGATATCCTGCATTATCTCGTATTACTTTTAAGAGTTTAATTACAAAGGTAGTACCTTCGTAATTCTATCATTGTAACCTTCGTCCGAAGTTCATTAAATCCTTGGGGAGATAATGCTTCAGCGGACGAAGGACATCAATATTTAACATTTTATGTTGCCTTGTTCTTAATTCATAGCATTTGAGAACAAGTCCCCAACAAGCATATCCTTCAAATATTTTGATTGACTTATAAAGATTCCATCTTTCAATTGTTTGATTTGAAGACCGAGAAAGAAGCTCAATTCTCCTATCATAGACATTTCAAATTCTTTTGACATCATTTTTCCGAACTCCTCACAAAACAATTCATTAGTAGATTCAAAAATAATATCATCAACATAAATTTGACAAACAAACAGATCTTTGCCAATTCTTTTAGTGAATAGAGTAGTGTCAACCTTCCCAATTTTAAAGTCTTTGGAAAGCAAGAAATCCCTAAGCCTTTCATACCAAGCGTGTGGGGCTTGCTTAAGCCCATAGAGAGCTTTAGAAAGCTTGTACACATGATTAGGTCTTTTGGGGTCCTCAAAACTGGGAGGTTGTTCAACATACACTAGTTCACTAATCTTACCATTTAGAAAGGCACTCTTTACGTCCATTTGGTAGAGCTTGATATTATGAGCACAAGCATAAGCAAGAAGGATCCGTATTGCTTCCAATATTTCCACGGGAGCAAATGTCTCACCGAAATCCAATCCCTCTATTTGAGTATACCCTTGTGCCACTAATCTTGCCTTGTTTCTTACTACTAATCCATCTTCATTGTGCTTGTTGTGAAACACCCATTTGGTACCAATAACATTATGGTTCTTTGGTCTCTCAACAAGCTCCCAAACTTCATTTCGAGTGAAGTTATTTAATTCTTCATGCATTGCATTCACCCAATCAACATCAAGTAGAGCTTCATCTATGTAGTTAGGTTCCATACAAGATACAAAAGAGAAATTTTCACAAGATGAAGCTATACGAGAGCGAGTTTGAACACCCTTACTAATATCACCCACAATTTGATCAACTGGGTGATCCTTCACAATAGAATGATGGATTCTTGATACCATTTGAGAATTACTAGTTGAAGCATGAGGAGGGACCGAATGACTTGAAGTATCTTGATCATGAGCATCCATACTTTCATCATTTTGTTGGCTTTGGTGATTTTCTTCATTTAGGGTTGAAGAGGATGGAATGACAACCACACTATTATCATCATCATCTTCTCTTGGCTTTATTTCACCAATAGCCATTGTTTTCATAGCATTTCTCAATTGAGCTCCACCAACATCATCAAGATTATCGTTTTCATCTTGAGACCCATTTGTTTCATCAAACTCAACATCATATGCTTCTTCAATAATACCATGAGTCTTGTTGAAAACTCTATACGCCTTGCTATTTGATGAATATCCAAGTAGAAAACCCTCATCACATTTCTTCTCAAATTTAGAGAGTCGGCTTCTTTTTCTCAAAATATAGCATTTGCAACCGAATACTCTAAAATATGAGATATTTAGCTTTCTACCAATGAGCAATTCATAGGGAGTTTTCTTCAAGAGCTTGTGACAATATAGCCTATTTGATGAGTGACATGCGGTGTTTATGGCTTCGGCCCAATAAGAATCCGACACATTATATTCCGCTAGCATAGATCTAGCCATATCAATGAGAGTCCTATTCTTCCTTTCAACAATGCCATTTTGTTCCGGAGTATATTTTGAAGAAAATTCATGTTTAATACCCTTGTCATCACAATATTCATCAATTCTAGCATTTTTGAATTCCGATCCATTATCACTTCTAACTTTCTTGATATCAAAATCAAATTGGTTTTGAGCCAATATAGCAAATGACTTGAATGTTTCAAACACATTAGATTTGTCCAGAAGAAAATAAACCCAAGTGAATCTAGAATAGTCATCCACAATCACAAGGCAATAGGAATTACCACCAATACTCACAAAAGATGTTGGTCCAAATAAGTCCATGTGAAGTAATTCCAGAGGCCGATGAGTAGACATTTGACTCTTATTTGGATGAGTATTTGTCACTTGCTTTCCGGCTTGACAAGAGCTACACAATTTGTTCTTCTCAAATTTCACATCTTTCAAGCCACGGACTAAGTCATGTTTGGTTAAACGATTGAGTTGCTTCATTCCAACATGACCAAGTCTTCTATGCCATAACCAGCCTAGTGAAGCCTTTGAGAATAAGCAAGTTGTGAGCTTTGCCTCACTAGATGAAAAATCAACAAGATAAAGATTTTCATATCTAAAGCCTTTAAACTTAAGATTGCTACCATCAACACTAGAGATAATAACATCATCAACGATAAAATTGCAACTAAATCCTAAATCACATAATTGAGCTATGGATAGTAAATTAAAATTCAAAGACTCAACCAAGAGCACATTTGATATGGAATGATCATTCGAAATAGCAATTTTACCCAAACCTTTAACCTTTCCTTTGCGATTTCTCCAAATGTGATACTATCATAACTTGAGCAATCTTCCACGCTCATTTGGGTGAACATTTTCATATCTCCGGTCATGTGTTGAGTGCATCCACTATCCAACACCCAATGATTCCCTCTCGCCTTGTAGTTCACCTACAAAAGGAAATCAATCTCTTTTAGGTACCCAAACTTGCTTGGGTCCTTGGATGTTAGTGACCAAGGTCTTTGGCACCCAAATAGCTTTCTTCTTATTGCCAACAATTGAAGTACCAACAAATTTAGCATGAACACCTTTTGCATTATGAGAAAGAACATAACAATGCTCAAAACAAGTGGAGGATACATTCTTGAGCTTAGGACAATTCTTCTTGATATGTCCCTTCTTGTGACACTTGTGACACACTTTATCACATTCTTTCACAAACAATGTCTTTTGCTTTAAAAAAGCATTCTTTCCTTTCTTGGGAACATATCCAAGACCCTCACGATTAAGTGAGCACCGTTGCATTCCCAATATGAAATCCAATTTAGCCTTTCCACCATATGCCTTATCTAGATCATGGGTTAGAGCATTCACTCTATCTACTAATACTTCATTCTCAACAACGATTTGTGATTCATCACGAGCAATATTATCATTCATAAGAGAAAATTTGCATTTATCACAAATAGAGTTAGTAGGTTGTGGTTCACTTGTAGGACTATCACGTAAGTCACAAGTGACCCCAACATCCTCGGTGACCACCACAACTTCATGCATGTTAGATGAGTTTTGAGCTTCCACAAGCTTCTCACAATTTTCTTTTAGATCGTTGTGAGAGGTGTTGAGCTCCTCAAAAGACACTTGGAGGTTTTTATACAATTCCTTCAAGGTCTTAAACTTTTCTTTTTCTTTGTGCATGTAGTCATTGGCCTCACCTAACATTCTAACAAGATCATCATATGAATAGCCATCATCCTCAACATCATCAACATCATCATCATCATCTATATCATTTAAATCAGTGATGATTTTTACCTTAGCATCTCCCTTTGCCATGAGACAATGAGGGGATGAGAAAAGTGAAAGGGGCTTCCTTGATGGCAATTCCGGCATTAAGCTTGGATGAAGTGTCATCATCATCATCATCCGAGCTATCATCCGAATCCCATTCAACTAGGTAGTCTTTGCCATCTTTCTTCTTGTTGTAGAATTTCTTCTTCTTCTTATCATCTTCATCTTTGCCCTTCTTCTTCTTGTTAGGGCAATTCATGGCGATGTGACCGGGTTCCCCACACTCAAAACACTTTCTATCATTGAAAGCATTTCTTCTTGATGTTTGGCCTCTTCTAGGTTGACCCCTCTTTTTCTTCATGAATTTGTTGAATTTCTTTACAAATAGAGCCATCTCTCCATCACTCTCATTTTCATTTTCTTCATCATCACTATCTTATTTTTCAATTGCCTTAGAAGATTTAGCTTTGAGAGCGATTGATTCATTCTTCACTTTCTTTGCCAAAATTATAGCATCGGCTTGAGATTTCTTGAATATAACTTGAGTAAGAATTTCTCCCAATACTTCGGCTGGAGAAGTTGTAGATAAATCACTTCTTACTAGCATGATCACAATAGTCTCATACTTCTTCGGAAGAGATCTAAGGAACTTATGAGTGAAATCCACATCCGGTACATCAAAGCCAAGTCCCTTGAGCTCATTCACTATCTCATTTAACCGGTTGAACATATCGGACACACTTTCTTCTTCTTTCATAATGAATTGCTCAAATTTTCCTTTGCACACATATAGCTTTGCACTCTTCACAATTGTAGTTCCTTCATGAATTTCCATTAGCTTAATCCAAGTCTCATGAGCAGTTGTGAGATTCTTGATACGGTTGAACTCATTTGTGTCAAGAGCATCATAGAATACATTCATGGCTTGATCATTTGTAAGAATGTTTTCATTGTCACTAGCCGATGGTTCATCTTGTTTCAACACAACAAACCCATCCTTGACAATTAGCCAAATCTTTCCACCCATTGCTCTAATATGCATTGACATTCTTATTTTCCAATAGTCATAGTTATTCCCATCAAAATGCGGTGGCTTCCCAATGTGCACATTATTGTTACTAGCCATTTTGTCCAACTCCAGGATGATTAGATCCACAAACAATGGAGTCCACGACTTTGATACCACTTGTAGGATCTAGGACACCGGCTAGAGGGGGGTGAATAGACGGTTTTGACTAAAATAAAAAACACTAGAGAAATTTAATCAATATGACAAGAGGTATAAATTCTCTAGTGATAACAAGTAAGCAATCTATGAGAAACAACTATAGTAATTGTATACAAGAGAGACAATGCACGAAATACTAATTACTTGCACGGTGATAAGTAATGCGAGAAAAGAATGACACCGAATTTTATCCCGTGGTATCGGTGATTTGCCGATCACCCCTAATCCACGTTGAGGTGGACTTCAAGCTCTCACTTGCTCCTCTATCAAGATGCGGCTTGATCTTTGAGCCAAGTGGACAAGAAATCACTCAATACCTCGTTTCCACTAGCGTCGCCTTTGCCGCTCCAGCGAGGTAGGCGCGAACCCCTCACAATCAACACCGTGGCTCCTCCACAATCTTCTTGGAGAGCTCGACGGAGACAACACCCAAGCCATCTAGGAGGCGGCAACCTCCAAGAGTAACAAGCCGATGACGCTTGCCCGGTGTACCACCTAGTGCCTCAAGAATCACCTGTAGGAAACGGGTGACGCCTAAGAGGGGGGTGAATTAGGACTTCTAAAACTTTTATTAAACTAGGCCACAATTAAATCCCTAGAGCAAAACCTATGCAAATAATCAAAACTAGAATGTGCAAACTAGGTTTTGTCTAAGTGTTGCTATCTCTACCGCAAAAGCTAAGTTTCAATCTACACTAAATAAGTATGATTACAAGATTGAAACTTAAATGCTTAATATAAATGCGGAATGTAAAGAGCTAAGTAGAGAAGCAAACTCTCGTGGATGACGCCGGTATTTTTACCGAGGTATCCGGAACCACGCAAGGTCCCGACTAATCCTCGTTGGTGCCCCTACGCAAAGGGAAGCACACGCGAGGGCCAAGCACCACGGTCGAGTAACTCCGTAGAGAGCCATGGGCCTTCTCCACGCGCAAGTGGTGCTCCGCTTCCGGCTCCTCTCGGACGCTCCCCGCCGTCTCCACTATCGAGCTTCCGGCCGAAACACCGCGGGCCTCGTTCCCTTCGGTACACGGTGGCGGCCGTGACACAAATGCGGTTATCACGGTCTCGCAAGACTCTCGCCCCACTCGGTACAATTACAACGACTCACACAAGAGCCGAGGGGTTGTGTGGTTTTACAAAACTCACTCAACTAACTAGGGTTGACCTAGAGCAAGCGCTAAAGCGGTCTAACTAACCTAAGCACTTCACAAAGCACCTACGCTAATCACCGAGTGATTCTATTAAGCACTTGGGTGTTTGAGCTCTTGGAAATATGCACTATGTGTCTTGGTATGTTGCTTGGGCTCTCACACTTGAGAATGGCCGGTTGGGGTGGTATTTATAGCCTCCACACCCCCAACTAGCCGTTGGACAGAAAGCAGCAGCTTTCTGTCGTCGGGTGCACCGGACAGTCCGGTGCACCACCGGACATCCACTGTGCAGTGTCCGGTGCACGCCACGTCAGCCGACCGTTGGCGCCTGTAGCAGTCGACCGTTGGATCCGACCGTTGCCGTCTACCCGTGGCACACCGGACAGTCCGGTGCACACCGGACAGTCTGGTGCTACAGCCAGAGAGCGCCTGTCCGTGGCCTCTCTGCGCAGACTGTCCGGTGCCACACCGGACAGTCCAGTGCACACCAGACATCAATGTCCGGTGCGCCACCAGGCGCTGGCTAACAGCCCTCATCTTGGATTTCTTCGCTGATTTCTTCGGGCTTCTTTTGTTCTTGAGTATTGGACTTCTATGCATCTTTTTATGTCTTCTTTTGAGGTGTTGCATCCTCATTGCCTTGGTCCAATTCTCTTTGCATCCTGTGAACTATAATTATAAACACTAGCAAACATATTAGTCCACAGGTTGTGTTAATCATCAAACACCAAAACTCAATTAGCCAAATGGCCCGGGGTCCATTTTCCTTACAATCACCCCCTTTTTGGTGATTGATGACAACACAACCAAAGCAAGCAAATAATACAAGTTTTTGAATTAAAATATGCAATCTACTTGCTAAGATGCATGATTGTCCCCACAATGTGATATTATGGACTTAAGCCTCCCCCTAACTCCATAATTCACTTACTTCCTATTTTTGGACCAAATAACCAAAACCACTGGAAAAACCATTTGTAGATATAAAATTTTAAATTGGTGGTGTTTGGTGTTTGATATAGTTTTCATTGCTTTGGTCCCTAAACTTCTCCCCCTTTGGCATCAACCACCGAAAAGGAAGACATTAAAAGCATGTAGGAAGTAAATAAAAGCTTGCCCTCAACAAGAATTGTATCAAATGATATCACTAGAAGGATATTAAATTGAACCATATGAATGATATCAGTTGAAATGATTATTCCCCTAAATGAGTGTTCTCTCTAGAAAGAGGTTTCTCCCCTTTTTAGAGATGAAGAAATACTCCCCCTGACAGAGATCCTCTACTTAGGAAAAAGCATGTGAAAATTAGAGGTGCAAGACAAGATTTGAAAAGACTAACTTCCCTTATGCATAGGTAACAGAATATGAATTAACTACTTATGCATTTTTGCAACATGGAAGCATATGATATGAAATATAGTCTAATCAAATTTAGGAGAAGACATGTGTCGGCGTTTCGAGACCAGGGGGTCCCTAGGCCGACGAGTGAATGTCGCCGCGTGCCCCAGCCCAGATGGGTCGAGCGTGAGGGCGAGCGCGAAGGGGGGAGAGCGAGGCGGCCCGAGACCGACGTGAGAGAGGTGGGAATCCTGCGGCCTTCATGTTCGTCCCGTGCCCAGGTCGGGTGCGCTTGCAGTAGGGGGTTACAAGCGTCCACGCGGGAGAGGGAGCGAGCGGCCTCCAGCGAGCGCCTGTCTCGTCCTCGTCCCCGCGCGGCCAACCCTCTCTAAGAGGGCCCTGGTCCTCCCTTTTATAGGCACAAGGAGAGGATCCAGGTGTACAATGGGGGGTGTAGCAGAGTGCTACGTGTTTAGCGGAGGAGAGCTAGCGCCCTAAGTACATGCCGTTGTGGCAGCCGGAGAGATTTTGGCACCCAGCTGGTGTGATGTCGTGGCCGTCGGAGGAGTGCTGGAGCTTGACGGAGGGACAGCTGTCGGAGCGGTTGGGTCCTTGCTGACGTCCTCTTGCTTCCGTAAGGGGGCTGAGAGCCGCAGTCGTCACAGAGTATGTGGGGTGCCATCATTGCCTATCTGGCGGAGCGAGCCAGATGGGACGCTGGTCTTGTTCCCTGCGGCCCGAGTCAGCTCGGGGTAGGGTGATGATGGCGCCTCCTGTTGACGTGGCTGGTCTGCGCCCTAGGTTGGGCGATGTGGAAGCTCCTCCGAAGCCGAGGTCGAGTCTGTCTTCCGTGGCCGAGGTCGGGTCCGAGCCCCAGGTTCGGGTGAGGCGGAGATTGCCGGCTGGTGCCGGGGCGGAGTTCGAGCCCTGGGGTCAGGCGAAGCGGAGTTCGTCGTCTTCTGGGGCCGAGCCCAAGTCCGAGCCCTGGGTCGGGTGAGGCGGAGATCGTCGTCTTCTAGGGCCGAGCCCAAGTCCGAGCCCTGGGTCGGGCGAGGCGGAGATCGTCGTCTTCTAGGACTTAGCCCGAGTCCGAGCCCTGGGTCGGGCGGAGAGGAGTTCGCCGTCTTCCAGGACTTAGCCCGAGTCCGAGCCCTAGGTCGGGCGAAGTTCGCCGTCTTCCGGGACTTAGCCCGAGTCCGAGCCCTGGGTCGGGCGGAGTTCGCCGTCTTCCGGGACTTAGCCCGAGTCCGAGCCCTGGGTCGGGCGGAGTTCGCCGTCTTCCGGGACTTAGCCCGAGTCCGAGCCCTGGGTCGGGCGGAGCGAAGCTTCCTATGGTGTCTTTGGCCGGGCTTGACTGCCTGTCAGTCTCACTCTGTCAAGTGGCACTGCAGTCGGAGTGGCGCAGGCGGCACTGTCCTTCTGTCAGGCCGGTCAGTGGAGCGGCGAAGTGACGACGGTCACTTCGGCTCTGTCGGCTAGGGGGCGCGCGTCAGGATAAAGGTGTCAGGCCACCTTTGCATTAAATGCTCCTGCGATTTGGTCGGTCGGTGCGGCGATTTGGTCAGGGTTGCTTCTTGGCGAAGGCAGGGCCTCGGGCGAGCCGGAAATATGTTCGCCGCTGAAGGGGGGCCTCGGGCGAGATGGAAATCCTCCAGGGTCGGCTGCCCTTGTCCGAGGCTAGGCTCGGGCGAGGCGTGATCGAGTCCCTCGAATGGACTGATCCCTGACTTAATCGCACCCATCAGGCCTTTGCAGCTTTGTGCTGATGGGGGTTACCAGCTGAGAATTAGGAGCCTTGAGGGTACCCCTAATTATGGTCCCCGACAGTAGCCCCCGAGCCTCGAAGGGAGTGTTTGCACTCGCTTGGAGGCTTTCGTCGCACTTTTTTGCAAGGGGACCAGCCTTTCTCGGTTGCGTTTTGTTCCGGTGGGTGCGCGCGAGCGCACCCGCCGGGTGTAGCTCCCGAGGCCTCGGAGGAGTGGTTTCACTCCTTCGAGGTCTTAATGCCTTCCGTAGTGCTTCGGCTGGTCTGGTCGTTCCCTCATGCGAGCTGGCCGTAGCCCAGGTGTACGGTCGGGTCCCAAGTTCTCGGGCTGGTATGTTGACGCTGTCAACGGTTCGGCCGGAGCCGGGTTTGCGAGAGCAGCCCTCGAGCCTCTGCACAGGGCGAGAGGACGATCAGGGACAGACTCGACTTTTTTACATACGCCCCTGCGTCGCCTTTCCGCAAGGAGGAGGGGGGGGGGGGAAAGCGCCATGTTGCCCTCGATGGGCGCCGAACATGGTGTCTCCGGTGAGCTGCAAGCGGGTAATCTGAGTGGACGTCCGTGCCCCGTTCGTTGGGGTCGGCTAGGGGCCCAGGGGCACGCCCAAAAGTACCTGTGGGTGATCTGCCGGACCCGGTCCCCTGGCGACGGGGTCCGAGGGCTCGATGCCTCCCTCTGATGGGATTCCATTACAAGATCGTTCCCGCTGGTCTCGGAAATGTCCTAGGGTACCTCGGGAGCGCAGCCCGAGCCTTGGTTATGTATCGAACGTACCCATGGTCATCCCTCGCTCGGCGTCTGAGGCGGCTGTGAACCCTTCGGGGGCCAGCCTTCGAACCCCTGATCAGTAATGGGCGCGGAGCCTGAGTAGCCTGAGGCGGCCGTGGAACCCTTCCGAGGGGCCGGCCTTCGAACCTCTGACCAGTAGTGGGTGTAGGGCCCACGTGATCTGAGGCGGCTGTCGAACCCTTCCGGGGGGCCAGCCTTCGAACCTCTGATCAGTAGGGGGCTCAGAGCCTGGTTCCTTCTCGGGGAAGGATCCTTTTCGGGGTATCCCCCTTTCCCAGTCCCTGTTGCAAGAGAGAGAAAGAGGAAAAAAGGAAAAGGATACGAAATCGAACGACGCGGCGTACCTTTTTTGACGCGGTCACCATGGCGAAGGCGAAGCGTCGCCCGCTTCTCCTGCCAGAGGCGCCGCCTGTCCCGCCGCGGAGTTAATGCGACGGGGCGAGTGGTTGGCGGGGCGGCCGTTGTGCGTGCGCGAGCCGTTCGAGGAACGGATCACAGGCGCGTTGTCTTCACGCCGTGAGAGAGGGTTCTCTCGCTGCCCCCGGACGGGACGTAAGCTTGGCTGACGACGTGACCGCTGCACCTGTCCGCCTGCCACCGCCATTACTGCCGGCCCGTCTTTGGCCGTATTGACCATCGCGCCAGGCTGGCGCTGCTGGGTCGTGCGCTGGGTCGCCTCGAGTCGCGGTATTGGCTCCACAGTCGAGGAGGCACGGTAGTGGCGCGAGTGGCGGTGCTGTTGCATGCACGAAGCATTCGGCGTGCCGGTTGCATGACGCGTGGGCCTGGGCCCCCACACCGGGCGTGTTGGGAGTCGGAGAAATGCGCCCACTTGGCGCGGTTGCATGCCGCCTGCATGGCTGCCCGCCCCTTCGCCCGCTGGTCTGGGCAAAAGTGGAGGGTCGCCTGTAACCGCTGGGCGGTTGTGTGCACCGCGCACGGCGGTTTGGCTTCTTCTGCTCTGAGCCGGTTTGCATGATGTGTGGGACCCAGCCCCTGCGCCGTAGGGGAGGACCTTGGAGCGTGTTGGAGAAGACTCAGCCCACGACGACTGGGGACACAAGTAGGGGGAGTCACCTTTAAAAGGAGGGTGACCCCCTTGGAAGGCGACCATGTCTTCGCGCTCCCTTATGCATCGTGTCTTTCCGCCTTCCAAGCCCCCGGACGGGGGATATCCGCCGTCTTTCTGCTTCGTCGTTGGGGGAACGCAACTCCGCGGGAGTTGGAACCTTTCAGCCGTCGTTCGGCTTCAAGGATTTTCATCACACAGCTCGGTTGCACCCCTCCACTGGTGGTCACCCAAGACGGTGACCTCCAGCCCCTGGATGGGGAGAGGCAAGCCGGGCTGTGACCTTGGTCCTGCCCTTAGCCTCGAGGGTGTTCGTCATCCTCGCCGGGGCGGGGAGCGAGGCGAGCTGGGGCTCTACCTCCCGCGCGGGCCGGCGGGCCACCTCTTCTTCCAGCTTCTGGTGGTGGCAAACACCCTCCAGCTCTGCGGAGGAGACGTCCTCCAGCCATGCCGGGGAAGGCGAACTGTTGCTGCCCAGCTAGGATGCAACATTCCTCCCTCTTCCTTGCATTCGAGGCAAGGACGGCAGCGAGGACCTGCCGGTGCGCTTGGGAGCGGCCCGCTCTTTGGCTTTAATAGCTGGTTCGCGTCCCTTGAGCGGGAACGCGAACGAGAGCCCTCCGGCGGTCGCGTCCGTCCTGGGACCATGGCTGCTGCTGCAGAGGTCGTTGGCGGGTCCCCCGGTGTTCGTCGCCCCGCAGGCCCGAGGTTGTTCATACCCGCGGGGACGGAACCAGAGTTCCGTTTGTAATGGCACTTTGGATGCCAGTGTGTTTGTTCATTATGGCTGTCGAGGCCTGAACATGTATGTAATTTTGGCACGGAGCCGTGTTTTTTCCTCCTTTTCTAGCACTAAGACTCGCCTGTTGGTTGTCTGAACCGCTTCACCAAGCGTGAGTCGCCCCGTGTAAAGGTGACGAGTGAGGTATCCGTATCCCGGAGGCGTAGGAGTCCCTCGGCTCGGTCGGCCTTGTTGTCCGAGGCTTCTCTAGCTTAATTAAGGGAACCCCTCGGCCGCTCTTCGACGAGCCGAGGCCAGGGGTAGCGGTGTCAGCATGAACAGAGGCAGGGTTGGCTCGAAAAGGAAACCTGGTTGGCCGGAGCCTAGCTGGGTCGTCCGTTAGTGGGACCGACGCCGGAGTTGACCAGCCGAGGCTTCGGGTCGGGCCGACGTCCTTGGAGGACAGCTGGCCGAGGCCCCGGGGTGACCGGCCGAGCCGCCTGCTCGGGCCGGATTCCCGAGAAGACCCTAGCAGCGATGGCCCGGGCGTGGCGATGACGTCGTCCTTCAGAGTGGAGATCTTCGGACCGCGTCGACGTTCGAGGCTAGGTCGGACCTTGCCGAAGGTGTCGTCGATGCCGAGGGTGCTGCTGCTCCCTTCGGCCGTCAAGATCCGAGCCTGCAGGATCGGATTATCTTGTCGCGTGTGTTTTCTGCGGCCGCCGAGGCCTAAACACACCCTCGCCGTGTTGTAAAGCTGCGTCTCTTTTCCTCTTGTTTCGAGTATCTGGACTTTTCTGTCGGTAACAGAATTGTTTTGTGTGAGCGAGAGTTGCTTCTCACGGAAGGTGATGAGTGAGGTATCCGTATCCCGGAGGCGTAGGAGTCCCTCGGCTCGGTCGGCCTTGCCATTTACGCGCACTCTTACCCGTCCATGGGGTTCTGTTCCCGACGCAGTCGAGAAGGCTCAAGAAATCGCTTCGGCAGAAGAGCTTCCGAACTCGAAGTAGTCAAAAAGCACGAAAGCCATTCTGGCAGAAAGGACCTTTTTTTCGAGGAAAAAATTCGACGCAGAGGGGGTTCCCCCCCTTTTAGCCCCCGAGGGAGGGTCGGGCTTTGCCGAGGCAAGGCTGACCCTTCCTTGATGACTAAACTTTGCGTGGGAGCGAGGTATATGAACAACTTGAAAACATCTTAAGGGTAGAAGCGACGTAGCTGTTGGATGTTCCAAGCGTTGCTGTAGACCTCACCTTGACTGTTGGCTAGCTTGTATGTTTTGGGCTTCAGAACTTTGGCGATGACGAATGGCCCCTCCCAGGGAGGTGTGAGCTTGTGCCGCCCTCGGGCGTCTTGTCGCAGCCGAAGCACCAGGTCTCCCACCTGGAGGTCTCGGGACCGGACCCCTCGGGCATGGTAGCGTCGCAGGGACTGCTGGTATCGCGCTGAGTGTAGTAAGGCCTTATCCCGAGCCTCCTCCAGCTGGTCCAGCGAGTCTTCTCGGCTAGCTTGGTTGCTTTGGTCGGTGTAGGCCCTCGCCCTCGGGGAGCCGTATTCCAGGTCTGTGGGCAAGACGGCCTCGGCCCCGTAGACTAGGAAGAACGGCGTGAAGCCCGTGGCTCGGCTCGGCGTTGTCCTCAGACTCCAGACCACCGAGGGGAGTTCCTTCATCCATCGCTTGCCGAACTTGTTGAGGTCGTTGTAGATCCGAGGCTTGAGCCCTTGTAGAATCATGCCGTTGGCACGCTCTACTTGCCCATTTGACATGGGGTGAGCCACGGCGGCCCAGTCCACCCGGATGTGGTGGTCCTCGCAGAAGTCCAGGAACTTTCTGCCGGTGAACTGGGTGCCGTTGTCGGTGATGATGGAGTTCGGGACCCCGAAGCGATGGATGATGTTGGTGAAGAACGCCACCGCCTGCTCGGACCTGATGTTGTTCAGGGGTCGGACCTCGATCCACTTGGAGAATTTGTCGATGGCGACCAGCAGGTGCGTGTAGCCCCCGGGTGCCTTCTACAAGGGGCCGACGAGATCCAGACCCCACACAGCAAAAGGCTAGGTGATGGGTATCGTCTGCAGAGCCTGAGCGGGCAGGTGGGTCTGCCTTGCGTAGAACTGACACCCTTCGTAGGTGCGGACAATTCTAGTGGCGTCGGCCACCGCCGTCGGCCAGTAGAAGCCTTGCCGGAAAGCATTCCCGACAAGGGCTCGAGGCGCTACGTGATGGCCGCAAGCCCCTGAGTGTATCTCTCGCAGGAGTTCCTGACCTTCGGCGATGGAGATGCATCGCTGGAGGATGCCGGAGGGGCTCTAGTGGTAGAGCTCCTTCTCATCTCCCAGCAAGACGAACGACTTGGCGCGCCGCGCCACCCGCCGAGCCTCGGCTCGGTCGCGGGGTAGCTCTCCCTGGTGGAGATATTGCAGGTACGTGGTTTGCCAGTTTTGATCAGGCGTGACCCCGCTTTGCTCCCCCTCGACGTGCAGTGTCTCGCCTTCGGGGGCCGAGGGTACCTCGGGTTGAACCGAGGATACCTCGGGCCGAGCTGAGGGTGCCTCGGAATGATCCGAGGGTACCTCGGGCTGGGCCGAGGGTGCCTCGGGCTGGGCCGAGGGTGCCTCGGGCTCGGGCGTGTCGTCGACCTTGACGAAGGGTTGATGCAGATCCCGGGAGAAGACGTCCGGGGGAACCGTCGTTCGCCCCGAGGCTATTTTAGCCAGCACGTCCGCAGTCTCGTTGTAGCGCCGAGCGATGTGGTTGAGCTCGAGCCCGTAGAACTTGTCTTCCAGGCGCCGAACCTCATCGCAGTAGGCCTCCATCTTCGGGTCGCGGCAGTGGGAGTTCTTCATGACTTGGTCAATGACGAGCTGCGAGTCGCAGCGAGCGTTGAGGCGTCGGACCCCTAGCTCGATGGCGATCCGCAACCCGTTGACCAGAGCCTCATACTCAGCCACATTGTTGGACGCCGGGAAATGGAGGCGTAGCACGTAGCGTAGGTGCTTCCCGAGGGGCGAGATGAAGAGTAGGCCTACGCCGGCTCCTGTCTTCATCAGCGACCCGTCGAAGAAGATGGTCCAGAGCTCCGGTTGGATCGGGGCCGTCGGTAGCTGGGTGTCGACCCATTCAGCTACGAAGTCCGCCAAGACCTGGGACTTGATGGCCTTCCGAGGAGCGAACGAGATTGTCTCGCCCATGATTTCCACCGCCCACTTTGCAATCCTACCCGAGGCCTCTCGGCACTGGATGATCTCCCCCAAGGGGAAGGATGACACCACAGTTACCGGATGAGACTCGAAGTAGTGTCGCAGCTTCCGCCACGTTAGAATCACCGCGTACAACAGCTTCTGAACTTGTGAGTAGCGGATCTTGGTTTCGGACAGTACCTCGCTGACGAAGTAGACTGGCCTCTGAACGGGCAATGCATGCCCCTCTTCTTGCCTCTCGACCACAATCGCGACGCTAACCACCTAAGTGGTCGCGGCGATGTAGACTAGGAGGGCTTCTCCGGCAGCTGGGGGCACCAAGATAGGCGCCTTTGTGAGGAGCGCCTTCAGGTTCCCGAGGGCTTCCTCGGCCTCAGGGGTCCAAGTGAAGCACTCGGCCTTCCTTAAGAGGCGGTATAGAGGTAGACCTCTTTCGCCGAGGCGTGAGATGAAACGGCTCAGAGCCGCGAGGCATCCCATGACCCTCTGTACGCCTTTCAAGTCCTTGATGGGCCCCATGCTGGTGATGGCTGCGATCTTCTCCGGGTTGGCCTCGATGCCCCGCTCGGAGACGATGAACCCTAAGAGCATGCCTCGGGGTACTCCGAAAACACACTTTTCGGGATTGAGCTTGACGCCTTTCGCCTTGAGACATCGGAATGTCGCTTCAAGGTCGGAAAGGAGGTCGGAGGCTCTCCTCGTCTTGACTACGATGTCATCGACATAGGCCTCGACCGTGCGGCCAATGTGTTCGCCGAACACATGGTTCATGCACCGCTGGTACGTCACGCCCGCATTCCTCAAGCCAAACGGCATGGTGACATAGCAGTACATGCCGAAGGGTGTGATGAAAGAAGTCGCGAGCTGGTCGGACTCTTTCATCCTGATTTGATGATACCCTGAGTAGGCATCGAGGAAAGACAGGGTTTCGCACCCAGCAGTGGAATCCACGATTTGGTCGATGCGAGGCAGAGGGTAGGGAACCTTCGGACATGCTTTGTTGAGACCAGTGTAGTCTACACACATCCGCCATTTCCCCCCTTTCTTTCTCACAAGCATAGGGTTGGCAAGCCATTCGGGATAGAATACCTCTTTGATGAACCCTGCCGCCATTAGCTTGTGGATCTCCTCGCCTATGGCTCTGCGCTTCTCCTCATCGAATCGGCGTAGTGGCTGCTTGACGGGTCGGGCTCCGGCTCGGATGTCCAGCGAGTGCTCGGCGACATCCCTCGGTATGCCGGGCATGTCCGAGGGACTCCACGTGAAGACGTCGGCGTTCGCGCGGAGAAAGTTGACGAGCACTGCTTCCTATTTGGGATCAAGCCCGGAGCCGATCCGGACCTGCTTGGAGGCGTCGCCGCTGGGGTCGAGGGGGACGGACTTAACCATCTCCACTGGCTCAAAGTTGCCAGCATGATGCTTCACGTCTGGCACCTCCTTAGAGAGGCTCTCCAGGTCGGCGATGAGGGCCTCGGACTCGGCGAGGGCCTCGGCGTACTCCACGCACTCCACGTCGCATTCAAACGCGTGTTTGTACGTGGGGCCGACGGTGATGACCCCGTTGGGGCCCGGCATCTTGAGCTTCAGGTAGGTGTAGTTGGGGACGGCCATGAACTTCGCGTAGCATGGCCTCCCCAGTACCGCGTGGTAGGTTCCTCGGAACCCAACCACCTCGAACATCAGGGTCTCCCTTCGGAAGTTGGAGGGTGTTCCGAAGCAGACGGGAAGGTCGAGCTGTCCGAGGGGCTGGACGCGCTTCCCGGGAATGATCCCATGGAAGGGCGCAGCGCCTGCCCGGACAGAGGACAGATCAACACGCAGGAGCCCGAGGGTCTCGGCGTAGATGATGTTGAGGCTGCTGCCTCCGTCCATGAGGACCTTGGTGAGCCTGACATCGCCGATGATGGGGTCGACGACGAGCGGGTATTTCCCCGGGCTCGGCACATGGTCGGGGTGGTCGGCTTGGTCGAAGGTGATGGGCTTGTCGGACCAGTCTAGGTAGACTGGCGCCGCCACCTTCACCGAACAGACCTCCCGGCGCTCTTGCTTGCGGTGCCGAGCCGAGGCATTCGCCGCCTACCCACCGTAGATCATGAAGCAGTCACGGACCTCGGGGAACTCTCCTGCTTGGTGATCTTCCTTCTTGTCGTCGTCGCGGGCCTTGCCACCCTCCACGGGTGGCCCGACCCTGTGGAAGTGGCGCCGAAGCATGACGCACTCCTCAAGGGTGTGCTTGACGGGCCCCTGGTGATAGGGGCACGGCTCCTTGAGCATCTTGTCGAAGAGGTTGGCACCTCCGGGGGGCTTCCGAGGGTTCTTGTACTCGGCGGCGGCGACAAGGTCCGCGTCGGTGGCGTCGCGTTTCGCTTGCGACTTCTTCTTGCCCTTCTTCTTGGCGCAGCGCTGAGTTGACGCCTCGGGGGCATCTTCCGGAAGATAGCCTCGACCGCCTCTTGGCTAGAGGCGAACTTGGTGGCGATGTCCATCAGCTCGCTCGCCCTGGTGGGGGTTTTGCGACCCAGCTTGCTCACCAGGTCGCGGCAGGTGGTGCCAGCGAGGAACGCGCCGATGACATCCGAGTCGGTGATGTTGGGCAGCTCGGTGCGCTGCTTCGAGAATCGCTGGATGTAGTCCCGGAGAGATTCTCCCGGCTGCTGTCGGCAGCTTCGAAGGTCCCAGGAATTCCCAGGGCGCACGTATGTGCCCTGGAAATTCCCGGTGAAAGCTTGGACTAGGTCGTCCCAGTTGGAGATCTGCCCTGGAGGCAGGTGCTCCAACCAGGCGCGAGCGGTGTCGGAGAGGAACAGAGGGAGGTTGCGGATGATGAGGTTGTCATCGTCCGTTCCACCCAGTTGGCAGGCCAGTCGGTAGTCCGCGAGCCACAGTTCCGGTCTCGTCTCCCCCGAGTACTTTGTGATAGTAGTCGGGGGTCGGAACCGGGTCGGGAACGGCGCCCGTCGTATGGCTCGGCTGAAGGCCTGCGGACCAGGTGGCTCGGGCGAGGGACTCCGATCCACCCCGCTGTCGTAGTGCCCCCCATGCCTGGGATGGTAGCCTCGGCGCACCCTCTCGTCGAGGTGGGCCCGACGGTCGCGGTGATGGTGCTCGTTGCCGAGGCGACCCAGGGCCGCAGGCGCGGTGTTGCGTGTGCGCCCGGTGTTGACCGAGGCTTCCCGCATGAATCGGGAAGTCGCGACATGAGGTTCCGAGGGGTACCCCTGCCTTCGTGAGGCGGAGCTCTCGGCCCGTCGGACCGTGGCGCCTTCCAGGAGATTCTTGAGCTCTCCCTGGATTCGCCGCCCCTCGGTGGTTGATGGCTCCGGCATCGCGCGAAGAAGCATTGCTGCTGCCGCCAGGTTCTGGCCGACCCCATTGGATGCGGGCGGTGGCCTGACCCTGACGTCGTCGGTGATGCGGTGCTGGAAGCCCTGGGGTAGATGACGTATTTCTCCGGCCGGAGGTTGGCCCGCCCATGCCTGCCTGACGTCCAGACGGATCGGCTCAAGCGCTCCTGCTCCCTCGTCGAGCCTGGCCTGCACCCCGCGGATTTGCTCGAGCTGTGGGTCATGGCCCCCCGCCTGAACGGGGACCACAGCTAGCTCCCGTGGGATGTCAACGCGAGGCACCGGCCTAGGGAGGTCACCGTCCTCCGGCATGCCGAGATGGTTGCCTTCGGAGGGACCCCCTAGATCGACGTGGAAGCATTCGCGACTTGGGCCGCAGTCCTCGTCGCCGAGGCTACGGCTACCGTCGGAACAGTCAGAAAGGCAGTAGTCGCATGCGGTCATGAAGTCCCGCATGGCACTGGGGTTGCCAAGTCCAGAGAAACCCCAACAGATGCTGGGCCCGTAGGTCGAGACGTCCGTCAGCCGGGCCCAAGGTGACCGCATATGAAACCCCAGAGGGTTTTGACTCGCCTCTACAAGAGCCGCTAGGCGGGTCGAGGCTGAATCTGAAAGACATGGGATGGGAATCGGCCGGTACCTTTTGGTCGACGGGCGGCGATGAGGTCACGTCGGGGACTGACTGCGCCGTCGTCTCAGGTACGAGGGTGACGTCCAGCAAGCTTTTCGCGAGCGTGCTGGCGTCGTTCGCTTGCTCGGGATTGGCGTGTCGCGGGGGGACGGCGCTCGCCTTCGTCTCAAACGCAAGGTCGACGCCCGGTGCGCCCCCCGTTGGGGCGCTGGGGCCGTCGACTCGCTCGACAGCCGACGAGGCGCTGTCTCCTGCTTGGCCTTGGTTGCCCCGCCTCCTCCTCCGTCGGTGGGGGAGAGGACGGGGTGAGCTCGAAGGTTGTTCTTCCACCATGCGGGGAAGACGTCGCCGATTCCGCCGCCGGCGGGCGGGTTGTCGGCCGCCACTGTCGTTGTCGCACGGCGGTGGAAGGAGTATCACGTCGTAGCTGCCGTCGAGGGACATGAACTCAAGACTCCCAAAACGGAGCACCGTCCCGGGTTGGAGAGGTTGCTGGAGACTGCCCATCTGGAGCTTGACGGGAAGCTGTTCGTCAACACACAGCAGGCCCCTACCTGGCGCGCCAACTGTCGGCGTTTCGAGACTGGGGGGTCCCTAGGCCGACGAGTGAATGTCGCCGCGTGCCCTAGCCCAGATGGGTCGAGCACGAGGGTGAGCGCGAAGGGGGGAGAGTGAGGCGGCCAGAGACCAGCGTGAGAGAGGTGGGAATCCCGCGGCCTTCGTGTTCATCCCGCGCCCAGGTCGGGTGCGCTTGCAGTAGGGGGTTACAAGCGTCCACGCGGGAGAGGGAGCGAGCGGCCTCCAGCGAGCGCCTGTCTCGTCCTCGTCCCCGCGCGGCCAACCCTCTCTAAGAGGGCCCTGGTCCTCCCTTTTATAGGCGCAAGGAGAGGATCCAGGTGTACAATGGGGGGTGTAGCAGAGTGCTACGCGTCTAGCGGAGGAGAGCTAGCGCCCTAAGTACATGCCGTTGTGGCAGCCGGAGAGATTTTGGCACCTAGCTGGTGTGATGTCGTGGCCATCGGAGGAGTGCTGGAGCTTGACGAAGGGACAGCTGTCGGAGCGGTTGGGTCCTTGCTGACGTCCTCTTGCTTCCGTAAGGGGGCTGAGAGCCGCAGTCGTCACAGAGTATGCGGGGCGCCATCATTGCCTATCTGGCGGAGCGAGCCAGATGGGACGCCGGTCTTGTTCCCTGTGGCCCGAGTCAGCTCGGGGTAGGGTGATGATGGCGCCTCCTGTTGACGTGGCTGGTCTGCGCCCTAGGTTGGGCGATGTGGAAGCTCCTCCGAAGCCGAGGTCGAGTCTGTCTTCCGTGGCCGAGGTCGGGTCCGAGCCCTAGGTTCGGGCGAGGCGGAGATTGCCAGCTGGTGTCGGGGCGGAGTCCGAGCCCTGGGGTCGGGCGAAGCGGAGTTCGTCGTCTTCTAGGGCCGAGCCCAAGTCCGAGCCCTGGGTCGGGCGAGGCAGAGATCATCGTCTTCTGGGGCCGAGCCCAAGTCCGAGACCTGGGTCGGGCGAGGCGGAGATCGTTGTCTTCTAGGACTTAGCCCAAGTCCGAGCCCTGGGTCGGGCGGAGAGGAGTTCGCCGTCTTCCGGGACTTAGCTCGAGTCCGAGCCCTGGGTCGGGCGGAGTTCGCCGTCTTCCGGGACTTAGCCCGAGTCCGAGCCCTGGGTCGGGCGGAGTTCGCCGTCTTCCGGGACTTAGCCCGAGTCCGAGCCCTGGGTCGGGCGGAGTTCGCTGTCTTCCGGGACTTAGCCCGAGTCCGAGCCCTGGGTCGGGCGGAGCGGAGTTTCCTATGGTGCATTTGGCCGGGCCTGACTCCCTGTCAGTCTCACTCTGTCAAGTGGCACCGCAGTCGGAGTGGCGCAGGCGACGCTGTCCTTCTGTCAGGCCGGTCAGTGGAGCGGCGAAGTGATGGCGGTCACTTCGGCTCTGCCGGCTAGGGGGCGCGCATCAGGATAAAGGTGTCAGGCCACCTTTGCATTAAATGCTCCTGCGATTTGGTCGGTCGGTGCGGCGATTTGGTCAGGGTTGCTTCTTGGCGAAGGCAGGGCCTCGGGCGAGCCGGAAATATGTTCGCCGCTGAAGGGGGGTCTCGGGCGAGACGGAAATCCTCCGGGGTCGGCTGCCCTTGTCCGAGGCTAGGCTCGGGCGAGGCGTGATCGAGTCCCTCGAATGGACTGATCCCTGACTTAATCGCACCCATCAGGCCTTTGCAGCTTTGTGCTGATGGGGGTTACCAGCTGAGAATTAGGAGCCTTGAGGGTACCCCTAATTATGGTCCCCGACAACATGAAAATGATACTGAATGTAGTCTCAAAAGATACCAATTGAAAGTCAATGGTGAGCTTGAGAGACATGAGAGTTCTTGGAGATTTTGTAGTGGAAGATTGTTGTCTTTCTCCGGGGACTTCATTTTCCTTACAATGAGACTATCACATGAAATAGACTTGAAAAGATGTTAGTCTCAAAGTGTTTGATTATAGAGTAACCTCCCCCTAAAGGTGTGCATACAAGTTTTGAATACTTGTAGGAGACATGCACTTTGATTTGATATTAAGAGGGGTAAATTATCCATAATCCTAACTTTGGCACATATAGGTTAAATGATACAACTTGTAGAAATCAAAATTTTCAATTGATGCATCATTTACTATGGAGTGATATAGAAGCTATGTGCCGTGCTTAAATAAACATTTTAAGCCATGTAGGTTTGCTTAAGTATATGAATTAAAACCAAGCAATCCTACCATATGATTTACCTAGTATGCATGATTTTAAACAAGAGTACATAACAAATGTAATACTAGGCAAGAAAGGTAAACTAGATAAAAGGTAAATAGATACGCATATCTAAAAACAAAAAATACAATAAATCTAGTTACCTTAGTCATGGGTGGGAAATTTAGGTCCGAAATTTTCACTAACCCACTTGGCAAGTATACTTGATCCAATATGATGTATCCCATGATATACATCCCAACTTTGCCAAGTCTCCAAATTTCCCGTTGACCTTCGGTCCACTCACTTCCCTCTCGGGATCCAAACCTTCTTGGTGCTTTTCATGGTTGAAATTATCTCCTTTGGCACCCAGATGCGTTTGGCCCCTTTTCCTTTGTTGGCTTGCTTGTTGGCCTTGATTGCTATCACCTTTCCATTCTTTTTCTTCTTAATCAAATATGGTGTAGCATCCTTTTTGTTCACCTTTTTGATGTAGGTGTTGGAGATTTTGCTTGATGGCTTTTGCTTGAGCTTTTGCCTTTGTTTATCCCCGGTCATCGCCTTGCATTGGAAAGACTTGTGGCCTTCCATGTGGCATAGCCTACAAATCACAATTTCTCCCTCTACAGGCTTGTTCACTCCCGCAGTGGTGTTATCCTGTGGAGGTCGGATTTGTTTGGCTTTGCCTTTCTTGTCATACAAAGCCTTGCCAAGGCGAGCCACTTCCTGCTTTAATTGTTCATTTTCCTTTGCAACCTCATCCGAACATGTCTCTACAACAATATTCTCAACAACGACTTGGTTGCAGGGGTTAAAATCATCAATTAAGTCAAAGCAGGAAGTAGAAGCATCTTTCTTAATAATTTCAGGTATTTCAACTAAAGATGCTGCTGGGGTGCTACCAATGTTTTCGAGCTTAGTAGTTAACTCATTACTGTGTATGCTATGAATTTCCATTTTCTCTAGCAAATTTTCAATAGCTTCTTGGGAGCTAGCTAACTTAGCCTTAAGTTTTTCATTCCTTTTAATAAGGCTATCATCGGTAGCAGTGGATGGAGCACTAGATTCTAATAGCTCAATTTTAGTTGATAGCTCACTATTTAAGTTTGCAAAAGTTTCAAATTTTTCTAGCAAACCTTTGTAATCATTTTGAGAGCTAACCAACTTATTTTTCAAAGTTTTAAGTTGAGCTTTTTGCTTAGTGCAAACATCCTGGAAAAATTCTACGGCTTCCGCAAGCTCATCTAGAGAGGCCTTTCCCTCACCTTCATCATCACTACTACTTTCATCACTAGAGGATGGAGTGCTTTTGTTACCTCTTGCCATAAGGCATTTGTGTGATGACCGTGATGATCGTGACGAGGACCGGTGGTTGCGCGTCCTTGGTGGTTCATCTTCACTTGAAGAATCATCCCAAGTTCTAACACTTGTTAGCGCCTTGCCTTTGCTCCTCTCCTTTTTGGGTTTGGCCATATTTGGACAGTTGTCCCTGAAGTGGCCCTTCTCCCCACATGCGAAGCATCCTCTCTTCCTTTGATTTTTCCTGTCAATGTTAAAGAGAAGATCCTCGACCTGCAGGGGCACACCCATTAGATTAATCTTGCGGATCATCCCCATAACCTTTCCGACGCGTCGGATTGTCTCTTCGTCCTCGGAGGATGATGTGCATGGTTGATAATCTTCATCATCATCACTTTCTTGTTCTCCTTCTTCACTTGAGGAACTTAGAGTGGGAGCCTTCTTTTTGCCCTTCCTTTCTTCACATGCAAAAGCATATGGTCTTGAGGAAGTTGGCTCCTTTCCCCAACTCATTTTTCGCGACATCTCGAAGGCTGCAATTTTCCCAATCACAATGGTCAGGGTCATGTTGCTCAAGTCCTCCATGTTATGAAGGATGGTGATGATGCTCCCATATCTTTATTGTGGTAGCAGGGAGATAATCTTCCTCACAATGTCCGCATCACCTAGCTTATTAATGCCAATAGAATTGAGCTCATTGATGATTAGATTCAAACGAGAATACATGTCTCTAACAAGCTCATCATCTTTCATAGCAAAAGAATTATACTCATTTAAGACTAGGCAATGTTTTTGCTCACGGACATTGGATGTGCCGTCATGGAGCTCATGCAATTTTAGCCAAATCTCATTAGCAGTTTTCAAGGTAAATACTTGATTAAAAATATCCATGCTAAGAGATTCATACAAGCAATTTTTGGCTCTAGCATTTAAATGAATTTCTTTTTCCTCACTCGTGGTGGGTTTCTCAGGATTCTTGATGGGTTTCATCCCGTCATGAGTGACTCTCCAAACACCTAGATCAACGACCTCTAGGTAACAAGCCATTCTAGCACTATAATAAGGGAAGTTAGTGCCGTCGAAGTGTGGTGGCCTATGGGTATCCATCCCTTCCTCTAAAAAGTGTCGGCTCTTTTAGCGGTGAAGCTAAAGCGTTTCAAATGAGCCAAACCGGGCTTTGATACCACTTGTAGGAAACGGGTGACGCCTAAGAGGGGGGGGGGGGTGAATTAGGACTTCTAAAACTTTTACTAAACTAGGCCACAATTAAATCCCTAGAGCAAAACCTATGCAAATAATCAAAACTAGAATGTGCAAACTAGGTTTTGTCTAAGTGTTGCTATCTCTACCGCAAAGGCTAAGTTTCAATCTACACTAAATAAGTATGATTACAAGATTGAAACTTAAATGCTTAATATAAATGCGGAATGTAAAGAGCTAAGTAGAGAAGCAAACTCTCATGGATGACGCCGGTATTTTTACCGAGGTATCCGGAACCACGCAAGGTCCCGACTAATCCTCGTTGGTGCCCCTACGCAAAGGGAAGCCCACGCGAGGGCCAAGCACCACGGTCGAGTAACTCCGTAGAGAGCCACGGGCCTTCTCCACGCGCAAGTGGTGCTCCGCTTCCGGCTCCTCTCGGACGCTCCCCGCCGTCTCCACTATCGAGCTTTCGGCCGAAACGCCGCGGGCCTCGTTCCCTTCGGTACACGGTGGCGGCCGTGACACAAACGCGGTTGTCACGGTCTCGCAAGACTCTCGCCCCACTCGGTACAATTACAACGACTCACACAAGACCCGAGGGGTTGTGTGGTTTTACAAAACTCACTCAACTAACTAGGGTTCACCTAGAGCAAGCGCTAAAGCGGTCTAACTAACCTAAGCACTTCGCAAAGCACCTACGCTAATCACCGAGTGATTCTATTAAGCACTTGGGTGTTTGAGCTCTTGGAAATATGCACTATGTGTCTTGGTATGTTGCTTGGGCTCTCACACTTGAGAATGGCCGGTTGGGGTGGTATTTATAGCCTCCACACCCCCAACTAGCTGTTGGACAGAAAGCAGCAGCTTTCTGTCGTCGGGTGCACCGGGCAGTCCGGTGCACCACCGGACATCCACTGTGCAGTGTCCGGTGCACACCACGTCAGCCGACCGTTGGTGCCTGTAGCAGTCGACCGTTGGATCCGACCGTTGCCGTCTGCCCGTGGCACACCGGACAGTCCAGTGCACACCGGACAGTCCGGTGCTACAGCCAGAGAGCGCCTGTCCGTGGCCTCTCTGCGCAGACTGTCCGGTGCACACCGGACATCAATGTCCGGTGCGCCACCAGGCGCTGGCTGACAGCCCTCATCTTGGATTTCTTCGCTGATTTCTTCGGGCTTCTTTTGTTCTTGAGTATTGGACTTCTATGCATCTTTTTATGTCTTCTTTTGAGGTGTTGCATCCTCATTGCCTTGGTCCAATTCTCTTTGCATCCTGTGAACTATAATTATAAACACTAGCAAACATATTAGTCCACAGGTTGTGTTAATCATCAAACACCAAAACTCAATTAGCCAAATGGCCCGGGGTCCATTTTCCTTACATCACCAATGGATGCAAAGGCACTAGGAACTCTCAATCTCTCACTAGAATGCAATCTCAAGCAAGGAGTGTGAGAGAATGAGTGGGAGGGTCACAAATGAGCTCAATGTGTGCAAGGAATGGCCAAGAGAGCTCTCACACACGAGCTCCCCTTTTATTTATAGTCCACCTCAAATTTCTAACCGTTATGTGCAACTTGCACAACTTCTACGCACACGTGGACGGTCCGCGCCCTTAGGCCGGACGGTCCATCGTATAAGCAACGACTAGTTTTTCTGTTTGAAATAAGTCAGAGCTGTCAGAAAAGCGAGGTTCAGACAGTCCGCCCAGCTTGTCCGGACTGTCCGACACCTGGCAACATGGAGCACCAGAACTCTGACTATGTTGAGATAACACAAGCGGACTATCCGCCATACAAGGCCGGACGGTCCGCGACCTGGGAGTTAGTACTGTCCGGGCTCAGGCCCGGACAGTTTGTAGTACAAGTGCCCAAAAACACACAGTCCCTGCCCAAACCAATTTGGCACCTGCGAACGGTCCGCCGACCCTAGCCGTACAGTCCACACAATAATACAGGGACTGTGCAGAGGGCAACCCTCTCTGGTCAGGACTGCGGACAGTCCGGCCCCAAGGCCCGGACGGTCCGTAGTACAAACATACAGGACCAGTCCGAAATGAACATACTTCAGACCCCTCTGGATAGATCGCGGACGGTCCGGCCACTTGGCCCGGATGGTCCACCAGACCCATGACTTAGCAACTTTTCAAACACGCTTTCGAAAAGATTTTTAACTCTTGAAACTGGAAGCGCTGTTAGACCTCATGCAAATGCAACCACTAGATGCTCTATGAGGCACTAAGTTTTACACAGACCACAGTCATTGACTCCTCTTAATAGTACGACCATCTAGCCTACTAATCCGGTCAAATATCTTCTCTAAACTCCTGGAGACCGGCAAAACGAAAACCTATGTTATACCTTTGCCTTCACTAGATCCACAATCAATGCTTATAAGTCTCCAAGGTTTCATGTTCTTTGTGGTCCAACCTGCATTTTTATTTCTTTAAGAACTGTTAGTCCACAAATAGTTGTCATTAATTACCAAAACATCACTAAGGGGCCTAGATGATTCACAACGGATCAGGTCGGCCACATTACTGAATTGATATGCTGCGAGATCCCTCGATTCTCAAATCAACGGTGCAGGTTTTAAGTGACCAAGATCTATTCTTATCCACTCAATACAGGATCGACGGTCCGGATCCAATTCTGCGAAGGGGTACGATTCTTTTACTCTGGTTCGCCCACTACAAGATCAATGGTCGAGGCAACACTTCCTTACCCAACGGCTGAGCAGGGTGGTGACCAATGCCATCACAGTGGCGGCATCACCGGCGGTACATGAATCAGGTTCTAGTGCCCCGACCATGCAATGGGTCTGTGCTATATACAACTGAGGCTCGGGCGATGGTGTGAGGTGGGCTTACTGGTTCGTCGAGTAGGGATCATGGCTAGCGGTGATGTTAGCAGTAGCCCCCAAAGATGACGAGAAATTTTGCATGACAAAGGGGCAAATCAGGAGGTCGGGGTCATGTCGCGTGATCCCATGATGAGGACGAATAAGTGGGAGGGTAACTCACCAGCGGTGGAAGTCTAGACTGCACTGACCACGGTGGACAGCAGAACCAGGTGATCTTCCCCCCACCCACGGTCGAATTCTCTACACCTGACCACACCTAGTTTCGTGTACAAAGCAGCAGCACAGGCGCGACCCGACAACCAGCAGGCCCGATCCATGGGGCAGCTCTTTAGGGTAGGCGGCGGTGGGACTTCTTTGCTCTCAAGGAAGAAATCCAGTCGGCGGATTATAGGAGGGGGAAAAGGGGCGATGACACCTGCATCCTTATATAGGCCGCGGAGAGGTCCGCGGAGGTTGTCCTAGATCTCTAGGGAAGTTGGATTATGTTATTCCCTCATGGCGCTCAGAAAAATCTGGGCGAGCTCCACCCTGGCAACACCCCGATAGCAAGGTAGTTGATGGCAATGAGCAGACGGCCCCACCCGACAGCGAGTAACAGCGAAGGAACACGCGCTCGAAGCGGCTGGCAGGCTAGGCCCACCAGGCAGTGGAACAAGCGCACACAGGACCAGCCGGTCAGTGGTGCGTCGAGCGCTCGGTTGGGCGTTGAGGGGAGAATGGGCTGAGGGCGAGGTAAAATTGCCCCAGTTGTTTAAGTAAGCTCCTTTTTCTTTTTTTTCTATTTCCAATTTCAAATATTCAAACTAGATTCAAATCCTTGTTTTGAATTCCCACATTTCAAATGCCCAATAAAATCTCAATGTGAATATGACTCCTACTGTTTCAAATAATATTATTTGTTTAATTATTATTATTACTTTTCCATTCTTCTAACTCTTTTGCCCCTATATTTTTTAGAGCTCAAATTTGAATTTGAAGCTAGATTTGTTTTTAAATATTCGTTCGAGTTCTGTACACAAACAAAGAAATCCCAGCATGATGCTTAATTTTATATATTTTATTTGGTATTTATTAAAAGAAATATATCTAATTAATAAGTCACATAAACAAAATGGCTCCCTTATTATTTCTCAAATGGCTAAAGTCATGGATACTATATACTAGGGTTTACAAATCCTACCCCCTAAAAGAAATCTCGTCCTCAAGATTAGTAGGATAAAGGATGTATCACAAACTTGTCTCAAAACATATGCACAATCAAGAATTTTGGCATGATGCATAACCTATTATTCAAAACATGGGTTCAAATAGACCTTATTGTTATTCCTAAAATAGTAAAATACTAGCTACTACCTAAGGTATTATTTAGGTCGTACAAATACTACTTCATATATATCTATACTTATGTGTGTGTGTATATATATGTGACTTATGTGTGTATATATATACATCCTATTCTTGCTGCTCGTTGACTTCTTCACCGGCTTCTTCACCTTCAGCCGGTACCTCTTCTTGGTTTTCGGGTTCATCGGGTTCAGCTTCTACTTCCACATGGTTGACCTGCCCTCGGTTGATGGATAAGGGCTGACTCTTGCCTACCGAGGCTTGACCCTGCTTCATCGGAGCCAAAGTAGTATAAGCAGCCCTGTTGGAACAGTAGTTGGCATAGTGTCCAAACTATCCACACTTGAAGCATGACCTGTTTGTGGATGTATTAGGAGCAACAGGTCCCGCTAGGGTGCTTGCTTGAGGAGTAGCTTGTGTCTATTGAGTTTGTTACCCAAAACTGCCACGAGCAGGTGTACTTTGAGTAGTAGTATACTAGGGACGGGAACTACTCCCAGCCTGTCCCTGGTTAGTAGCCCTTTTCTTTTCTCCAAACTCAAACCTCTTGTTTTCTAGAGCAATAGCTTTGTCCAGTAGTCTCTAGAAGGATGAGAATGTGTGCGATATCAGTTGGTATTGTAGCGGTCCGATCAAACCTTCCAGAAAGAGCTCCTGCTTCTTCTCATCGTCATTAACTTCATCAGGAGCATATCGAGATAACTGGATAAACTTGTCCCTGTATTCACTCACTGACACGCCTCCCTATTTGAGGGATAGGAACTCCTTCTTTTTAATCTTCATAAGACTAGCAGGAATATGGTAATTCCTGAATTGAATGGAGAATTCTGCCCAGGTGATGATGTTGGCAGCAGCGTGGGCAGCGCAATATGCATCCCACCAATCCACAGCGGGGCCAGTAAGACGACCCGATGCATATAGCACCTTCTCTCTGTTAGAGCATTGTGATATGTTGAGCATCTTGTCCACGGACTTTAACCAGTAATCGGCTTGTAGTGGATCCGAGGAGTTAGAGAATGTAGGTGGCTTGTGACTCATAAACTCTCGGTGCTTATCCCTGGGCGGAGCTGGTGGTGGTGGAGGTGGTAGTTGTTGCTGTTCCTACCGTACTTGGAACATTTCTTGGCGTTCTAGTCTCATTTCTTGTCGTATTTCCTGTCGTTCCTGGTGCATCTCCTGTCATTCTTGTCGCATTTGTGCTTGCATTTCTGTCATGGTGTTTGCCATTTGCTACAGTAGTTGCATCTGAGCGATAGCAACGGGATCTGTTCCTGCTGGTGGAGGGTTCAGAGGATTCATTTCTGGTCATGGTTGGTTAACAATCCTCCCGCTGTAGTGTTTGGTAGGTAGATTGATTTCGCCTCCCCTCCTAGTATTAACCATCTAGGTTAGAGATAGAGACATATGGTAAGATAGTTTTGCAAGGGGAACAATTTAGCAGGCAGAACAAATAGTGAAAGGGAAATAGACTTAATCATTTCCTATAATCGATTTTGGTGGTTGACGTCCAACACAAACCACATGGACTAACTAGTTTGTCTAGATATTATTTATCTCAGGTGCATAAGGTTCAACATAAACCAAGAAAGAAATTCAGTTGGGGACACAATCAAATTTGGAGCAAGACATGAGAGTGTGCTACCAAGTGGTGCACCGGACAGTGTTCTGTGCACTAGGCCCACGACCAAACGAACCAGCCACTCTCGGGAATTCGCCAGGCGTTCTCCGCTATAATTCACCGGACTGTCCGGTGAGTCAGCGGAGCAATGGCTCCCTGCGCGTCAACGGTCAACTACACAGATGAACAGTGATGAACAGTGCCGCGCAGAAGTCAGAGCAGCGAAGTCAGAACTCACCAGAGATGTCCGGTGTGCCACCGGACTGTCCGGTGTAGCAAAAGGACAAAGAGTTCCAACGGTCAATAGCTCCAAACCCTAATGGGCGCGCTGACGTGACGCGCACTGGACAGTGAACAGTGACTGTCCGGTGCGCCACCGGACTGTCCAGTGTGCCCGTCGCCAGCAAAAACAGCCAATGACTAGGAAGTGGTTTGGGGCTATAAATACCTCCAACCACCTCATTCAAAGCCATCCAAGTTTTTCTGAAGTTTCTATTCAATACAAGAGCAAAGCCAACCACTCAAAGACACATTCAAAGCATTCAATTCTCTCCAAGTCTCAAAATCAACTCAACCACTTAGTGACTTGAGAGAGAGAGAGTTTTTGTGTTCATTTGTGCTCTTGTTGCTTGGATTGCCTTTCTTCCTTTCTCATTCTTATTCTCAAGTGCTTTGTAAAGCTAGCAAGAGACACCTAAGTGTGTGGTGGTCCTTGCAGGGTCTTAGTGACCCGATTGATTAAGGAGAAGGCTCACTCGGTCTAAGTGACCGTTTGAGAGAGGGAAAGGGTTGAAATAGACCCAGCCTTTGTGGCCTCCTCATCGGGGACTAGGTTCTTTGGAACCGAACCTCGGTAAAACAAATCACCATGTTCACTCTCTTTGATTCTTGCTTGATTTGTTTGCTCCCTTTCCTCTCTCTAAAGTTTTCTTACTAATATTGATTTGAGTTTGCTCCCAAACGTCATCCACATCATTTGAGCAACTCGTGGCAAGAAAAACAATCTTTCGCACTAGGATTTAATTCTAACTCTAACCCTGACACTAGTGTGTGTTTAAGTTTATAAATTTCAGGTTTTGTCTATTCACGCCCTCTAGGCGACTTTCAGATAGGCTAGTAGCTGGTCCTAAACTAAAGGATCTTGGGCAAGGCTTTTGATATGTCGTTTTAGGTCTATATTGGGACAACTAGGCTTATAAGGTAAATCTCCACAGGTAAGATAGAATCTGCCAAGATGAGATAGATATGTGATGCTAAATACATTTTAATGGGGATAACCTAAGTTGTCTAGTTATTTTATAAATAATCTTCTTTATGCCTAGGTGTATATGCAGATGCAATTGTGGACATTACTCCACAACTCATCACACTCAATTAAAGATCCAAATCAGACAAGTATCATAAGAACAAACATTGAATCACATAGATACCTATAAAAATAGTTTTGTTTTTGTTCCTAAGATTAGGTCTCCTATTCCTAAAGGTCACTTTAGGTACAGGATTTAAAAGTGTGAAATCCACTTTTGTCTTTACAAATGAAAAGGTAAGAGGAATCAGAGTAATGCAGCAGTAGATGAGAAAAGATTAAGAAAAGTTTAGAAAGAATCACAGTAGCAAAGATAAGTAGGTAAGGGTTGTACATTTCTATCTAGGTTTTGTCCTACAGTCAACATCACTCTGATACCATTTCTGTCACACCCGGGTTTCTGGGGCACCAAGACCCGGGCGCGAAATAATCACCAAGTGTGCTAGGACCAAGTCTCACACATATGTCGACTCATGGTACAGAAACGAATGTCACATCTTTACTATATAATAGAAGTTCTGTACAAAATAGTTAAATAATTATATCATATGAAGACAACGATCTAGCAACTAAAGTTGATTGGGAGATGACGGCCTAGACCTCTCACGAGCTCATCACAACATCCTCCATGCGCCTCATCCTACGGTACCTGTTCTTGACCTGTGGGGGGTGTGAGACAGTAAGGGTGAGCTCACATACGTTCATCGCTCAATAAGTTTTGGGGAATAATGTGCATGAACTCACCAAAAGTGGGAGCTCATGTGAAGTGTAAGGCTTACCAAAGAGGATGATTAAAGCTGAGCATTGCCTTTAAAGTTGGTCAAAATTTTATTAGCAGTTACTAAATATAAGTAGATACCAACCCAAATAAGTAATAGATCAAAATTGATAACAACACCCACAATGCAATGCATATGACAAATTAAGTTTAATTCCATAAGTTAATCATGTGAGGGTCCGAGCTGCTCATGACTGTGAGCACGGCTGATATACCAGTTTTACACTCTACAGAATCTTTACCCACAAGTCATGTTACCCATTTGCTACGGAGTTGATCAGACCCCATACACCTCTACCAAGGAAGCGAGGCAGGGTACCACTACGAGGCCTTTACAAAGTTCCACTAGCTTCAGAAAACCCACTATAGTTTTTAGGAAGCCCCAATGCAAGGATCCCTCGTCTGACCACCATCGCAGCAAAATCAGCCCGAGAACCTCCCTACACCGACCACTGCCCTTGCCCCTTTCGAGTAAGGTAGTCCTCCACTAGCTTTTCTAATTAGTCAGCTAAGGGCGTCTCATAGCACCCTTGTGGTAGCACTATTTTCTCGGGTGGTCGCTCCATGTTCCAATTAACAATATGACCTTATCATGAACAATAATTAAATAACAACATAATTGGAACATGATCATAATGAAACATTAGTTTCCCAAAACCAGGTAGAGCAATAGCAAAACTACCCAACAATTCATCTGCTTGCAAGGTGAGGGATAAACAATACTAGGGAAACCTATTAGGTCCCATCAAATTAACCTGGGCATGTCTCAGTGATTAACAACGAACATTATTAGGTAAAAAGGAGTGATCAAGGGCACAACTTGCCTGAGACTCAAGATTCCAGGCACCAGGATGATCCTTAGATTCTCGTGACCTCACTGCTATTCGTAGCAATACAAACAAACATGGTATAGGTAAAATTAACATCACACCAAACATAAGCACAAACTTCATAATAATATTCTACACGTCGTTACGAGATCGTGGGTTCGAGAACCGCTAAATTCGGAGCTACAGTTATAAAGTTATGATTTTCTAAAGATTTAGGAGTGGGGTACAAAAGAAATTAAGAACATAATTTCAATTTAGGTTTCATAACAAAATAAAGCTACCAGGGGATAAACAATATTATTATGAATCTAATGCAACTGGAATGGATTAATTTGGAGTTAAAATGAATTAAATATGAATTAAACAAGTTTCTAGATTTATTTTTGTACTAAAAACCCATCTTCTTTATTAATTCTACCTAATTTATTACTCCTTGGGCTGCGGGCATTAATTCCCGATACTGCAGGGGCTAAAACATAATTTTTTGGGCTTAGTTGTAATTTGTTTTGACTTCAGAAGGATGGCGAGTTGGTATCCTAAAAATCCAGGGACTTCTATGCAAAACCACCTAGCCGAAGGGGTATCCAGCATCCAGGGCCACTAGATCGTATCTAGATGGCATGGATCAGGTTGGCCACATTACTAAACTGATATGCTGTGAGATCCCTCGGTTCTTAGATCAACGATGCAGGTTTTAAGTGACCAAGATCTATTCTTATCCACTCGATACAGGATCGACGGTCCGGATCCCATTCTGTGAAGGGGTACAATTCTTTTAATCTGGTTCGTGAAAGTCGCCTAGAGGGGGGTGAATAGGCGAAACCTGAAATTTACAAACTTTAAACACGCACTATGCTTGGGGTTAGTGTTAGAAATAATTTAGAGTGTGGAAGATAGTTGTTCTTGCCAAGAGTTGCTCAATCGATGCATACCGGTTTATGATAGGATCCTTGCTTTATCTTTGTGCTAGTAGACCAGATATTTTGCTAAGTGTAAGCATGTGTGCTAGATTTCAATCTGACCCCCAGGAGTGTCATCTTGTGGCCATTAAGTGAATTCTTAGATATTTAGTTTCTACGCCTTGCTTTGGGATCTGGTATCCAAAGGGGTCTACCTTTGACTTAATCGAATACTTAGATTCCAACTATGTCGGGTGCAAGGTTGATAGGAAGAGCACATCAGGGACTTGTCAGTTTCTGGGAAGGTCCCTGGTGTCTTGGAGCTCTAAGAAACAAACATCTATTGCCCTATCCAGCGTTGAGGCCGAGTATGTTGCCGCAGGACAGTGTTGCACGCAACTACTTTGGATGAGGCAAACCCTCCGGGACATTGGCTACAATCTGAGCAAAGTCTCACTCCTATGTGATAATGAGAGTGCAATCCGCTTGGCGGATAATCCTATTGAACACAGCCACACTAAGCACATAGACATCCGACATCACTTTTTGAGAGACCACCAGCAAAGGGGAGATATCGATATATATTATATTAGCACCAAGAACCAGCTAGCCGATATCTTCACCAAGCCTTTAGATGAGAAAAGGTTTTGTAGGATGCGTAGTGAGCTAAATGTCTTAGATTTGCATAACTTGGATTGATCTATAGCATACATGTGTTCTATGCCTTTGATCATATTTCGTTAAGCTTTATTGTCTTTAATTGCTTATTTTTTGTGCTCAAGTTGTACAAGTCATCCCCAGACCTCACAAGTCCCTATGCAAATGATGCACATGTTAAGGGGGAGGATGTGCTACAACTTGACTCCCTTGAGACTAACTTATTTGTTGAGTACTCTTGAAATAGTCTCAAAGGTGTATTGAAAGGGAAAAGTGAACTTGGACAAAGAAAGAGCTTCCACTGCATTCTGGTATAAATGTATCTTGTCCCAAGTTCTTTGTTATGCTCTCATTGCCTTTTTGCCCTTATCTGACATTTTGGTGAGGCAATGGGGTTAAAGGGCCAAAAGTTCTCCTGTTTTGGTGTTTAATGCCAAAGGGGGAGAAATTAAGGCCAAAGCAAATGGATCAGCCAACCACTTGTGAATTTCAAAAATTGTAGAGTTAGAATCTTGTGTTTGATCAAAACCCTCTTATTGCAAGAATTTGTTCTCTTATGGGGGAGATTTTTTATTATGAGAAAAAGAGGGAGTTTGTGACATTTGATCAAATTTACTCTTGAAAGATCTCTTGATTTGCCAAAACAAGTGTTTGATATAGAGATAGGGAAAAAAATTTGTTTTGTGAAAATAAACCAAGTGGTGGCAAAAGTGATCCAAATATGCCAAATTCTAAGTGAGAAAATTTGGTCTTCAATTTACACTTTTTGAGAATAATATTGCACTTTTAGTTGCTTTTTAATGTGTTGGCATAAATCACCAAAAGGAGGAGATTGAAAGGGAAATGTGCCCTTGGGCCATTTCTATAAATGTTTTGGTGATTAGATTCCCAACACATATTGTTTGGTTAATATGTGCTAAGTGCTAAAGAAGTGCAAATCAAGAATCAAGGTATGACTCTAGCCTTAGTGAATTGTTTTTGATACTAACATATTTCCCTAAGTGCTAGGAATAGTATCAAAGCAAATAAAAATGGAGTGGAGAAGTTTGGCTGAGTCCAGCCAAACCAGCACCAGCCTTCGGTGCACCAGACTGTCCGGTGTGTAGGCTAGTTCAGCAGCGAAGTCACTGCTCTCGGGAATCGGTGAGGGTGCCATGGCTAAAAATCACCGGACTGTCCGGTGGTGCATCGGACTGTCCGGTGAGCCAACAGCGCCCGCGCCAACGGTCGGCTGCGCGATCAACGGGCGCCACGTGGCCTGAGCCAATGGCCACCAGGCGGCACGGGACTATCTAGTGTGCAGCGAACAGTGTCCGGTGCACCAAGGGGGCCAAAGGCTCAATGATCGGCTTTGCTAGAAAAGGAAAGGAATCAGGCACTGTTCATGTTCGGTGGTGCACCGGACTGTCCGGTGCGCCAACCGGCAGAAGGCAAGAATTGCCTTCCAAATGGAATTCCAATGGCTCCTAGCTGCCTTGGGGCTATAAAAGGGACCCCTAGGCGGATAAAACAAAACACCAAGCCTCCATTGAACATCCTAAGACGCCTAGACCCCGCAACCACGCAATCGGATCATCGTGTTTGAAATTTGAGCACCTCTTGAGTTATAAACTCCCTGCGTCGTGTTTGTGTGCTCACGTCTTGACTTGTGTGCGTGTGATTGCTGTGATTCTTGCGTATGTTTCTTTCCCTCCCTTACTCTTGTGCTTTTGTTGTGATCAACTTTGTAAGGGTGAGAGGCTCTAACTTGTGGAGATTCCTCACAAACGGGAAAACAACTATAAGGAAGAAAACTGTGGTATTCAAGTGGATCATTGGATCAGTTGAAAGGGGTTGAGTGCAACCCTCATCCATTGGGACGCCACAACGTGGAAGTAGGCAAGTGTTATACTTGGCCGAACCACGGGATAAAATCACCGTGTCTTTTGTGTCGCTTTTCCTTGTGATTGGTTTCTTTTCTAGAGTTCTTGCTATAGCAACTTGGAGATAATCTTACTAACATTTCATAACCAAGTTTGGGCTATTTAGTGTTGAATTTTACAGGATCACCTATTCACCCCCCTCTAGGTGCTCTCAAGGTGTCTTCTTGTTCTTTTGGGATCTTTTTCGAGCCATCACTTCGAGGTGTTAGACTCAATATGAAGTGCCTAGCTCCTATACCAATTGAAAGTCGCCTAGAGGAGGGTGAATAGGCGAAACCTGAAAATTATAACTTTAAACCCAGACTTGATCCCTTGATTAGTGGTTAGAACACGATGCGCAATTATTGGAGTATAAAACTAAGACCTTTGCTTGCAAAGAGTATTGCTTTCAAAGAGTGCAGATTTAACAAAAGCAACATAACTAAAATGTTTATGGACAAAAATGCAAGAGGGCTTAAAGAAATAACACAAGTTCTTTCTCGCAAGTCGTTGCTTCTATAAATGTGAATTTAACTTGAGGCAACAGAAAGTGATATTAACAAAGAATAGTGCAATAGAACTTAGAGAGGGAGAAGACAAACAAACTACAAGCAATGAACACAAGTGACACGGGTGATTTGTTTTACCGAGGTTCGGTTCACCAAGAACCTAATCCCTGTTGAGGAGTCCACTAAGGACGGGTCTTTTTCAACCCTTTCCCTCTCTCCACCGATCACCAAGACCGGCGAGTGCTTCTTCTTAATCTCAAGGATCACTAAGACCCCGCAAGGACCACCACAAACTTAGGTGTCTCTTGCTAGCTTTACAAGTCTCCAAAAATTTGGAGGAAGATGAATGGGAGTCAAAACTCCATGCTCAAATGATGACAAGATGTAACACACACTTTCTATCAATGATTCTCACAAGCCACTATCGCTAAACACACACGAGTAGCTCTCTTTTGCTTGATCTCTCTTTTGTGGCACTTGTGAGGCTTTGATGTGGCCTAAATCTTGTGTATGAGATAGATCAATGAATGGAGGTGATTGGGAGGGCTTGGATATATCAACTATATGCCTTGATATGTTGCTTGGGCTCCCACACCTTGAAATGGTCGATTGAGCTGGTATTTATAGGCCCCAACGCCTCATATAGTCATTGGACAGAAAGCAACAGCTTTCTGTCGACGGGCACACCGGACAGTCTGGTGCGCACCGGACACTGCACTTTTCATTATCCGATGCGTGCCACGTCAGTCACCCGTTGGAGTCGACCATTGGATTTGTCTGCCCCTATGGTGTACCAGATAGACTGGTGGCGCACCGGACAGTCCGGTGCGACTGACTTTCTCTGATCGCTTCTGCCCTTCTGTCCTTTCTGATCACGTAGCAGTCGACCGTTAGTGAAGATGATCGTTGGACCTAGGCTCACTGGACAGTCCAGTGCACACCAGATAGTCTGGTGAATTTTAGCCATGGAGCCCTTCGTTTTCCCGAGAGCGGCCAGTTCATGGGGGCACGCTAGCCAGTGTCCGGTGCACACCAGACAGTCTGGTGCGCCACAGGCTAGAGCAAGCCTATCTTGCCCTATTGTTGGATTTCTTTGCTGACTCTTTTAGGCTTCTTTTGATCTTGAGTCTTGGACCTTTTTGCTTCTTTTTATGTCTTCTATTGAGGTGTTGCATTATCATTTCCTTAGTCCAATCCTCTTTGCAATTTGATTCTGTTGGGGACTTGTTCTCAAATGCTATGAATTAAGAACAAGGCAACACAGAATGTTAAATGTTAATGCCCTTCGTCCTTCGAAGCATTATTTCCCTTAGGATATAATGATCTTCAGACAAAGGTCATGAGAGACATACCTTCGTACATTATCATATATGTTAATGAAAGAAGAAGCATATGAAATATAAGAGACAACATAAACAATCACATAACATAATTAACTCAACCTCATTATATTACCATGGAAAGACATAAACAATATTGAATTACAAATGTACCTTTGGCTTGATAGAAGGTAAAAGTACAAGTGTGATGCACAAGTCAGCATGAACAGTACGGGGGTACTGTTCATCTATTTATAGGCACAGGGCGTAGCCTGTGCAAAATTACATTCATGCCCTTCATGTTTACTATTGACATTAGGATAATCTATTAAGGACTAAAAAGCCTTTTCCTCTTTAAGTCGGTTCCTTTTCTGCTACTGAGCCGAAGCTTCCTTGCACATAGCTTTGAAACTGGTTCGGCCTTCATCCCAACCATGCTTTTCATATTGTGGATAGCTTCATCCCGATTCCAAAGGCTCCTGTACATATATTACACTTGGGAAAACATTGTTAATCATGTTTTTGAGGACCTTCGGAAGACGAAGGCCCCAATAGTAGCCCCTCGCAGTATTAATTTGTTAAGATAACGAATTTAGACTGCGACATGGACGAAGGCTTTAAACCGAAGGTCCAAAAAATACCTTTCCTTTGCTAGAATAGCAACAGTCAATGACAGCCGGGGCCCTTCAATTTGGAGCGCACTGATCGTATAAATAAGAACTCACACCAGCTGCATTTGATATGCTGTTTGTGCCATTTGCATTGTTTTCTCAATTTTATAGCTCTTGTTCACTAGTGCTTGTTAGATTTTCATGCTCTCTGAGCTTTGGCTAAAAAACTCATTTTTACCTTTTTGAAGAAGAAATTCTCAAGACAAGAAAGTTGCTGCTGAGACGAAGCTGACTGAAGAGAAGCTGTTTGAGGAGAAGAAGAGTGTGGATCCTTATATTGCTGGATTTGTCGAGTCAATGGCAAAAACAAATATAGAGAAGATTACTAAAGATATATTGGAAGGCTTATCTGAAGATACTGATGACAGCGATAGCTATGATATAGAAAGTGGGGACGAAGATTCTGAGGATCGGCCCTGGAGGCCAAGTCATTCAATCTTCGGAAAATCGACCATCAAACAGAGTCATCTTGAAAACATGAGAGGAAGGTACTTCCGGGATATGTCTATCGTGAGGGTTGGCAAGGTCCCTGCCCGTGAGGAAAACGAAGTTGTCATTTTCCGAAGCTTCTTCAAGGCTGGGCTTCGGTTCCCTTTGAGTAAGTTTGTAGTTGAAGTACTGAAGACTTACCAAATTTTCCTTCATCAGATCACCCTCGAAGCCATAATAAGGATGGGGATTTTTGTCTGGGCAGTAAGGAGCCAAGGGCTAGAGCCAAGCGCTAAGTGCTTCTGCAGTATGCACGAACTTCTGTATGAGACGAAGGCCATGGGCAAAGAACAATATCACAACAACTTCGGTTGTTATGGATTTATCGCTCGCCCCAACGCAAGCCACCCAGTGCCAACATTTCGGAAGAGATGGCCCGGAGCTTGGATGGAAGAATGGTTTTATGTGAAGAATGATTTATCAGCGAGGGAGGACATTAAAGAAGTCATCATGCGCCCCATTTGGTCCTGCTTCGGCCTCCGAAGGCCGAAGGTCGAAATTGATGATGTCGCCGAAGCGTGTCAGAAGGCCTTTAGTACTGTCTGCTCCTTCATCGGCACAAGAGATTTAATTCAAGAGCATATAGTGTGGCAGAACCTCCCAAGTTATTGGGCCCACATGCACCTGTTCTTGTCTCAAAGACCTCAGACGGCTATGTATGTGCACCAAATAACTTAACAGGATCCGTCCGAGTGTCCCAAGGACCTCGGATAAACCACGAACAACTAGGATCGCAGGATTAAGTAAACACAAATCACACACCAACATCTTGCAGCGGAATCTTATTACAAGGAGTATACAAGTTACAGAATTGGAGTAGTTACAGAAGAATTTCACTTTGAAATATTGCAAAACTTTTTGTAAGTTTGAAGTATATGCTAGCTCAAGTGACCATCCTCAATAAGAAGTATAGAAGAAGTACTTATACTTATAAGAAGGCTGAGCCCACCGGCACTTAACACCATCAACTGCAACACAAAGTTAAAACCTGAAAAAACAACAGGGAAAAAAACCCTCAGTACGCAATTACTCAGCAAGACTTACTCGACTAAAGAAAAGACTCTCAAGGATATGCTGGTTAAATAGGAATCAAGGAAAAGGCTTTAGCAAGAATCAACTTAGATACTTTTGCAGAAATAGCTTACTAAAGTGAGTCCTTACTTTCAATATTTTAATGCCATATTAAATATTAATAGACTCTGGTTGCATCTAGTCTAATTTCACCATCTCATCAATACAACATCATTTTTATTCATAATGTTTACATCCTGACCAAGGTTGCAGGTCAGTGATCAAGTCTCCACTGTTCGGGGATATAACGGCGATCCGAATCGATTTACTCAGCTGAGGATCTCTAACCACACGACATATGTAGCACTTAACCCTTGCATATGTCAACCGTTCCCATAGATCCTCCACAACGTGAACCGGTCCGCGCTACCCGGGAGCACAGTATTCCTCCATGCAGCCTCTAGCCAGGAGGGTACACGCTACTCCCACCATCTCCCACGCCTAGTGCGCGGTTGTCTTTTCACGTATGGAATAGCCGGGTTCAAGCTTACCCTGTCCCATATCCAGGGCATGTGGCCAGTTAAGATAGTCCTTGATCATACAGGCCTACATACGCATCCAATCCTTAATTAACCTGGGTGGAGCATCACCTGTTCCTAACCCAAGTCTCGATTTAAGTACTTCCATCCTTAGGATTGTTTTGTGTTTCTTAGGATGAAAAGAGCATTATAGGGAACTTTGCAGTAAGATCCCACCATGCTTCCAATAAAAATATTCTTGCAGGTAGAAGCCATCCTTCCTCAGGATAAACCTGAGCTAGGCATAAGTGCAAAGGACAAACTCTATCTGCTTATAAGCAGGGCTAAGCATTTTTTTGTAAATCATATTTTGATACTTCACCAGAAGTATCTATAAAAGGAATGGATTTCAAGGTAGCTAATGCATCAAAGGGTTTCCAAGCAACTCCTATAAACTTAATACATATTCACTAGACTTAAAGTGTGTAAAAATAATTTAAAAATACAAGGAAGGGGTTGCATGCACCGGGGCTTGCCTGGAATAAACACTACGTTAGTGTTTGTTAGCCGACGATCACTTGACGACCATTCTTTGTCTTTGCACTCGTTCAGATTATCCATCTTCAGGTTGGTCCGACTGACGACATCGTCTTGCGGAGATGTTCAATCCCTGCATTATCCTGGGGTCGACTTGGCTCGTCTTGTGCATCACGTGATCAATTAACGTATCTAAATAATATGCATAATGCACATGAATGGATATACACAGAAATAGCACACGACTAATTATTGCTACACTGAAGAGGATTAAATACTTAGCGGCGAGGCATATAATAACACTTAAAAGCAATTACCAAATGACGAGATGGTACTAAATACCACGTCCACGCTATTTTAATTTAACTTAGTCCAATTCGAGTAGCAAGCGATAATAAACTAAGCACAAGTCCTATACCATTCTTAGCTAACGCCCAATGTTAAACGATTCGCCAAACTTTGATTCGCTATTTTTAAATACCAATAATTCAGAATAAGGATAGGACCATATTAATCAACTTTGTAAACCACTTAAATCCTAAAGATTTAAAACACTACAAAACAATGTCCACTAACTAGTTTTAAAGCGGACCAAACGATGTTTCTCGGATTTTGACTGAAATCGATTTCGGATGCTATTCTCCTTTAATTATTCGGGCAGCAGCCAATACCTACTCGAGGCATTTAACCGGTCACAAGACATCGATGATAACGACTAGTAGAGCAAGGCATTGACTCCATCCCATAAACAAAAATTCAGCACGACATCACTGATACAATCTATTGGCAAGCTGATAAAAACACTAAACTTATTTTATGTCTCACCAATATTATATTAAATCCACGAATTAAGTTAATTAATAGGAATAGCAAACTAAATTCACCATTATCGACTCCTAAGAGTAACATATGGATAGACAAACTAACACACTTAACACAATTAGCCTAAATAGAACTTATCGGCTAATTAATTAAATGCTAAACTTATCCCTCGCATTATTAATTATACCACATCGCTCACAAAGAACTATTTTAATTTTATTTCGTACCACACATATTTATTCAATCTATCTAACAATTTGACTAACAGGAATAACGAATCAGCTCGCCATACTAAAATCCTACTTGAACACACGAAATCGACGAGATCTGGTTAAAAAGAGAACGATGACGATTATTGGTTTTAAATCGAACAAATATTCAATTAAGACATTTTAGCAAATATTTAATATAACCACAACACAGTTACAACTAACTAAAGAATCATCGTGACCAATATACTCATTTAATTCGTTAATTAAATTAAATAGCCAGAGTAATATATGAGCTTACCGCAACTAAGCTGATCTCGGATTTCGTAAGGACCATGACTACCACCAGTTTATTCATTTCACCGGTCGATGCATTGGAGCTTCCTTTTCCTCAAAATCCTAGGGCTCAACCCAAACACAAGACGCATACGACTCGCAGGAGCTGACGAGGTTGTAGCCGAGAAACGACGAGGAAAATTAGCGAAGATGAGAATAGCGAACGATGACAGTGCAGTACACACGGCATGGCGTGCTGCAGCGATTGAGTGTCGAGGCGAGGTCAGAGAAGCGGCGTCGGCATCTGGCGAGGCCCGAGCCAGAAACCGGGCGAGGAAGAAGGAGCTTGTAGGGGCGCCAAGGTGAGAGAGCAGCACGTCGGGGAGGCCAACGACCGGTGATGCTTGAGGGCGGAGAAAGTCTGGGCGAGGTGGGTGATGGCTGGAGCGGCCATAGGAGAGGAGACGAGAACGCTGGGGAGCTCAGGCACGCGCGATCATGTGGAGAGGAGTACAGCGGATGCGTGTGCATGAGATAAAGACAGAGGTGGCGTGCAGGATATAGAAAATGGAATTATTGTTCCCAGAGAACCAAAGTATGGGTCAAGCTAAATGAACTCACGCGAACGCTTGGAAATAAGCGGTGCCCTACGCGCATGGATAAGAATAGAGAAGAGAGGATAAGGATAGCAGTGCAGTGAAAAGGGAATAAAGAGAATAAAATTTGAGCTTTTCCTCTTCTTAATTAATAAATAATTTCCTATCTGATTTATATTTTTAGACAACAATTAATCCTAGATTTAATTCTAAGATCATGGCATGATTTAATTAGAGTTTAAACTACAAAAGTTTTGAATAGTTAATATTTGCCTCAATTTTGAATTCAATATACACCAGTCTAAATTAATACGACACGAGCCACAAAAATCTAATTTGACTGAGAGGTGAATAAATTAGATTCAAACGACATTTAGGCTACACATTAATTGGATATGATTTGATTTAGTGAATACTTCGGAATCAGATGAATTTGCACCCGTTATTTATATCCAAAGTTTTGGATCGGGGCGAGACGCAATCGGAACAAATCAGAACGATGTTAACAACAGTATTTTAGACTGTGTTCCATTTGATTTGAAATCAAATAATTTCATCCGCAGTCAACACCCGATCCCACGACCACAAATAACTTACGTGGAGAATCGAATCTCAATTATAATCCTTGGGCACGATTTCTCAGCTGACAGGCAGAGACGGAATTATTTTGCACCAAAAATTCTAGTTGTTGAGTTCGGCTTCGGTATTCAAGACTGTATTTAGTCCCGTCTAATTTTACGATTTTCACCGGCTATCGATCATCTAATTTTGATGCCAAGGATCACACGCTGAGAGAAATAATTTAATTAATAGCACATTATTCTTTTCGGACAGCGCGGGGCTCCAAATTTTACATAAAATATTTTCATATTCATTTACGCGCGTGATCCGAACAGTTCAAAATTCGCCAGTGACGAAGATTCGATAATTCAAAAGCTTCATGAACCCTTTTTAATTGCCAAGATTATCGAAATAAAAACGACACCAAACTCAAACTTTTGTGAGATGATTAAATTCCAAGCTAAACGAGATTTCTCGAATAATCTTGGTAATCGGAGACGGGGCTGATATCGAAATCGTTATTCACCCCGGCCTTCCTACTTACGTCCATAATCGCTGTTTAACGGGAGATAACACCTAGGGTGTTACATATAGCATTCAGAGTATGGCCGCTTGTGGAAGACTGGGAAATGCTGAAGGAGACCATCACTAACTCTGGTGAAGGTGATTTGGTCCGACTGAAATATACATTCAAATTTGGAGATAAGTTTGATGAACCGAATGATGATTGGCTAAAGTGTATCGAAGCTACAAGTGATGAACTACTTGGAGCATATTCCAAGGCAGAATATAATGCACTGTCCACAGCCTTCGAAGGTCAGGGAAAAAAGAGTCAGAACAGAGTTTTTGACGTGATTGGCTTTGTTTACCCCGACTATCGGTACCCGCTGCGGGGACAAGGGAAAAAGAGGAAAGCTGCTACCTCGGCCAACCTAGATGAGCCTGTGCCAAAGGGAAAAAAGTTGAAAGTTCTAACCCACCGGCCGCGTTGCATCGAACCGGCTGTGATACCTAAATTTGACGAAGGGACCGCTTCAGCTGCCAAATCAAAAGAGAACTATCCTCCTGCACATAGGATTGAAGAGCCAGCTAAAATGCCGAAGGTGCTTTCAATTAAGCTAGTTGAAACGAAGGCTAAAAAGGCTGAAAGGCCGGAAATTAAAGAAATGACAAAAAAGACAGAGATTTTAAGCCCTTCAACAGAGGCAACAGTGCCGAAGACACAAAAAAGTTCTGCCACAACTCCCAAGAGGAGAAGGATGGCAAATGTGCTAGATGTTGTGTTGGAGACAGCAAAAGCCTTGAGTTCTACTCCTTCAAGAAAGATTGTCAAAGCTTCGAAAGCGCAACCCGAAGCTGAAACAAAGCAGGAAGAAGTCGAGGCTGCAATAATTGAAATTGAAACCGAAGCTAGGCCCTCAGAGCCCACCGAGATGGAACCTGCCGTAGTTGAAGAAAAGGCAGCAAAGCAAATTGCATCTAAAAAGGTTGAAGCCACTGCTACCGAAGCTTCAAAAGAAAGTGCTGATTACATCATTCGTCATGCTTCGGGAAAGGGGCTTTCTCAAGAAGAAAAGCTAGAAGCAGTACACTATGCTCGAAAATTGAAATATCCGAAGGGGGCATTAGTGTTTAATGGCAGTGGGGAAGAAGAATTTTTGTACTGTCTCCCAGATAATAAAGAAATATCCGTTTACTGGGAGATAGCAGAAGCATCGGATTCCCGAAGCTAGAAGATGGTCTTTCGATCTTATCGAAGGATGAGCTTGCTGACAGCTTAGCGTATAATAGCATAAAGGTATAAAATCTAATTTTGTATTTTGAATACGAAATATTTTATTTGCTTATACTTAAATCTGCCCTCCTCATGCAGGGCCTAATTCTTAGCAATGCGCTTAGGGCTCAGAAAGACATTGAAGACGAAGGATATACGATGGCTTTGAACAACCTTCGTTCAGAGGTAATTGAGCTAAGAAATGAAGTTCTTGAAAAAGACAAAATCTTGATTTCATTAGTAAACAAAGTGAAAGAAGATGAAGCTAGTTTCAAGGCTCAAGCCGAAATCCAGAAGAATGAAATCGAAGACCTTCAGAAACAATTGGCAGAGGCCAAAGAAAAATGCGCTCTCGCAGAGGCTAACCGAGAGGCTAGTGAATATTGGAAAAACTATTTAGAGAAAACAGTTGAAGAACTTCGCGCATCCAAAGAAAGATGTTTTGAAAAATCTTGGACTTGCGTGGAGAAGATAAAGGCTAGCTTTGCCAACGTGGGCACCTATTCTAACAAAGATAACTTCATATGAGGCGACCCTAAAGGTGTTATCGAGTGGATAAGTGGGGAGGCCGAAGCTTTCGAAGAAATCTTAAGTGATCGCAGGGATGTCTGCGCGTTCTCCGGTGCGAGGGGAATTTCAGCCATCCTAGAGAAAGCGGGTTGCGACCATGTCAAGACCCTGGCCCAGGCCGAAGCTGCCTTCTCTGTGGATGATACAAAGGATCCCTCAGCTGAAGCAAGTTTAATGGGCGGAAAATTTTACAATGACATCTGCGTAAATGGTGGCCGAGAAATGGTTCACAAGATTATGAAGAAAAGCGAGAAAGACATCCATGACGCCCGAGTACAAGCAAAACAGGCTGAAGAAGCTGCAGAGCGCGAGAGACGCATAGGTATTGTTTTGCGGCATCTAGCTTCATCATTTGTTTTTGTGGCTTCAGACTGATTATTTTTTCGCTGTAGCTGAATTATCTCCGCCACCGGAACCGTTCGACCCCCTAGCCGATCCAGAAACGAAGGAAGAACTAGAGATCATCAATATGGCCGAATCTATTGTTGACAAAGTCGTCAATAAATTGTTGAATGAGATTGCGGAGAAGGTCCTGAAGGAAGACTAGTACTTATTGTAGAAATATTTTTAGATGGACAATGTAGCTTTGTTGTAGCAAAACTGTAATATTTGATGTGTGTATTTTTGAATCTAATATGTAAATTGTTTGTAATTCACTTCTTTGTGATGCATGAAACTTTATATACATACCGTTTTTGAGCCTTCGGCGAAAAAACACCTTTTCTTCTTTTCATGCTTCATAAAGAAAAAGATCCATGCTTCGTAAAAACAACCATGCTTCATAGAAATATCCATACTTTATAAAAACATCCATGCTTCGTACATAGGGAATCCCTTCTTTTGCAACAAAGCTGACGAAGCTGTATTTCTCATCTTGCTTTGTGCCTTAGCACATTTTCATTTTTACAGAACATTCTCCGAAGATAAACTTCGTATTCAATTCGTGTCATTGGTGCGATATGATGTATGATGTGATGCTATGCGGGATGATGTGATGATATGATGCTAATGTCTTTGACGCACACCCATACGCCCACACTGAAACACACAATCTCTGCGTCCCCTTGGGAACAATCAAAAATCTCTTTGTCGTTTATTTTTTGGCTTCACCGCTTATTTTTTGTGTAAGTTATGCATCCCCTTAGGAACGTCTTTTGAACTTCTTCGCCTTCTATTTTGGCAGTATAAGTTCTGCATCCCCTTAGGAACGTCTTTTGAACTTCTTCGCCTTATATTTCGGCGGTATTTGGCTCTGCATTCCCTTTGGAACGACTTTTGAGCAGAAAACTTACATTGTACTCCCTTAGGAACGTCTTTTTGTATCTTCGGCATAACTTACGCTGTGCTCCCTTAGGAACGACTTTTGTAGTTTCGGCAATTTTTAGCTCTGCATTCCCTTAGGAACAACTTTTGAGCTTCGACACTTTTGAGCTTCGTAAGTCTGTGAAAAAGATATATTTCATTCTGACAAAAGCAAAACTATTACAGAGAATTAAAACTAGATTTACATTTCTTGTTCCTTGTTGAAAAACAAAATGACATAAACTATAAAAGTATTTTGGGGGTAGGATATCGCTCAATAAATGTGCTTTGATTCTGGCACAGTAATGTTGACTGTGCGAGCTTCGGATTCCTCCCTGAACTCCCGTTGCTGTTGGGTGTGCTGGCGCCCTTCTGGCTGCTGGCTTCGAGAATAGGTTGGTTGTAGTGGTGGTGGAGGAGGGAGCTACGGCCAGGAAGCCTGGGAATTACTAGCCGAAGCGGCAGAAACTGCAGAATGATTGCCCACATATTCTGGTATGTAAGGGGAGTGGCACGAAGCAGTGTGCAAGACCTGCTTCGGCTGATTCTGTCGAGCTTCGGTTTCCGCGATCTCCTTCTGCTTCTAAATGGTGATTTGGCACATTCTTGTAGTATGTCCCTTATCCTCACCACAAAAAAAGCAATAAATCTTCCTAGGCTGATCCCCATATCTTCCTCCGAAGCCCCTGGTGCCTCTGCCCCTTGGAGCTGGGGGCCTGAAAGAGCTTTGCTGTTGCCCCGAAGGTTGTGAGGTGTACTGTGACCTCTAGGGCTGACTTCCCTTGTCATTGCTCTGGCTGGAGCAATGGATCGACCTGACATGCCTTGGGTGAATTCGTCCTCCGAAGCCCCTGGTCATCTCAGAGAATCTGTAAGCTTCCTCCCTTCTTTGGCGGAAGTCGTTGGTAGCCCAGATGTACTCATCCATCTTCTAAAGCAGCTTCTCCAAAGTTTGTGGGGGCTTTCTGGCGAAATATTGAGCAGTAGGTCCTAGCCGAAGACCCTTGATCATGGCCTCAACGGCGCTTGTGCTCTCAGTCGCAAGAACCTTCGGACATATGCCTGAAGGTATTCTTCGTGGTCTTGCATGCATTGGAACAGGGCCTGAGCTGTGACTGGCCTCGTTTGAAAGCCTTGGAAACTGGTAACCAGCATGTCTTTGAGCTTCTGCCATGACGTGATAGTCCCTGGCCGAAGAGAAGAATACCATGTCTGGGCTACATTCTGGACTGCCATGACGAAGGACTTCGCCATGACTATGGTGTTGCCCCCGTACAAAGATATAGTTGCTTTGTAACTCATCAGAAACTGCTTTGGATCTGAATGCCCATCATACATGGGAACCTGGGGTGGCTTGTATGATGGGGGCCATGGAGTAGCATGCAGTTCTGCTGCCAAGGGAGAAGCATCATCAAAAGTAAAAGTATCATGACTAAAATCATCATACCATCCATCTTCATTGAATAGGCCCTCTTGACGAAGTTCCCTATGCTGGGGCCTTCGGTCTTGTTCATCTTGAGCAAGATGACGCACTTCTTCAGTAGCTTCATCAATCTTCCTTTGAAGGTCGGCCAGCCGTGCCATCTTCCCCTTCTTCCTTTGCACTTGTTGATGGATGATTTCCATGTCTCTGATCTCTTGGTCCAACTCCTCCTCCTGGAGTGTTGGACTGGTGGCCTTTCTCTTCTGGCTTCGAGCCTCTCGGAGAGAAAGAGTTTCCTGATTTGTGTCCAGTGGCTGCAGCGCAGCAGCCCCTCGCGCTGAAGCTTTCTTCGGCGGCATGACGAAGGTCAATGCTTGCCAAAGGTGGTCGAATGAGTTCACCGGAGGTGGGTGCCAATGTTGGGGACTTGTTCTCAAATGCTATGAATTAAGAACAAGGCAACACAGAATGTTAAATGTTAATGATCTTCGTCCTTCGAAGCATTATTTCCCTTAGGATATAATGATCTTCAGACAAAGGTCATGAGAGACATACCTTCGTACATTATCATATATGTTAATGAAAGAAGAAGCATATGAAATATAAGAGACAACATAAACAATCACATAACATAATTAACTCAACCTCATTATATTACCATGGAAAGACAGTAACAATATTGAATTACAAATGTACCCTCAGCTTGATAGAAGGTAAAAGTACAAGCGTGATGCACAAGTCAGCATGAACAGTACGGGGGTACTGTTCATCTATTTATAGGCACAGGGCGCAGCTTGTGCAAAATTACATTCATGCCCTTCATGTTTACTATTGACATTAGGACAATCTATCGAGGACTAAAAAGCCTTTTCCTCTTTAAGTCGGTTCCTTTTATGCTACTGTGCCGAAGCTTCCTTGCGCATAGCTTCGGAACTGGTTCGGCCTTCGTCCCAACCATGCTTTTCATATTGTGGACAGCTTCATCCCGATTCCGAAGGCTCCTGTACATATATTACACTTGGGAAAACATTGTTAATCATGTTTTTGAGGACCTTCGGAAGACGAAGGCCCCCAACAGATTCTTTCACTCATATATCTTCTTTTGCCTAATACTAGCTCCACAATAGTGATATGTTGATTTTGAGCTTTCCAACCTTTCTAGGCGTGTTGAAAAGGTTTCTTGGGGTATTTAGAATTTGTCCAAAGAGTAGAACTATTGGTAGTTCATCTATTCCATGTATTACCCCTATTTGGTTGAAATTGAGCTGATTCTGACTTAGAAATTGAATTGTTGATCTTATGAACCTGTGAACCAGAGACTAGGCAAACTGGTTAGTCCGAATGGTTGTGAAGGTCATCAAGCACCAAAATATAAGAAACGTTTTTAAGGCCATTTCCCTTTCAATCTCCCCCTTTTTGGTGATTGATGCCAACACAAATCAAAGCAAATATGACGTATGAAATTGTAACTAGTTTGCAATTGATCAAGTGTTCATAAGCTATTGAAATGGATGTAGTTCTAAGTGAATATGAGTGAAATTGACATGATTGTAAATTTGGACAACATTTGCATGAAGCACCCTAGATCCTCTGGGACTCAAATGTGGTACAATTACTAGTCACAGGAGGCTAGTAAACACATTTATACATCAGATGATTCCAGATGTGCTTAAACTAGACAAACCTATAAAGGTGGCGATCAACTTTAAGAGTTGGTCCACAACTCGGGACATATCATCAGAGTGGGGCTGAAGCAGCCCGATATACGCAGCAAAGCAATTTAGCGGTCCAACAGCCACAGGATATTTTGCAGAAACAACAATATTTGATGCAGGGTTGTTTTGTAAAACATTTTGTATTTTTCAAAGCGCATCCTCTCCCAAAGGAGCAGGAAGTTTTTCAATATTAGAACAAAATCCCCTGGACTAAACCATCCAGGTATCTCAGCAGTTTCCCACTGGTTTTCATTTTCAAAAACAGCTACTGGACTTCCTGTCCACCATAGCTCACGGCTCAACCGCCGGACTTTTTAAAAACCACTTTTCCACTACTACAGATCCTGTTATATGAGACGGTTAATTTTCAGTTATTAAGACGCTTATGAAATGTCCATATTTGATGGAGTCGCAAAAGATATCCCATATTTAAGATGGTTATAAACCGTCTTAAAAGATATTATATAAGACAATTTTTAATTTATAACCATCTAAAAAATATATTTATTTAAGTCATTTTGTCCGATAAACCGTCTTAAATTAGGTTTTTGTTTAAGACACTTCTTCTAAAGAACCATCGAGAATACGAACATTATAAGTCACAAAGTATTTATCTAACTGTCTAGAATATCCTATAATAATAGACGCTTGCAACAAGAAAATCATCTTATTTAAGAGACAGATATTGTACATTTTGGAAACCATCCTATTAAGATTTAAACAAAATGACTTACAAGGCAGTATATTCTTAAAAAACAATGAACAACTCATCAAAAAGCCAATATCATGGCTACGAAGAGTGTTTCCCATGCTCTTCACAAAAATAATGAACAACCCATATTATTCTTTAGTCGAGGATAATACAAATAATATCTTGGGACGAGTTTGATATCCTAGCAGCCTCGGCAATCCTGAGAGCCATGATAGATTTGTATGTTGCGAGCTCTGTGTTCGTCATGAGAATTGGACCTTGTTGCGCAGTCGAATAGCTCTTTATACAGCCTATTTTGCCGCATGTTCAGCTTGGGCAACTCTCTGCAATGCTGCCTCCTCTTCATCATTGTCTATCAACCATAATGCACAAACAAATGAAATAAGATTATTCTACCTCGGGAAAACCACATTGATGCGATAAATACTTGATTGGACACCACTTCACCAATTTAATGTCGTTAAACGTATCATATTTAGGACACATTTTTATTTTACTTTTTTTATTTTATTGCCAAGTGCATAACAAGGTTGGCCTGAGAAGTCCATGACATGGTCTTAATGTTAGGGATCTCAAATGTCAAACAGAGGAGAAAATTGTTGTTTACTTTACAGCCAGAACAAAATAAAAAACTGGAAAGGAGGAGCACAAGAATTGAAGGTTTATTAAGCAGTACTAATTACCATGCAATGAAATTTCAAGCTTTCCATGACCAACTTGGCTTTTTGTCTCTTGAAAGATCTCTTTCGCTTCATGACAGACTTTTGTGATAGATGCCCTCGCCTTATGGGTGCACCCTAAGATTGGAACATTGTTTCAATTAGATAATTTACCATGAATCTTGACAAAAACAAAAAACAACGATAGGGGGACATAGCAAGAACCAATATATGTGAATCGAATGAAGAAGGAGAAGGCATTTCAGTAATATTCTCTTACGGCATCAAGGAGCCTGCAAGTCATCACAATACAGAGTTAGCAGTTCAGCATAAATAATTTCACATTTTTACTTGTTCACTTGCTCCTACTTAAGCAATCCTTAGTTATTCGGTACTTTAAAATCAATTTAAGGAAAAAGAATGCATGTCTCTATCAAAAACAAGTGCTTTGATTACCAAGCACTTGCTTGATCTTCTTAAAAGTTAAATACATAATGCAGTGCATGTATAAGTAGTAGAAAGAATAGAAATGCAACAGACTTGCTCATACCTAGGTCTAAGTAGTAGAAAGACAATGTATACTTTTGGTAGGATGCAGAGCATAAAAATAATTGCAAGTTTTGTGAAATTGAAAGGTCGAAGAATTACCAGTAGATCATATGAACAAAGGTCATATTTCAGTAAATGTAGCAAAAAACAGTGAAGAATAGAACTTGCACACTTTCTTTATAGACCTGAAAAGGGAACTTCCTGCTTAGTGATGCAATAACAACATGCCGGCAGGCAGTACGCAGATATCCCTAATAGCTTTAGTATCAGGAGGGGGTAGATCTTCTCCATTCCATGTCCATGAAACATGCTAATCTGTTGAAACTAAGAATTGATATGCGAAAGGTGAATATTCACCAAAGTTTGCTATAAACATTGGTACTCACATGAAGTCATTAAGCAAAACTTGTATTAAGAGTTAAGACATGTGCCTTTGTAAGTTTGTGTTCAGCACAAAATCCATGTACCCTTCCCCAAGTGAACACGATCTGACTGGATGCATCTATTACCCACAACTCGAGCTCCATCAACCAAAAACTCATTATACAAAACATGCAGCAATTATGAGTCAGTGAATGATAAAGTTCCTTCATAACTCTACTGCTATAGACATATAGTGATAGTGCAGTTCCACTCATTGTAGTCACGATTCTCTTCAATGTTGTAACTATGTTGTGAAGTGTGTACCACCACACATTTCCACAGAGCAAAATCGATACCTCATCCATGAACTAATCCATTATGCAAGAACAAAAAGATATCAACCAAACAAAGCCAAGTGGATGGATAGTTATTAGGCATAACAGGTGTAATTAGATCAGATCCGAATACAAATGGTTTTCATTAGGGTTTGGCAGCTCGGTTTCGAATAGCAGGGAAGGTGGCCGTTGGGCATACCTGGTGGGCGGTGGGCACTTGTCGCCGCTGAAGGGCCGACTGGCAAAGGGGGGAAGGGGAGAAAGGTTACACAAACACGTGCTCGCCTTCGGACCTTACCGACGATCTCGCTAGGGTTCCGCGATGGCGACACTGCGTTCCCAAGATCGACGCGCTCCTGGACTCGGCGCGTTTCGTCGCAGGTGTCGAGTAGCGCCGCGAGGGCGCGCTGTGCCGGTCGTCGCCTTGGGGACGCGGGTGGGCGCCAAGCGATCCGTGAGCCGTCGCCGGTGGAGGGTGCGTGCGCATGGATTGAACTCGGGTCAAGAAGGTATTCTGCTACTACGGCGCAAGTGTGGGCGCTGAAGTAGGGAAATAACGGGCTCTGCCGCTGAACGGTTAGTGGGCTGGCCCATCAGAGTACAGGCGCAGGCTCAGGCGCTTAGCTGGGGGAGAAAACAAAGGGACACGAAATATTAAAGATCGTTTTTTATTAGGTCCAAACCGAATCGGGTCGAGGGGCAGTCTCTAGTGAGGGCTCATGGTCAGGAGAGAAAGTGAAGACACAAAAAGAAAATGATAAATAATTTTTCACACGTCAGCACGATGTGGTGTCGTCGTACGCGCCAAACGTTAATGTGGAGGGAGGAGGGTTCAGGTTTTAAAAAACCTAAAGAGATATATCATCAAACTAAGTTGAATTCATTATTTACTACATTTTTTCACAATATGTCTAATTAGAAATATCATATGAAGACAGTTTCATATTTAGAAGTGTCTAGTATACCCACTAACATCTAAGACAATTCTTATAGTCTAAATGACTCCAATAATATCTTTATTTGAGATGGTTTCATATACAAAAGTGTCTAATATACTAACCAAAATCTAAGACAATTCTTGCAATCTTAATGACTCAAAATGTATATTGATTTGAGACGGTTTTCAATAAAAATCCGTCTCAAATCAATATAAGACATTTCTTACTATGTAACTGTCTCAAAACACTTGTTTATTAAAGACGGATCTCCAACAAATCGTCTTAACTTACTCATCACCATATTATAAAAGATAGTTCTATAAAATGCATTGATATATGTCTTAAAATGTGCGTCTTAAATAAGCATATCTCTAGTAGTGTTCTCAAATGCACCCTTTTTTTGAAAACAAAACACTAATTGCCATACCACACCAGACTCGTCCATTCATGTGGATACGAACTATTCGAATAGGTTTTCAAACTCTGCGCAGAGGTGTAAACTTTACCCACTAGTCCGGCTCTGCGATCTCAAAGCTAGTGAGACCCGAAACCAAATCTCTTTCTTTCCTCGCACGTCCTTACCTTAGCTGTTATACCGGAAGGAGTCAGGCCACCGCCATGCCCAAACCGGACAAAACATTCCCCCTCCTTATCCTCCCAGTGCTCCCCAGCCTTCATAACCCTAGGGTTTGGACCGTACGAGTTCAGATTGAGTGACTGCCCATACAGTCTCGAGTGGTTGTACTTGTCATGAGTACAAGTACTGAAGGATGACAAACCGGTCCTTATATGAGGGGACAATCCTTCTGCTCACACCTAAACCAGCTGAGCCATCACCTTAGGCCCTCCCCTAAACCAGGGAGTCCCTGATCATCCCTACTCAAAGGTGATAAGGGTGAAAACCCTTCATCATACACATTTTGAAAAGCATTTTCTTTTGAAAACTCACACCTTTTCTCAAATCATTTGTAACAAATATATCAAGGATTGATTGTGGCAAGCGGTTGGGTGGCCATAATAACTTGTCTCAAAATAATATTATGCATAAAATAACAGGCTGAGGGTTGTGGTTGAAAAATCATAGGTAATTTATGCATCAAAGGGATCCAGTGAGCTTGTCGTGCTTATCCGGCGAAAGGGGGGAGAGCTCGCAGAACTGGCTTCTAGCTCCACTGCCAGGCGTAGACTTGCAGATCTGGCCTCCACGAGACGGCATGAACGCTCCGATAACTATGCAACATGAATAAGCAAACATACAAACCAGCAAGTATATCAATAGATATTTAGTATAGTGGTCAGAATAGCGATATATGGATGGGTAGAGTCTTGAGTAGAATCTGTGTCATGTGGTGTTGTGATATTACTGGTGGTGGAGCGGAGGTGCTTACCAGGAGGGTGGACTGGAGGCGAAGCGACACTATGCGTGTAGCCGACAGAGCGGAGTAACTGAGTGGGTGGGGTGTTTGCCTTGGCTGAGGGTGTTGAGTGTGTGTGGAGAGGGAGAGGGTAGCTGGGTGTATTTATAGCTGGGTGTATGTGGTGTAGCATAGTGAAGTTCACTGTTGGTGAGAATAGTGACGAATGAATCATCTGACTTAATATGAATAGGAGAGTTATAGGTAGAATATGGGACAAGAGTATTTTGGGAGTTTTCTAGAATATGAACCATGCTTAAGGGATGACATGGTTGGATAGGGAATAGTTTGATAAGAATTTAGAAACAAGAATTATTGGAATCGGAGTTTGGAAGCCTGGTTCGAAGGAATCTCAAAGTTAAGCGTGCTCAACTTGGAGAAACCTGGGATGGGTGACCAGATGGGAAGTTCCCTACTGGAAGGAAAATCACAGTCACCGGAGTTCGTATGACTGGAATATGGGTCTGGCTGCTCTTAGGTGGACTAGACAGCATGATGGATGAGTAGTTGAAATTTGGGGTGATCGGATGATCGATGAATAGTAACAATGAATAGTAATGATAAATAGTGACGATGGAAAAAGTTACCATAGATATCATCGATGATAGTAACGATGAAGAATAGTGTCGGAGAATAGTAACAATGGTGAATAGCGGCAATGAATAGTAACGATGATGAATAGTAACAGTGAATAGTAACGATGAATAGTAACGGTGAATAGTTCGTATGAACGAACGATGAATAGTGACGATGAACGATGAATAGGAACTATGAACGAACGGACGAACGATCGAATGATCGGACGAACGAACGATCGGAATTTCGGTAGCATAACGGCAGGATAAAGATTATCTGGAAGAACGATGAATAGGGACGATGAGCGATGAATAGGAACTATGAACGAACGATGAACGATGAATAGGAACTATGAACGAACGATAAACGATCGAATGATCGAACGAACGAACGATCGGAATTTCGGTAGCATAACGGCAGGACAAAGATTATCTCAAAGAACGATGAATAGGGACTATGAACGAACGATGAACGATGAATAGGAACTATGAACGAACGGACGAACGATCGAATGATCGAACGAACGATCGGAATTTCGGCAGCATAATGGCATGGAAAAGATTATTTGGACGAACGAACGGACGAACGATCGAACGAACGGACGAACGAACCATGAACGATCGGACGAAAGATCAAACGATCGGATGAACGAACGAACAAACTAAGAACAGGGGGACGAACGATCGAAGAACGACCGAACGATCCTTGTGCTAGTGTGTGCTTGTGGGGGGGAGAGAGTTGCCATGAAATGGTTTGGGGTGGGATGAGAGGAGGCCCTTGCCCCTCTATTTATAGCCATGGTGGGGGGATTAGGGGAGGGATGAGAGGATTAGTCGGAGGATGAGAGGATTAGTGGGAGATTAGCATGTATTTGTCTTGTATAAGTGAGATTAGCTTGTAGAGCTCACCGTATGACACCGGAGGCATATGTATACGTATGAGCATGAGGAAAGTTATGAAGAAAATATTTGTAGGGACTTGAAAATTGATTCTGAAGGTATTTCTGAGGAGGAAAATATCTGGAGAATTATCGGTGGAATATTTGGGCAGTATTTCTAGAAAGAACTTGAAGGGGATCATTGGGGAAATATTTGTAGGATATTTTGAGGAGGATTTTTGGAGAGAATATTGACCACTATAATTTATTTGTTGATATCAACTCGCAAACAAACATTTTGAAATGAAATTTTGAAATTCATTTTGAATTTAGAGCAAGTTTGAGAAATTTTCAAGATTTGAATTTTTGGGATGCTATAGATCTACCCCACTTAAAATGAATCTCGTCCTCGAGATTTGGCTTAGAAGGGTTATGGGTATAGCTTTACTTCAGCTACATATCTTCACTTTGCAGACTCTTCGAGGAGATGGAACTTCAACAAAATCTGGCCTTTGAGGAGCATCTGGTTGCCGATTGCAAACACTGATTCTGGCTACTCAAAGATCATCTTCAGGCTTCTAGGTTTCGCTTGGCAGCTAGCTTATTGAAGAAGCATCGATGCTGACACGCAAACCTTCCTCTTGCGAACTTCCACATGGATTTCTTCTTTGATTGGTCTTCTAGTGCTTCATCAACAAAACTTGGGTGACCACTTCTCATCCAAGAACTTATATGCTTCGATGATCTGGTCCTCCACAAGCTTGCTACAGGCCTTCTTCTTCTTCTCCATAGCAGGAACCTTGCTGGAACACTACCCCACTTAAAAAGAATGAGGTAGAACTCTTGAATCTTGGGGATTTGAACTCCTTGAAGTACCTCATAACAAGGGTGTTATGGGGCCTTCTTCTGCTGTTGCTGCTTGACCAGGCTGCAGAGAGATGATTGTCCCAGGGTTGATTCTGGGAGAACCTTCTTCTTATCTTCTCTTAACTATCTTCTTTTCACTGACCCTTTCTTTCTCTTTGCTCTTCCCACTAGAGGATTCTATCAAAGAGTATTACCATCACACAGAGGAGGAAACCAAAGGCTATGAACCATGTGCAACAGTCTTCAACCCAAGAATCACCAAGCATTGTGATCTTAGGGGCGAGGGAGTGGAAAAATGGAGTTGCTTGCGATTTGGCAGAGGGGATTTTATCGGGAGTGTTTTGCTTTGAGCGAGGTGGGGATTGAGGGAGCTGGTGGGGGAGTTTTATAGGTGAGCGGTGGTGTTCGGTTGCGGAGTGGCGGTGATGGAGCAGGTGACACGAGGCAGCAGGTGCGAAGGAGGGAAAGGGGGGTTGGTGTTCTTGGCGATGATGGCGGTGGCGGGTGTGCTGCAAAGGGGGCGTGGGCGGTGGTAGTTGTTGGGGGCCTTCGTCCTCCGAAGGTCCTCAAAAACATGATTTGACAATGTTTTCCAAGTGGATTATATGAACAGGTATCTTCGGACTCAGAATCATGAACATGGAGTACGGTCAGGACGAAGCCTAAGCCAGACGAAGGGGGATTGAGATGGAAGACGGGCTGATTACCAAGCTGTACGAAGGATGGTGCACAGCCGAAGCTGTGCGCAGGAAAGCTTCGTCGCAATAGCAGAAAGGGGAACCGACTTAAAGATGAAAAGACTACTTAGGCCTTGACAGATTCCCATAAGTCATTAGCAAATGTAATGGGCATGAATGTAATTTTACATGGGCTGCGTCCCACGTCTATAAATAGATGAACAGTACTCCCGTACTGTTCACGCTGACTTGGCATTTGCTTTTGCGTCATCTTTGCACTTTTGTCTTCCTGCAATCCGAAGGTACACTTGTAATTTGAAGTCATTTCTATTATTATATGATAATAAAATAGAAATGACATTGTGATAAAATTTTAAATGTTTATATTACTTTTTATGTTGCGTATAAGTCCTTCGTCATAGCTTATTGCACTTACGATGATATATTGTTTGTGACCTTCGTCCGGAGTGCATTATATCCCGAAGGGAAATAATGTTTCAAAGGATGAAGGACCTTATCATTTAACACTTTCTATGTTGCCTTGTTCTTAATCCGAAGCATTTGAGAACAAGTCCCCAACATTGGCGCCCACCTCCGGTGAACTCACTTCCACTTTGAGTTTTTTGAACACCTTCGGAAGCCATAGACCCTCGCTATGGCGCCAAAGAAAGCTTCAGCGACTGGGGCTGCAGCTCTGCAACCGCTGGACCCCAACCAGGAGACTGTCTCTCTTCGGGAGGCCCGAAGCCAGAAGAGGAAGGCCGTCAGCCCGACGCTTCAGGAGGATGGGCTAGACCAAGAGATCAGGGATATGGAGATGCTACATCAGCAGGTGCAGAGGAAGAAGGAAAAGATGGCCAAGCTAGCTGAGTTGCAAAGGCAGATAGACAAAGCTTCTGAAGAAGTTCGCCATCTTACTCACGATGAGCAGAACAGAAGGCCTCAACAAAAAGACCTTCATCAGGAGGGCTTCTTCAACGAAGATGACTGGTATGACAATTTCCATCATGGAAATTTTGTTTTCGATGATGCTTCTCCCCTGTCCGCTGAGCTGCAGGCTACACCTTGGCCTCCGTCCTACAAGCCACCCCAGCTTCCCATGTTCGATGGCCATTCAGACCCGAAGCAGTTTTTGATGAGCTACGAAGCAACAGTGTCTTCGTATGGTGGCAATGCTGCAGTCATGGCAAAGTCTTTTGTTATGGCTGTCAGGAATGTTGCTCAGACCTGGTATTCCTCCCTTCGACCAGGAACGATCACTTCATGGCAAAAGCTGAAGGACATGTTGTTAACCAGCTTTCAAGGGTTTCAGACGAAGCCGGTCACTGCTCAAGCCTTGTTCCAGTGCACTCAGGATCATGAAGAATACCTTCAGGCGTATGTCAGAAGGTTCTTGCGTTTGAGGGCGCAGGCACCAACGGTGCCCAATGAAATTGTCATCGAAGCCATGATCAAGGGGCTTCGTCCTGGACCTTCAGCTCAATACTTTGCTAGGAAGCCTCCTCAGACTTTGGAGAAGCTGCTCCAGAAGATGGACGAGTACATTCGTGCCGACAATGATTTTCGCCAAAGAAGGGAGGAGGCTTTCAGATTTTCTGAAATGACCAGGGGCTTCGGAGGAAGATTCTATCCGAGGCATGTCAGGTCCATCCACAACTCTATTCAAAATGATGATAAGGGGAGTCAGCAGAACAGGCCGCAGTGCTCCTCACAGGCTTCGGGGCAACAGCAAAATTTCTTCCGGCCACCAGCTCCAAGAGGCAGAGGCGCCAGGGGCTTCGGCGGAAGGTTTGGAGATCAACCAAGGAGAGTATTTTGCTTATTCTATGGTGAAAACAAGGGCCATACCACCAGGATGTGCCATGTTACCATCCAGAAGCAAAAGGAGCTAGCAGAAGCTGCAGCGCAACAGGGCCAGCCGAAGCAGGTCATGCATACTGCTTCGTACCATCAGCCTTACATCCCAGAATACGTGGGCAACCACCCTGCAGTTTCTGTAGCTTCGGCAAGTCAACCTCAAGCTTCATGGCAACAGCTCCCGCCTCCACCACCGCTGCAACAAGGCCAACAGCCGGAAGGGAGCCAATATGTTCCACACCAAAGGGATCTCAGAGAACAATCTGAAGCTCGCACAGTCAATAGCACTGTGCCAGAGTCGAAGCACATTTATTGACAAATATCCTACCTTGATAGCAGTCTTTTCCATTTAGTTCTATTTTCTGTGTAATAAAGAACATTTCAGTTTTCATGTAATAGTTTCGTTGTTGGTCACGAAGAAAACCTATTTTCTCCACAGGCTTAAGTTGCTGAAGCTTAAAAATTTGCGATAACAAGGAGGACCTTTGAATTATTAAAAATCTTTCGAAACAACAAAAAGTCGTTCTAAGGAACGCAGAGTAAGTTGCCGAAGTCACAAAAAGCCGTTCCAAAGGGAGCGCAGTGTAAGTTTTCTGCTCCAAAGTCGTTCCTAAGGGAATGCAGAGCATACAGCGAAAAGTCAACGCTGATACCGCCTAAGTAAAAGGCGAAGAAGCTCCAAAGACGTTCCTAAGGGAATGCAGAGCTTGCAGCGAAAAGTCAACGCTGATACCGCCTAAGTAAAAGGCGAAGACGCTCCAAAGACGTTCCTAAGGGAATGCAGAGCTTACAGCGAAAAGTCAGCGCTGATATAAAGATATTTTGTGTTTTACGGGGATATGTGTGTATCTTCGGAACAAATGTCATCTACATAACATAGCATCATCACATCATTTTGCATAGCATAAGCATCATACATCATGTTGCATATGGCAAAAGAAGGGGACACAGTATCAACCTTCGAAAGGACGCTTTGAGAAAGTGAAAATCGTGCGAAGTCACGAGGGAATACAATGTTAATCTTCGGAATACAGCTTCGGAGAATGTTTTCACGAAGCATGGACGTGCTTCATCAGAGTAATATCGAAATTGTACAGCTTCGGAGAATATTTTCACGAAGCGTGGACGTGCTTCATCAGAATAGTATTAAAGGAGAATGTCTTCTTCACGAAGCATGAAAAGAAGGGAAGGTGTTTTTTCGCCGAAGGCTCAAAAATGGTACGTATGTAAAGTTTCATGCATCGTAAAGAATTGAATAATGAAAAGAAACTTGTATATTACATTCAAATGTACAAAATATTACATAGATCGCATTTCAAATGTTTTTTCTAATAACATCTAGTCTTCTCTTAGTACTACTTCGGCAGCCTCATTTAGAAGTTGTTCAACAACTTTATCCATGATAGCTTCGGCTATTTGTTTAATTTCGTCATCCCCTTTCGTGTGAGGGTCAGCAGACGATCCAGCAGGTTCTGAGGGAAGAGAATATGTCTACATTACTATCACAAACCGCGAACAAAGTTTGAAATAAAAAATTACAACACAATAAGAACGACTAATTAATACCTATTTGCCCTTCGGGCTCTGTACTTTTTTCGGCAACTTCTGTCACTTTCCTAGCATCATGGATGCCTTTTTCACTCCTTTGAATAATTTCTTGCGCCATTTCTCGGCCGCCGTTGTCCCAGATATCAGTAAAGAATTTACCGCCAACCATGCTTGCTTCGGCCGAGGGGTCTTTGATGTCTTCGGAGGACAAGGCAGCTTCGGATTGAGCTAAGGATTTTACATGCTCACAACCTTTCCTCTCCAAAACAGTAGCAACTCCTCTGGCGCCCGAAAAAGCGCAAATGTCACCGCGGCTGCTCAGGATTTCCTCGAAGGCCTCTGCTTCGTGACTGATCCAATCCAATGGACCTTCGGGATTGCCTCTTGAGAAATTTTCTTCACTAGAGAATGCGCCAATGCTGGCGAAGCTGGATTTTATCTTTTTGACGCATTCTATAGATTTAACATAGCATTTTCTCTGAGGCGCACGAAGCTCCTTAACACTTATCTCTAAATGATTGGCCAGTTGATCACTAAGTTCTCGTTTTGTTTCTTCAAGCACACGTTCCTCTTTAGCTCTAGCTAGCTGTTTCTGAAGATCTTTAATTTCACGTTTTTGGGCTTCGGCCTGAACCTTTGAAGCAGCTTCGTCCTTTTTTACCTTGTCTACCAATGTAAGCAGAATTTTATCCTTTTCCAGAGCTTCGTTTCTCAGTTTAATAACTTCTGACCGAAGGTTGTTGAACGCAATTTCATAGCTCTCATCTTCGGCAGTCTTTTGTGCTCTCAATGCGTTGCTTAGAATTAAACCCTATATGTAAAAAAGTTGGTATAAGAATAAAAGAATGAGTTACGAATTATAAAATTTCCAAGCGCCCAATTCCCATACCTTTAGGCTATTGTACGCAAGACTGTCCGCGAGATCCTCCTTCGACATAGCACATAATCCAGCTTCGAGCTTTGGAAACCCCATACTTCTAGCCATCTCCCGGCAGACAGATAATTCTTTGTTATCAGGGAGGCAGTATAGGAAGTCATCTTCGTTTGTCCCATTGAACACTACTGCCCCCTTCGGATATTTTAACTCTCTAGCATAGTGATTGGCTTCATAAGTCTCTTCTTCAGATAATTTCTTCCCCGAAGCATGTCGCACGATGTAATCGCATATGTTGGAAGGAGCTTCGGGGGCGGCAGTGTCAATTTCTTCAATCAAAATTGGTTCTGATATTTTTATTTGTTCGGTTTCCAAAGGTTGTTCCTTGGTGGGCTCTGAAGGCCCAGCTTCAGTTTCAGGTTGTTGCTTCGAAGCTTCAGCAACTAAAGCTTCAGTAGACACTTCAGCAAGAACAGCAGTCTTCTTTGGGGTTATGTTTGAAGACTTGATTGTCTCCAAAACATCTAGCACGTTCACCATTCTTTTTCTTTTCGGAGTCACCGATGGACCCTTTTGATTTTTTATTGTCTCAACACTTGCTGAAGGACTTAAGATTTCCAATATTTTTGGTTCTTCAATTCTCGGTTTCTCTGCCTTCTCTGCTGAAGGTGCTTCAGTTTTTTCTTCAATTTTCGGCCCTGGAGCTGGCTCTGTAGTTTCAGTGGCCAAGGAAACTTCACCGATAAATTCCGGCATTGTGGCCGGCTCAATAAAACGTGCCCGGTGGGTGGGCACCTTCATCTTTTTTCTTTGCGGCGCTGGCTCACTAGAAGCACTTGTGGCAACTTCTGTTGCAGGGGAAGTATTTTTTTCTTTTGCGGCCCGGCACCGGATAATGGTAGTCAGGGTAGACAAACCCGATTGCATCAAAAACCCGGTTGAGCCTTTTCTTCTTTCGGCCTCCGAAGGCTGCCGATAATGCAGTGTTCTCGGCCTTCGAATACACCCCAAGCAGGTCGTCACTTAAAGTTTCAATGCTTTTTAACCAGTCGTCATCAGGCTCAGCAAACTTATCCCCGTATCTGAATGTATATTTTAGTCTGACCAGTCCGCCTTCGTCAGACTCTTTGATGGCTTCCTTCGGCATTTCCCACTTTCCTGCAAGTGGCCACACCCTGAAGGCAATTTGCTCTTGGACCAAGTCCCTTGTCACAATAAAAGAGCAGATTACGCCGAAGGCTCTTTGGCATTCTTCGGCTGCTTCATCCATTTCAATCTTCGGTTTTCGGAGACCGAAGCGTTGCCAAATAGGACGCATAATGATACTTTTAATATCTTCCTGCGCTGTCAAGTCATTCTTTACATAAAACCATTCTGTCATCCAGGCACCGGGCCACCTCTTCCGAAAGGTTGGCACGGGGCAGCTTGACCCGGTGCGGGCACCGAAGCTGTAGCAACCAAAGTTGTTGTGATATTGTTCTTTCCCCCAGGGCTTCGTTTCATATAACAACTCATGAATGTTGCAAAAGCTTTTAGCATTTGGTTCTAAACCTTGGCTTCTCACAGCCTAGACAAAGATCCCCATTCTAATGATAGCTTCGGGAGTAATTTGATGAAGGTAGATTTGAAATGTATTCAGGACTTCGACAACAAAGCTGCTTAGGGGGAATCGAAGCCTAGCCTTGAGAAAGCTTCGGAAGATTACGACTTCATCTTCTTCGGGAGTGGGAGAAGTTTTTTCTCCAGCATCAGCCCTCACAATAGATATATCTCGAAAATATCTCCCCCTCATATTGTCAATATGACTCTGCTTAATAGTGGTTTTCCCAAAAACCGTGTGACTTGGCCGCCATGGTCGATCTTCGGACTCTCCCCCACAGCTTTCTGCATCATAACTGTCGTTGTCACCAGTATCTTCAGACAGACCTTCTAGAATCTCCTTGGTGATTTTTTCTGTATTGGTCTCCGCCATCGCTATAAGGAACCCCAAGTTCTTCTCTTCGTCGAGACTCATCTTCATCTCAGCAGTGACCTTCTTATCTTCAGACATCTTCGGAAACACTAAAAAACTGTTTTCAAAGCCGAAGCTTCAAAATCAAAAGATCAGCAAAACCTAGTGCGCAAGAGCTAAAAATTTAGTGAGCGGGAGCAGATGGCAAGAGAGCGTACCAAACAAATTATGGCGGGCTCCTATTTATACACTCGATATGACGGAAACTGTGTGGTCCCGCGTGTCGGTGACTTTTGCTATTCTAGCAGAGGGAAGGTGTTTTTTCGGACCTTCGGCTTAAGGCCTTCGTCCATATCGCAATCTGAATTTATCATTAACAAATTAATATTGCGAGGGGCTACTGTTGGGGGCCTTCGTCCTCCGAAGGTCCTCAAAAACATGATTTGACAATGTTTTCCAAGTGGATTATATGAACAGGTATCTTCGGACTCAGAATCATGAACATGGAGTACGGTCAGGATGAAGCCTAAGCCAGACGAAGGGGGATTGAGATGGAAGACGGGCTGATTACCAAGCTGTATGAAGGATGGTGCACAGCCGAAGCTGTGCGCAGGAAAGCTTCGTCGCGATAGCAGAAAGGGGAACCGACTTAAAGATGAAAAGACTACTTAGGCCTTGACAGATTCCCATAAGTCATTAGCAAATGTAATGGGCATGAATGTAATTTTACATGGGCTGCGTCCCACGTCTATAAATAGATGAACAGTACTCCCGTACTGTTCACGCTGACTTGGCATTTGCTTTTGCGTCATCTTTGCACTTTTGTCTTCCTGCAATCCGAAAGTACACTTGTAATTTGAAGTCATTTCTATTATTATATGATAATAAAATAGAAATGACATTGTGATAAAATTTTAAATGTTTATATTACTTTTTATGTTGCGTATAAGTCCTTCGTCATAGCTTATTGCACTTACGAAGATATATTGTTTGTGACCTTCGTCCGGAGTGCATTATATCCCGAAGGGAAATAATGTTTCAAAGGATGAAGGACCTTATCATTTAACACTTTCTATGTTGCCTTGTTCTTAATCCGAAGCATTTGAGAACAAGTCCCCAACAGTAGTGCGCTGCAAAGGGGGCATAGGGTGGCGGTAGTAGTGCGCATGGAGGCGGGCACGCGTGCGGGGGGAACGAGTGAGTGGTGGGGTCAATGACCCTGATGTTTGTGGTCTCTGGTTCCAAGAATCTTTGCCTCTCTATATGGTAATAACTCCTTCTGTCCTCTTTTCCTGTTTACTTTGACTCAAGGGCAGTGCTTTGATTCTCACGGTCGGTCCTTTTGACTGAGCGACTAGACATGTTTCTCCTGTAGCTTATTCCAAGCTTCAAGGGTAAGCTTCTCGATATCTTCTTGGGTAAGGTGCTTTTCTCTTGAGATGGGTTAAGATGAGAATGGAAGCATAAGGTGAGGATTAGCTCTAATTTGTTATCTATGTTTTTAGAGAAAACCTTTCTTAAAAATAAAGAAAACACACAAGCTCAATAATGATAAGCACAAACAAATCAAATGTTTTGAATAAGGGAAGAATAGAGTTTTCCAAATCACGAACTACTCAGATTCGGGGGCTAAGCATAACTACTATTGCTTGGCTCCTGAATTGAGAACTATGCTAAATGCAACTTATGAGCACTAACGTTAAAGCATCACATATGCACTCAAAAGGGAAGAAACATCAAGCGAAATTCATTTTGAAATGCCCTAGGGGGCCACACAATTAGAGTTTTGCAAAACACGAGTCTACACGATTACCTCTCATACATGCAGGGCTCTAGCCAAAGTGAAGAAAAACTTCACTACCCAATGCATGCAGAGGACTGGGCATAACTAACTCAAACTAGGCAGCTTCTCTTCTGGCAAGGCTGGCGCACTTCAATCTGAGACATCTCCTGGATGGGTCAAGAGGGAGCTGATGTTGATGACTTCTTCTGGCGGCGACTGAGATGGCAGCATGGGGTCGAACTCTTCTTCAAGCTGGACTGGCTCTTGTAGTTCCTCAGAGGGCGGCGGTGCTGGCGGGGTGCTTGCAGCTTCTTCCTTGACTTCAAGGGATGGTGCTGGAATCTTCTTCATGGTGAGGGGCTCAAACAACTCCGGCGGGGGATCTTGGGAGGATTCAAGGTGCTCTTGCTTATCCATAGCCTGAGGGAAGACTGGAATTCCTTCCAAGACTATGGCTCCTTCCAGTAGTTCCCAAATCTTCTTCTCTCCTCTGATAGAGATCGGGTGACCTTCAAGAATCTGGGGATCTTCAGCTCTCATGGGTTGAAATGGGTTGGATGAAGCGGGCTCTTAGATCCGCAGGGCTCTATATTGGTTATGGGTTACCAAGTAGGCCTCCATCAACTTTTGGACATGCTCATCCTTGCCTTGCTTCAGGTCTTCAACAGCAATGACTTCATGACTTTGCAATGCAGTTGCACGAGCTTGAGCTATGGTGAGATCCACATGGAGCTGACGGTTGCGCTTCTCTGCATCTTCTGCTCGGGCAATCATCTGACGGTGGTGCCGAGCCAAGAAATCATACTGTGCATCCAGGGTGAGTAGGTATGCGGTGAGGTACACGACTGTGGGGTCATCCTCAAGTAGCTGCTGACCTTCCAATGCACGCATCCTGGTCATCCAAACTGGATGGTTTCTCTAAAAGGGCGGAAAGAATCTGAGCGGGGTGTCGGCCACTTCTTCTTCATAAATCTGACACAGGGCCCTCAATGCTTTGCGAGCGACGACTTGGCAGGTGTCTCTGAATCTGTGCCCAGCAGCAGTGACACTCCATTCTACATGGTGCGGACTGGATCCAATGTATACAGTCATGACACACTTCTCTGTGCCATGCTCGACGAATTCACGACCATCATACTCTGGCTGGCTCCTGATTCCGAGGCGGACTGTGCATGCTCTCAGCAACTTGGGGAAACCATCTTCATTCTGGCAAAAGCTGGTTTGGCAGCGGACCTCCATCTGACTTCTGAGAGAAGGAAAGGGGGAAACCATTTTTGAAATGAAGGGATAAGAGCAAGAATTTTTTTTAAGAAAATAGTTTTGACTCAAAAACTTTTGGATCAGGCTAAGGGTTACGTCCTGCGGCCAACCTAACAGCTCTGATACCACCTGAAGCGCCCCAGATCCTCTGGGACTCAAATGTGGTACAATTACTAGTCCCAGGAGGCTAGTAAACACATTTATACATCAGATGATTCCAGATCTGCTTAAACGAGACAAACCTATAAAGGTGGCGATCAACTTTAAGAGTTGGTCCACAACTCGGGACATCAGAGTGGGGCTGAAGCAGCCCGATATACGCAGCGAAGCAATTCAGCGGTCCAACAGCCACAGGAAAGGTTGGGAACAGTCGTAACTCTTACCCGATCTCCTTTTCTAAAAAACAAAAAATAAGCAAGGGTGAGTACAAACGTACCCAGCAACCCACCTTCACTCGCGGAATGGGGAAATCAGATATAATGCATGGAATATGTGGAGCTCAGGATATTTTGCAGAAACAACAATATTTGATGCAGGGTTGTTTTGTAAAACATTTTGTATTTTTCAAAGCGCATCCTCTCCCAAAGGAGCAGGAACTTTTTCAATATTAGAACAAAATCCCCTGGACTAAACCATCCAGGTATCTCAGCAGTTTCCCACTGGTTTTCATTTTCAAAAACAGCTACTGGACTTCCTGTCCACCATAGCTCACGGCTCAACCGCCAGACTTTTTAAAAACCACTTTTCTCAAACGCACCCTTTTTTTGAAAACAAAACACTAATTGCCATACCACACCAGACTCGTCCATTCCTGTGGATACGGACTATTCGAATAGGTTTTTAAACTCTGCGCAGAGGTGTACACTTTACCCACTAGTCCGGCTCTGCGATCTCATAGCTAGTGAGACCCAAAACCAAATCTCTTTCTTTCCTCGCACGTCCTTACCTTAGCGGTTATACCGGAAGGAGTCAGACCACCGCTATGCCCAAACCGGACAAAACATTCCCCCTCCTTATCCTCCCGGTGCTCCCCAGCCTTCATAACCCTAGGGTTTGGACCGTACAAGTTCAGATTGAGTGACTGCCCATACAGTCTTGAGTGGTTGTACTTGTCATGAGTACAGGTAGTGAAGGATGACAAACTAGTCCTTTTATGTGGGGACAATCCTTCTGCTCACACCTAAACCAGCTGAGCCATCACCTTAGACCCTCCCCTAAACTAGGGAGTCCCTGATCATCCCTACTCAAAGGTGATAAGGGTGAAAACCCTTCGTCATACACATTTTGAAAAGCATTTTCTTTTGAAAACTCACACCTTTTCTCAAATCATTTGTAACAAATATATCAAGGATTGATTGCGGCAAGCGGTTGGGTGGCCATAATAACTTGTCTCAAAATAATATTATGCATAAAATAATAGGCTGAGGGTTGTGGTTGAAAACTCATAGGTAATTTATGCATCAAAGGGATCTAGTGAGCTTGTCGTGCTTATCCAGCGAAAGGGGGAAGAGCTCGCGGAACTGGCTTCTAGCTCCACTGCCTGGCGTACACTTGTAGATCTGGCCTCCACGAGACGGCACGAACGCTCTGATAACTATGCAACATGAATAAGCAAACATACAAACCAGCAAGTATATCAACAAATATTTAGTATAGTGGTCAGAATAGCGATATATGGATGGCTAGAGTCTTGAGTAGAATCTGTGTCATGTGGTGTTGTGATATTACTGGTGGTGGAGCGGAGGTGCTTACCAAGAGGGTGGACTGGAGGCGAAGCGACACTATGCGTGTAGCCGGCAGAGCGGAGTAACTGAGTGGGTGGGGTGTTTGCCTTGGTTGAGGGTGTTGAGTGTGTGTGGAGAGGGAGAGGGTAGCTGGGTGTATTTATAGCTGGGTGTATGTAGTGTAGCACAGTGAAGTTCACTGTTGGTGAGAATAGTGACGAATGAATCGTCTGACTTAATATGAATAGGAGAGTTATAGGCAGAATATGGGACAAGAGTATTTTGGGAGTTTTCTGGAATATGAACCATGCTTAAGGGATGACATGGTTGGATAGGGAATAGTTTGATAAGAATTTACAAACAAGAATTATTGGAATCGGAGTTTGGAAGCCTGGTTCGAAGGAATCTCAAAGTTAAGCGTGCTCAACTTGGAGAAACCTGGGATGGGTGACCAGATGGGAAGTTTCCTACTGGAAGGAAAATCACAGTCACCGGAGTTCGTATGACTGGAATATGGGTCTGGCTGGTCTTAGGTGGACTGGACAGCATGATGGATGAGTAGTTGAAATTTGGGGTGATCGGATGATCGATGAACAGTAACGATGAATAGTAACGATAAATAGTGACGACGGAAAAAGTTACCATAGATATCATCGATGATAGTAATGATGATGAGTAGTGTCGGTGAATAGTAATGATGGCGAATAGTGTCACCGAATAGTAATGATGATGAATAGTAACGGTGAATAGTAATGATGAATAGTAACAGTGAATAGTGATGGTGAATAGTTTGTATGAACGATGAATAGTGACGATGAACGAACGATGAACGATGAATAGGAACTATGAACGAACGGACGAACGATCGAATGATTGGACAAACGAACGATCAGAATTTCGGTAGCATAACGTCAAGATAAAGATTATCTGGAAGAACGATGAATAGGGACGATGAGCGATGAATAGGAACTATGAACGAACGATGAACGATGAATAGGAACTATGAACGAACGATGAACGATCGAATGATCGAACGAACGAACGATCAGAATTTCGGCAGCATAACGGCAGGACAAAGATTTTCTGGAAGAACAATGAATAGGGACTATGAATGAACGATGAACGATGAATAGGAACTATGAACGAACGGACGAACGATCGAATGATCGAACGAACGATCGGAATTTCAGTAGCATAACGGCAGGAAAAAGATTATTTAGACGAACGAACGGACGAACGATCGAACGAATGGACGAACGAACCATGAACGATCAGACGAACGATCGAACGATTGGACGAACGAACGAACAAACTAAGAATAGGGGGACGAACGATCGAAGAACGGTCGAATGATCCTTGTGCTAGTGTGTGCTTGTGTGGGAAGTGGAGTGGGCGTGTGTGTGGAGGGGAAGAGAGTTGCCATGAAATGGCTTGGGGTGGGATGAGAGGAGGCCCTTGCCCCTCTATTTATAGCCATGGTGGGGGGATTAGGGGGAGGGATGAGAGGATTAGTGGGAGGATGAGAGGATTAGTGGGAGATTAGCATGTATTTGTCTTGTATAAGTGAGATTAGCTTGTAGAGCTCACCGTATGACACCGGAGGCATACGTATACGTATGATCATGAGGAAAGTTATGAAGAAAATATTTGTAGGGACTTGAAATTTGATTCTGAAGGTATTTCTGAGGAGGAAAATATCTGGAGAATTATCGGTGGAATATTTGGGCAGTATTTCTGGAAAGAACTTGAAGGGGATCACTAGGGAAATATTTGTAGGATATTTTGAGGAGGATTTTTGGAGAGAATATTGACCACTATAATTTATTTGTTGATATCAACTCGCAAACAAACATTTTGAAATGAAATTTTGAAATTCATTTTGAATTTAGAGCGAGTTTGAGAAATTTTCAAGATTTGAATTTTTGGGATGCTACATTGCACCACTTTGCTTGTTTTTGCAAATCTTTTGTAAGAGTCTTTTCAAATTCTTTTGCAAATAGCCAATGGTATAAGAATATGATTTCAAAAAGCATTTTCAAGATTTTGAAAATTCACCCCCTATTTCAAATGCTCTTCTTTTGGCTAAACAAAATTCTCCCCCTTAGCTGTCAAGAGGGTTTTTGTACTTGAAATGATTTCCATTTTTTAAAATAGATACCAAATGAAATTATACCAATTGAAAATTTTGAAATTCAACATAGTGGTGCGGTCCTTTTGCTTTGGCCTAATGCTTTCTCCCCCTTTGGCATTAAGCACCAAAAATGAAGAAAATTTGAGACCTTTTCAATGGATTTGGAATTGAAGTGTATGAGTTTTAGCAAGGGTGCTTGATACCAAACAAATATGAAGTGGAAGCGCTCCCTTTTCCCAAAACTCCATTTCCCTTTCAATTTGAGACTAAGCACAACATATACTGGAAGAATGGTTAGTCTCAAAGATTTAATTTGTAGAGAATTGCTCCCCCTAAACTTGTGCATACAAGTGATGAATATTTGTAGATTAATGCACTTTAGAACATGTACGGTTCGAGGATGCAAGTTCTACACATTGAACTTTGTTATAAGCAAAAATATGAATTAAGAGCAAGTACAAACTGAAAGAGATATATAAGATCAAAAGATATGTCAATTAAGCTTTATCATAGTTTTATAATATAGATTGCTCCCTCTGAGTATGTGCCTTGAGAGGAATACATATTTTGGCCTTAAATGCCAAATGCACATAATGAGGTTAATGAGAACATATCTATATCATAGAAATTGTGAAGTGCAATGTGTCATAATATAAACATGAGGTTCATGATAGATTGTGCACTTAAGAAAGCATGTTATAAACATTTAAAGCATTTACCCGTAAGGATTCAAAGAAGCTTAAGGAATCTTCACCTTTGAAAAGGTAGCTTATCCTTGTTACAAGGTAAGCTTTAAGCTCTTTGACACGAAGATTACTTTGCCCAGATTTAACAGAAATGCATCAAAGTAGGAATGAAATTTTGAGAGGTTAAACTAGGTATAAAGCAAGGTTATGCATAGACATGCTTTTTCTTCCTCTTGTATCTTAAAGATATGCAATATATGTATAAGAGAAAGATCTAGGTACATGTGTAAATGATAGCAAGTAGTTTTACCCTTTTGTACCTTCACATAGAGATACTTTCTTCATTGTGCTTTGTCCTTGGTATTGGTTACTTAAGTCCTATGCTCAAGACAATGTACAAAATTATTTTGCACAAGAGAGAATTCTACAACTAGTGACCTCTTTCTCTAAACAAATCATTATTGTCATATATCAAGTAGATCACAAGTATAATAATAAAGGTTGCACAAATCATATGCACACACTTGAGTGTTAGTTTTAACATAATCAAGATATAGAAATGGGCTCCCCATAAAGATGTTCATCAAGTATTTGAATGACTTGGTTAGATACATTCTCTTTTAAAGACAAAAAGGGGGATGCATTGTACATCTTGATTAAGGCATATTAAATTTGCGATAATCAGCTTATGCCTTGAATTCTCAAAAGGTTTAGAATACTTACAACCACACCATTGATTAATTTGATGATCTTACTGTCTAAGTAGGTGTTGTTGTTTTTGACATCTTCCTTTTCATTTGAGTGTCCTCCCTTTATAGTTGTCTCTTTTTCCTTTCAAACTTATTGAAAATACTCGAAAAAGAGATATTAGCAGCATAAAGGAGTATATGACAAATGATGATTTCTTGAGATACAGACAAATCATCATCCAAAAGTCACACAGACATGAAGTGAAATCCATAATATTAGTGCATAGCGACAGAAAAGTGGTATATGCACCTTTTGACATTTATAATCAAATCAAAGAAAATTTACTTCATCATATTGATGTTTCTTCACGTAGAATTGATTAACATAACTTAAAACCATATCAATATGAGAACAGATATAGCAAAGGCATGAGTTAGATTCTAGTGGACTAGTGCACATATGAAAGCAAAATGGTATGCACTTTTAGCTGATTTCAGTCCAGTAAGGAATCTAATTTTCACATAGGTTGATTATGATAGTTTAGAAGAACTACCAATTGATGGAAACTATTATTGATTAAAGAGATGAGTTCCCATACATTTGCTTTTACCTTTCTTCGTTTAGGTGAAGAGCAACCTTGAGGCTTGTGTCTTTTAATAAATTGGACATGCACTCACTATCTTGTAGATTTACATAAATATGCTCAAGTGAGATGTCATTAGTAACACAAGCACTAGTTTCCCCTTTTCAGTAATCATTTTTTAGAAGGAATGACAGGTAGATTACTTAAAACATGGAAACTTCATAACATGAACTAGACTATCCCACAAATGATGTTATGCTCAGTATTAACTCATAAAACAGGCACAGTTTAATCTCTCAAGATCATGGGAACAAATATAATTCATAACATGGAGAGCGATTAATGTAGAAGAATCATATCCAATATAAGCAAGAAGAAATACATCATAAATCATTGGATTGATTTTCTTTTTATGTTAGATAACGCATTTCCATAGTGTTGGGGACCTTCAGCTTCCGAAGGTCCTCAAAAACATGATTTAACAATGTTTTCCAAGTGGAATATGTGAACAGGTATCTTCGGAATCGGGTCATGAGTATATAAGAGCATGGTCAGCATGAAGCCTGAGCGAGACGGAAAGCGATTATGACGAAGGATAAAGATAACCATGAAGCTGTGCGCAGAAAAGCTTCGGCATGATAGCAGAGAAGGGGAACCGACCTAAAGATGAAAAGGCAAAACAGACCCCGAAGAATTACTATAGAGTTATTGATAGATGTAAAGGGCACAAATGTAATTCTACACGGGTTGCGTCCCTTGCTATAAATAGATGAACAATACTCCCGTACTGTTCACGTTGATTTGGCATTTGCTTTTCGCATCACGCCTGTACCCTTACTTTTCGTCAATCCGAAGGTACATTTATAATTTGTTATTATGATTCTGATAATGCAAAATAAAAATAAGTTGATGATAATATCTGTATTATTATTCGTATTTCATATATGTATTCTTCTTCATCATCCATCGAACTTACGAAGGTTTCTTCCTTCATGACCTTCGTCCGGAATTCATTATATCCGAAGGGATATAATGTCTTGAAGGACGAAGGATTTTAACATTTAACACTTTTTATGTTGCCTTGTTCTTAACTCGAAGCACTTGAGAACAAGTCTCCAACACATAGAGAAACTCATTCTCTAGATGTGAGACTGCTTAAGTCATTTAGACAAAAGCATTAGTCTCATGATTCGAGTCATAAAGAGAGATTCCTTTTATAAGTGTCCTAAGGATTTGAATTACTTATATGACACCTTATTCTTTTTAAGAACTTGGAATATCTCTCTATGTCTAGAACAAATAGGATGACTAGTGTAAAACATACAATGAGGTACTTACATTAATTTAAAGCATGTAGATTGCCATGATGAAAACGCAATCTACCATATGAGAGGAACTTTCTTCAAAGAATGGTGACATAATTTAACAACATTCTTAAGTGCTTCATTTTTCTATGTGACTACACAAGACACAAGAGAAATGATAATTGAAGATACTTGCACTTAAAGACATAAGTGTTACCATCCTTTGGCTTTCCTCCATGTTGTAGGCTTTGATTTTCCACACAGGATAATCCTTTATTTCCTACAACATCAATATCTTGCTCGAGATGACATGAGTTTTAGATATAATAATTCAAAACAACTTTCGATCAATCTTAGAGATGTGAAACATGCAAGATTGATGGCTTGAGTTAATAAGAATTGAATTAACCCGCTCAGGTACCTCCAAAGCTTCATATCATCTCCTTTCCCCTGCAAAGCTTGTCAGGCATATTTTGGTCCCCATCTCTTGATGGGTCCATCAAGGTTAGTCAACAAATATCTAGGAACCCAAAAGTCCTTTGTGCTAGCGCTTGGTAAACTCATTACCTTTCTAGCACAAGTTGCAATTTTAGGTTGCCTAGTTACATATGAATTAATTGACAAATTAGGAGCGGGATAGTTACCAATAGGACAATCCTCGCATAGATGTCCCTTCTTTCGGCATATGTAGCAGAGGCAATCTTCATGTTTTGAAGATTTCTTCTTTCCTTGTTTCTTGCTTGCTACATGGTTAGTAAATATTTTCTTTTCTAAAACTATGCATTTTTGTTTTACATAGGGACATGACTTAACTAAATGTCCCTTCTTAGAGCATCTAAAACAATGCTTATCATCCTTGTTAATAATCAAGCCATTTTCTTTAATATAGGGACATGACCTAATCAAGTGCCCCTTTTCAAAGCATTCACTACACTTCTTACTTTTCTTAGTGTGAAGTGTGGCTTGATCATTACCTTGGATGTTACCTTGTATGGAGGCATGGTTGAGGTTTTTGGCAAAGGTATTGATTTTCTTCTTTTGTTCCTTCCTCTTAACATTCCTCAAGTCCTTGACATTTTATTCAAGGGATTTTTTGCATGTCACGGTTGTTCCCATCTCAACCTTCTTCACCATGTAATCACGGTTATCTTGAGAAGGTTGAGCAGTGCACTTCCCTTTTAGTTGTGTCAAGCTCGTTCTTAACCTCTCATTTTCTTCCTTGAGCTCTTGACATGTATCATCTTTTATTCCTAAAAATCCTAACTCAAAGGAGGATTTGCTTGCTGACAAGCAACAAGCATTAGCACATGACAATATGGTTTCAATTTGAATACATGTGCATGATTGAGGTTGTTGAGATTTTAAGTTTTCTATCACAACCTCATGAGCAATGTTTAACATGATATGATCATCCATAAGATTTTCATGAGAACATAGAAGCATATCACGTTTTTCTTGAAAAACTAGATTTTCAATTTTTAGCCTTTCTACTTGGTCCTTAAGCAAGGTATTCCTATCTATTAATTGAGCGACACAGAATAAAGACTTATCTTGCTCAATTGAAATAGTTTCATACCTTTAGACCAAATCAACATGAGAGCACTTTAGCTCCTCATATTCTTTAGTCAACCCTTCCAAGCTTTGGATTTTTGTGATGAGTGAAAGGGAAATGTGCCCTTGGGCCATTTCTATAAGATTTTGGTGATTAAGTGCTAAACACAAATGCGTTGAGTAATATGTGTGCCAAAGACTCAAGAAGTGCAAATCAAGATTAAAGGTATGTTTCTAGACTTAGTACATTGTTTTGAAGACTAATGTATTGTGTCTAAGTGTTAGAAACAGGAGAATTCACTTTGGAGTTAAGTTGGCTATGTTCAGCCAAAGGGCTGCTCGGTCTGGGTGCACCGGACTGTCCGGTGGTGCACCGGACAGTGTCCGGTGTGCCAAGACCAGTCCAGATGAACAGCCTGCTCTCGGGTCTCGACGGCGGCGTACAGCTATAAATCACCGGACTGTCCGGTGGTGCACCGGACTGTCTGGTGAGTTGTCTACGACAAAGTCGCCGCTCTCGGGAACCAAGCCAACAGCGTACGGCTAAAATTCACCGGACTGTCTGGTGAGACACCGGACTGTCCGGTGAGCCAATAGTCGGGCGCGCCAACGGTCGGCCGCGCAATCCGCGCGTGACGTGTGGCCGAGCCAACGGTCGGATGGGGGCACTAGACTGTCCGGTGTGCACCGGACAGTGTCTGGTGCGCCAACGGCTCCAAATCTTCAACGGTCAGCTACGCCAAATTAGGAAAGCAATCTGCACCGGACTGTGAACAGGGGATGTCCGGTGGTGCACCGGACTGTCCGGTGCGCCACCCGATAGAAGGCAAGATTTGCCTTCCTGGATTGCTTCCAACGGCTCCTAGCTGCCTTGGGGCTATAAAAGGGACCCCTAGGCGCATGGAGGAGTACACCAATCATTCTTTGATCAACTCTAAGCACCAAGACTCCATTTCCACGCTTTTGATTCTTTGTGATAGCAACTAGAGCTCCATTTGAGTAGAGAACTATTTGAGTTGTGTTGCGAGCTCAAGTTGTGACTTGTGTGCATGTTTGTGCTCTGATTTTGTGTCTTGTGTGTGTTGCTCATCCCATCCTTACTTCTGTGCTTCTTTGTGATAATCAAATTGTAAGGGCGAGAGGCTCCAAGTTGTGGAGATTCCTCGCAAGCGGGATATAGTGAAACGAAAGCAAAACACCGTGGTATTCAAGTGGGTCTTTGGACCGCTTGAAAGGGGTTGAGTGCAACCCTCGTCCGTTGGGACGCCACAACGTGGAGTAGGCAAGTGTTGGACTTGGCCGAACCACGGGATAAACCACTGTGCATCTCTGTGTTAATTTCTTTGTGGTTATCGTGTTTAGCAAGAACTCCTCTCTAGCCACTTGGCGTTATTGCTCTAACACTTAATCAAGTTTGTGGCTTTAAGTTTCAAGTTTTTACAGGATCACCTATTCACCCCCTCTCTAGGTGCTCTCAATGAGGACATCTTCTAGTTTGTGAAGAGCTTCACTTTGCTCTCTCGCTCTTTTTAAAAGTGAACACCCTTGGTGTTTATATTCTGCTCGACAACGAGAATGGAGTTAAGCACGTAATATCAGTGGATAAAACGAACTCTAAATTTTAAACATCTTCGTCTATCGCGATTTTAATATCGCATCTGTTTCGTCTGTCGCGAGTGCGACATCGTTTTTATTTTCATCTATCCAGGCTCTTCCTAAATTTTCGTGATGTTCGGAACATCGTTGTTCCAAAAATGGGTGCGTCCGGTGATTATTTAAAATTCATCGCTCGTGCGGATACGAATTCAGAAGCCCAACCCACTCTGATGATTTCTATCGTGACTAAATTTATTTGAACTTGACGACTAAAATATTCAGTGCAAAATAATCTGGATCGCGCGTTGTCCGAGAGAAATCTTGCGTGAGATTAATAATCAGTAGCATTTGGTAGTAAATCGATTAAAACAGATAAAGGTAATTAGAGCCGAACTCAAATAATTTCTAATCGATTTGACTTCAATGAAATCAGTCGTAAATTGAAATACCGAAGCCGAAATCCATTTAATTCGGTCCATTTGTTTCTCGCCTCGATCTAAACCTTTAAATATCTAAATAACAGGTACGAATTCATCTGATTCCAAAGCGTTCACCAAATAAAATTCTGCCCAAATATTTTTTCGTTCCTGCCATTTTCCCTCTCTCTGATATTTCTTGGCTGCTCTCTCCATTGATTTTTTTTTCCTCAGCCAATCTTCATCTCCTCTCAGCGCTTATCTCTCTGGGATATTTTCATCGGCCTTCACCGCACAGCCTTCATCTCCCTGTTCCTCGCGTGCACGTGGCCTCATTTTCTCTGGTGCTCATCTCCCCAGTCGCTCCCTCCATCCCTACTCGCCGGCCCTGGCTGCTGGTCGCTGTTGGCCGCGAGTTCTCCAATGCAGGCGGCTGGCTGCACCTTCCCCTCTCTGGTGTCCTCGCCCTCCCTGCTCGTCGGCCCCCAGGAAAGAAAATCCCTCACGGCTGCTCCCATGGTCGCCTCCTGCCATCTTCCTCACGACGTCCTTCTCCTTTCGCCCATGGCTGTCGGTGCTTGTCCCTCTGCTCAGCCCAGCCGCGTCGCTCCCTCAGCTCGTTGCGCCATCACCTTACTGCTCGTCCTGCGCGCGTCTCCCTGCTCTCCAGCAGCGCGCCCACCTTCCCAGCTTGGCTGCTCGCTTCTCCCATGGAGCTCGTTCAGCGCCCTTGCCCTCTCCCTCTGGCGTCTTCTCCCTGCTGTGCTCGCCGGCGCGCGGAGCTCCTCTCTGCTCGCTCTCCCTAGCCGCTCCCTCTCTGCCTCCCTTCTGGCCGCGTGCGCCCGGCCAGAGCGGTCTCCAACGCCGGTGCTCGGACCAGTTTCGAGCTCCCCTGTCGTGCCCCTCTAGCTCGGATTCTAGTGCCTAGCTGCAAGCTCCCCTGCACCTCCCCTCCATGGCGTGTTTCTGCTCATCATTCATTTCCCTGTTCTTTATGCGCGCCGTCCCAGCTCCGCTCGGAGCTCTTCGCTCGGTCCCCTATGTCGCGCGCTGTTGGGGGTATGCTTCGTAGCTGAAGATCCTAAAGAAGGAGAACACCTTCGGCAGACACTTTCAGGAGCAAGCGCCGAAGCTATTACTTAGAGAGCTTCGGCACAATGATAGATCTTAAGACGAAGGGCTGAACCGACTTAAAGATGGATTGACTCAAAGACCCATGATGTTTGTGTCATTATTGTAATCAATTGTAAATGGCTTAAATGTAATTTTACGCAGGTTGCACCATGTGCCTATAAATAGGTGAACAGTACCCCAGCACTGTTCACGCGATCCTGTAATCACTGGCACATTACGCTTGAATTATTGCTTCCCGCCAAGGCGAAGGTATAAATGTGCTCAAATATTATGTTTTAATACTTATATATTCACATAATAAAATATGTGAATATATTTTATACTTTATATTTCATTTCTCATTGTTTATTGTTTTACAAGTATGATTACGAAGGTGAAATCTTCGTAATATTTTACCCTTGACCTTCGTCCGAAGCTCATTAAACCTTGGGGAGATAATGCTTCAGCGGACGAAGGGCATTTATACTTAACATTTTTGTATTGCCTTGTTCTTAATTCATAGCATTTGAGAATAAGTCCCCAACATTGGCGCCCACCTCCGGTGAACTCACTTCCACTTTTGAGCTGATGGCTTCGTTCAACAACCAAGCCGGAGCTGCTTCGGCTCCGAAGCTGGTACTCCTGATAACAGGCGGTTCAAGCTCAGAGCCAGCCAACAAGAAGCAGAAGAAGGAGGCACAGAGAAGGGTACGGCATGTCGGGTTGCAAGGACCCTTCATCAAGTCAAGATGGTCCCACATCCCGATTACCTTCTCCCAAGAGGATCTTCAACTCAAGGATTACCCTCACAACGATGCTATGGTTATTTCTTGTGTTATCAAAGGATTTCTGGTCCACAATGTTTTGGTTGACACAGGCAGTGCAGCGGATATTATATTTGCTAAGGCCTTCAGACAGATGCAAGAGCTCGAAGATAAGATCCATGATGCTACACATCCCCTTTGTGGCTTCGGAGGAAGGCAGATTGTAGCACTTAGCAAGATCACGATGCCAGTAACCTTCGGATTTATCAACAATACAAGGACTGAGCAAGTTGTGTTTGATATTATTGACATGGAGTACCCTTACAACGCAATCATTGGACGTGGTACTCTCAATGCGTTCGAAGCAATTCTTCACCCAGCATATCTTTGCATGAAGATACCTTCGGATCAAGGGCCTATTGCTATTCATGGAAGTCAGGAAGCTGCCAGAAAGGCCGAAGGAAATTGGACAGATTCAAAAGCAATCCATAACATAGATGGAGCCGAAGCTTGTGAGCAATACAAGTACAGAAGGGAGAAGGCTGCTTCGGCTGATCAGCCGAAGCCCATGCTCTTATGTGACGATATAGTAGAACAGAAGGTGCTATTGGGATCTCAATTGTCTGAAGAGCAGGAGAAAACCCTAATTAGGTTCCTATTCAACAACAAAGATGTCTTCGCATGGTCAGCTAATGATCTCTATGGTGTCAACAGAGATGTTATTGAACACTCGCTCAATGTGGACCCATCCTTCAGACCCAGAAAGCAGAGGCTTCAGAAGATGTCTGATGACAAAGCCGAAGGTGCTCGGAATGAAGTAAAAAGACTCCTTAGCGCTGGAGTCATCAGAGAAGTAAAATACCCAGAATGGCTAGCTAACACTGTTATGGTGAAGAAAGCCAATGGTAAATGGAGAATGTGCATTGATTTTACTGATCTCAACAAGGCTTTTCCGAAGGATGAATTTCCATTACCAAGGATAGATTCTCTAGTAGACGCAGCAGCTTCGTCAGAGCTCATGAGTTTACTAGATTGTTATTCAGGCTACCATCAAATCTGGATGAAGAAAGAAGACGAGCCAAAAACCAGCTTCATCACCCCCAGTGGTACATATTGTTACCTTCGAATGCCTGAGGGGCTCAAGAATGCTGGAGGAAGCTTCAGCAGAATGACAGCAAAGGTCCTTCATTCTCAGATAGGCAGAAACGTGCTAACATATGTTGATGATATCATAGTAAAAAGCACAAAGCAAGAAAATCACATTGCTGATCTGCAGGAGACATTCGCTAATTTTAGGCAAGCTGGTCTGAAGCTGAATCCAGGAAAATGTGTCTTCGGGGTAAAGAAGGGGAAATTCCTTGGTTGTCTGGTTTCAACAAAAGGAATCGAAGCTAATCCAAATAAAATCGAAGCTATCCTTCGGATGGAGCCGCCAAGCACAAAGAAAGGGGCTCAACGGCTGACAGGAAGACTGGCATCTTTGAATCGATTTATATCCAGATCGGTAGAGAGAAATTTACCATTCTTTGAAGTGCTGAAGTCAGCCGAAGTTTTCCAATGGGGATCAGCTCAGCAAAAAGCTTTTGAAGAGCTGAAACAGTATTTGATAGATTTAACAACCCTAACTCCACCAGCGCCAGGGGCTCCTCTGCTGCTGTATGTGGTAGCTTCGCACTCTGCAGTAAGTGCGGCGCTTGTTCAGGAGAAGCTTGAAGGGCAATTGAAAAAGCAGGCTCCAATATACTTTGTTTCTGAAGTCCTCAGTTTATCAAAGAAAACTATACAGAATTGGAGAAGGTGTTGTATGCTGTTTTAATGGCCTCCAGGAAGCTTCGACATTATTTTCAAGCATACCATATAATTGTTCCTTCATCATAGCCTTTGAAGGATATTATGAGAAACAGAGAAGCTACTAGAAGGATTGGAAAGTGGGCTGCGGAACTCAATGAGTTCTGCATTGATTATGTGCATATATCTTCGATTCAGTCCTAGGAGCTAGCAGATTTCATCGCTGACTGGACGCCAGGGGCTCATGAAGAAGAAGCAAGTAAAGATGCCGAAGCTTGGACAGTATTTTGCGATGGTTCCTGGGGAACCTTCGGGGCAGGTGCAGCTGCCGTTTTAATTGCACCTTCAAAAGTCAGAACATGCTACGCAGTGAAACTTGATTTTAGTTGTACAAATAATATTGCTGAATATGAAGATTTGCTTTTGGGTCTTCGAAAGTTGAAGGCAATGGGGATAAGAAGGGCGGTTCTCAAAACTGATTCCCAAGTTATTTCTGGCCATGTTGACAAAAGTTGCAAAGCAAGTGTAATGCCCCGAATTTTGCAGTTGAATTTTTTTCTTTTCTTTACTCGCCAAAATTCGGGCGTTACCTTTTCCTTTTCTTTTTCCCCTCGCTAAACCTTGACCTTTTCCAAAAGTTTAGCGGGATTCGGTTTGGAATTTCCGTGTAGAAAAACTCTAAAAATACTTTATGTTGTTTGATGCACCATGCCGAACCTTGCATTTCTTTTGATTGCTTTGAAAGTGCAAATGCATTCATGTAGAAAGATCGGATTTCGAAAAATGAGGAGAAAATCTTTTCTTTCTTTTTCTCTCTCTTTCTCTCTCCTCTTTTTCTCTCTCTCCCGCACCGTGGGCCGACCCCGGCCGGCCCAGCCGCCCCTGGCGCCCCCTCTTGGGCCCAAAGAGGCCCAGCCGCCCCCCCCCCCCCCATCCCCTTTTTTTCCCCAAACCCTCTCCCTCTCCCTCATTCTCTCCCTCTCTCTCCCCACCGCCGCCCTACCCCCTGCCCTAAGCCGCCGCCGCCCCCTGCCGCCGGCCGCCCCTCGCCGTCGCTCCCCGACGCCGGTGAGCCCCCCCCCCTCCCCCCTCTCTCCCTCCTCTCTCCCTCTCCCCTCCCCCTCCTATCCCCTCGGCAGCCCGGCCGCCTGGCCGCCCTGGCCTGGCCGCCTTGGCCGCGCCCCCCAGCCGGCCGCTGCCGCGCCGCCCTGGCCCCGGCCAGCCCCCAGCCCGCCCCCTGCTCGGCCCCAGCCGGCCGCTGGCCGCGCCCAGCCGGCCGCTGGCCGCCCCAGCCCACGCCCGGCCGCCCGCCTGGCCCCTGGCCGCGCCCCCTGCGCAGGGCCGGCTCAGCCGCCCTCCCCCGCGTTCGGCCGCCCAGCTCGGCCGCCCCGCCTAGGGCCGGTTCAACCGCCCTAGGGCCGGTTCAACCGCCCCCCCCCCCCCTCTGTTTTTTTTTATTTTATTTACTTTCTGTGATCATAATTACTTTATTTTGGGTAGGCTAATCATTGTTTATGCTATTGACATAGGAAGTTTAATTTAAAGTTTCGTTGCGCTAGTTGATTCATTTAGTTAATTGTTTATCCCGTGCAATGTTGATCAACTTAAAATGATTAGGTTTCCATTAGTGCATATAACAGAATTCTTTTGTTAAGAACCAATTGTAATTGATCATTAGTACATAAGATTTAACCCCCTGCGAGACCCTTTCCTGTTTCTTTCTAATCATAACAAATGCGATATTGAATGCCATACTTGATGCATATTCACTTTATGTGTTCCCTTGTATGGTGTACTGTTCTTTTGTATTAAATATGTGGATGGATGTATGTATGTTTGCAATCGCGTAGAGAACGATCCGGTCGAAGAGCCCGAGGAATTCGCAGGAGAAGCCCCTGAGCAGCAGTCGGTTGGTGGAGGCAAGTGTCCTTTGACCTATCTCTGTCCTATTCATTCTTTAATTCACCTCCCGCATTACACATTTATGCCTAAGGATTGACTAGCTTTTGTTATTCATGTCCTTGTTTACCTATTTGGGTCGGATTATTACTGCTTAGTCTGATGCTATTGCTCAACTCTAATCAATGAACATGATGTGATTATCTATGATACGCTGTTTTCCCCTTCTTATTTATGATCATACTTGTGGCATTTAAGGGGACTCGAGCGGTTTCTCGAGTGCCTCTCCGTAAGGACCTGTTCAATGGATGACCGCCCGGGAAAACAGTGCAACCATGAGGGTGGAATGGGACGCCCTTAGCTGAATAATTAGAGGAACCGGGGTGTAGTCCGCTTAGCCGTTGTGCCGTCAATGGGGCTCGGTGTATGCGGCTCGCTCTGCCAAGGTTGATTTGTCCCTTGGGGAGGAGTGCGGTACATTTAGGAAACCTAACGGGCGGCTACAGCCTCGGGGAATCTTTGTAAAGGCTACGTAGTGATGCCCTGCTGGACCACCTAGGTAGTGGTCAATGGGGAGTCGCTCTCTCCGGGCAGAAAGGGAATCACGGCTTGTGGGTAAAGTGCACAACCTCTGCAGAGTGTTATGAAACTGATATATCAGCCGTGCTCACGGTTATGAGCGGCCAAGGGAGCTCCAGAGATTAGTGATACTTGATCAGAGATACTTTGGTACAGGTGGCAATGAGATTGATGGTTCTGATTATGATTATGGTATTGGTAAGTGGTATTCTTTCCGTTTGGAAAGGATACATTGGGCTAATAACTTGGGTTAATGTTAAAACCTGGCTCTCTACTAGTAAGTAATAACCTGACCAACTAAAAGCAACTGCTTGACTTATCCCCACATAAAGCTAGTCCACTACAGCCAAACAGGATACTTGCTGAGTATGTTGATGTGTACTCACCCTTGCTCTACACACCAAACCCCCCCCCCCCCCAGGTTGTCAGCATTGCAACCACTGCTCAGGAGAAGATGAAGCTGTGGAAGGAGACTTCCAGGAGTTCCAAGACTACGACGAGTTCTAGGTGTGGGTTAGCGGCAACCCCCAGTCGGCTGCCTGTGAAGGCCGTGTTATCTACGTTTCTTTTCCGCACTTTGATTTATTGTAAGAACTATATGGACGTCTCAGACGTATGATGTAATCGACTATTATTTCCCCTTTTAATACTATTTTGAGCACTGTGTGATGATGTCCATGTTATGTAACTACTGTGTACGTGAATAACTGATCCTGGCACGTACATGGTTCGCATTCGGTTTGCCTTCTAAAACCGGGTGTGACATAAGTGGTATCCGAAGCTTGAGAAATATTTGGATACGGTTCGAAGACTTGAAGCTTCCTTCAAAGGGTTTTCTGTCAAGAATATTCCACGAGGAGAAAATGAGCACGCTGATCTACTAGCCAAGTCAGCGGCATAGGGGCTGCCCTTACCTTCGGAAGTATTCTTTGAAACAATAAAAGCACCTTCGATTGACCTTCTTGAAAGAGCAGTACTCAATATATCTCCCGTCTATAGTGAAGATTGGAGAACTGAGATCATATCTTTTCTTCAGGGCAATTTCCTTTCAGATGACGAAGCTTATCATAAGAGAATAGCGGCAAGAGCCCGTCCATATGTAATAATAGAAGGGGAGTTATATAAGCATGGAGTCTGTTCTCCATTACTCAAATGTTTATCTAGAGCTGAAGGTATAGAGCTAATGAAAGAAATACATGCAGGCCTGTGTGGATCTCACATTGGATCTAGGCCTTTGTTGGGTAAAGTTTTTCGTCAAGGATTTTATTGGCCGAAGGCAGCTTCGGATGCAGCAGAATTAGTCCAAAAGTGCGAAGGTTGTCAAAAATGTGCAAGAGACCAAAAACAACCTTCGTCTCTAACTCAATTAATACAGCCCACTTGGCCATTGCAAAGGTGGGGCCTTGATTTGCTAGGCCCACTTCCACCAGCACAAGGGAATTTAAGATATGTTGTGGTGGTAGTAGAATATTTTTCCAAGTGGATTGAGGTGAAGCCTTTAGCCACAATAACTTCGGTTACTGTTCAAAAGTTTTTCTGGCAAAATATTGTGTGTCGCTTCGGGGTGCCAAAGGCTATCACTGTGGACAATGGAACACAATTTGATGCCGAAGCTTTCAGAGAGTTTTGTGAATGAATTGGCACGAAGATCCATTTTGCATCGGTTCGGCATCCGGAGTCAAATGGACTTGTTGAAAGAGCTAATGGTATTATTATGACAGGAATAATGAAGTTAATCTTCAATCAGCCCAGGGGAAAGTGGCCAGATGAATTAATCAAAGTGGTGTGGAGTCACAACACAACAATGTCAAGATCAACAGGCTTTATACCATTCAAATTGCTGTTTGGTGATGAAGCAATAACCCCAGAAGAAGCTAAAATGGGATCAATAAGAACAGTGGCTTCGGCAGAAACCGAAGCTGATTATTCTATGGTAAAAGATGCTATAGAAGGGATCAGGCTTTAGGCTGTGGAGAACATCAATAAATATCAAGCCGAAACAATAAAATGGCGTGACAGAAAGGTTTGGTTAAAAAATATTAAGCCAGGACATCTGGTGCTTCGGAGAGTGGCCAACCCCGACACAGTAGGCAAGCTTCAGCTGAAGTGGGAAGGACCTTTTCTGGTAATATCTTCGTCAAGACCCGGTTCCTTCAGGTTGAAGGATATGGACGGCAACGACATTCCTAGATCTTGGAATGCGGATGAGCTTCGGCGGTATTATGTGTAACCTGATGTAATCTTTTTTATTCTTTCCTGTGGCACCCTTTTCCTTTCCAAAGGGGGAGAAAGGTTTTTAATGGGGCCATAGCATGTAATTTCTCTTTTTCTTATACCAGCTCTACAAGAGCAATATCCCCCGAAGATGTAAATGTAAAAACAGGGCATGCACCATAGAGTGCAAAGAGAAAAAGGAAAAATAGGGAGAAGCTCGAAAGACGTCCCTAAGGGGATGCAGAGCACGATGAAGCTACAAAAAGTCGTTCCTAAGGGAGCGCAGCGTAAGTTTTCTGCTCAAAAGTCGTTCCTAAGGGAATGCAGAGCTTGCAGCGAAAAGTCAATGCTGATTCCGCCGAAATAAAAGGCGAAGCGCAAAAAGTCAATGCGAATACCGCCGAAATAAAAGGCGAAGAAGCTCCTAAGGGAGGCTTACAGCGAAAAGTCAGTGCTGATACACCGAAAAATAAGCGGTGAAGCCGAAAAATAAACGGCAAAGATTTGTTATTCCTAAGGGAATAAGAGTTGTGGTTATGGTTTCGTATGTGTTTTTGAACATTCATTTGCACGATACATTACATCATACATTTGCATTCATAAACATTCACTTAGACATACATAGGATCATCATCATCATAACATACAAACTTGCTTCGGCTTTGAAAGAGAAGGCTTCGGAAAAAAGGGAAAAAGAGGCAATTTTATGCTTCGCTGTGTACGCAAAGAAGGGAAGGTGTTTTTCGCCTTCGGCTCAAAAGTATTAATTTCGTCCACACCAAAGCATTTCATACAATGACGGGAAAGTAAGATTATATTACAAAGTGAAATTTGATTACATCATATTTTATACAAAGTTTTTTCAGCTATTTTTACAGACTATTCGAGCTTCGACAGCACCCATAGAGCTTCATCCTTTTACTCTTCAGCTTCAGCTTTGGCTTGGTCAACCTGTATGTAAGTATTATAAGCTAAATTCAAAATTCAAAGGAAAAGGTAAGCATAAGGTATGATTTCGTTACCAGCTTAAGGTGGCTTCGAGCTTCGTCACCAGCTTTGCTCCGGTCACCCTTTGTCCATACTAATTTTATGAATCTATTCGCAATACTTCGGGCCAGGCTGGGAATATTATCTAAGTTTGCTGGTGACAGGCTGAAGTTGGGTCTATTAACAATCTTTCTGTGTTCACAGCTGGACTTCAAAAAGGCAACAGCTGTGCCCCGAGAAGTTGCCAGGGCACAGAAGTCGCCTTGCCCAGCTATAACTTCGTCAAGATCATTGATTTCACCTTCAATATGCTCGAAGGCACCAGGCAGGTCTTCAGCCGAAGGAGTGAACTTTTCGCTACTGGCTCCAACAAAATGAAACACCTGCTTCAACTGTTGGATGCATCGATTGCTGAACTCCAGGCATTTATTCTGAAGATTTGTCAAGGATTCTTTCAGCTCCGAGCTTTTTTGAATTTCGGCTTCAAGCTTTGCATCAAGTTTCAGCTTTTCTTATTCAAAATTTTCTGATTGGGAAAGAAGCTTCGAATTTAATTCTGTTATTTTGGCTTCAGCATCCGCTAATAAGCCTTCGGCTGTTTGAAGCTCGAAGTCTTTCTTTTCGATGGCAGCTGATTGCTCTTTTATTTTGTTTTCTAAGTTCCCAATTATAACTTCGTGCCTTTTATCTTCTATGTCCTGCTGCATTTTTAAGGCCTTGCTCAAAAGCATACTCTGTGGACAAATGACCTTCGTTAGAAAATATTTGTGTTATTACAAATAGTAAGGGTTAGACACAAGATGTTTACCTTAAAATTGGAATAGAACAAACTGCCGACAATGTGTTGTCGTCGGTAGCGGCTGATATCTGCTTCGAGCTTCGGGAAACCGATACTATTTGATAGAGTACTGATGACCTTCGCGCCAGTCTGATCTCGTATGCAGCCTAACTTTTCGTCATCAATGCCACTGAAGAGAAGTGCTCCCGGCCGATACCCGCAGGACATAGCATATTCTTTTAATTCCTCTTTCTCAGCTTTTGTCAGCTCTTGGCCAATTAAGTTTTAAAAGTCAAAGGTTTCACCTTCCGAAGTATCTTTGGTCATCTCTTCCTTCTCGGGTTTTGCAGCCGTAGTCTCTTCGGTGGTTGTGACAGTTTCTTCCGCGGCCATGTTTAGTAGCATCTTGTCTATATCAGCAGCTATGCTCTCTAAATTAATATCTTCGGATTTGGCATCTTCGGCTCTGACCTCTTCTGCGGGAGCCTCCGAAGGTACAGCCTCGATAGCTGTCATTCTTTCAATGGCTGGCACCTTCGGAGCCGAAGCTCTTGGTGGAGTTGCTTCAATAACTTCTATCACAGTAACGATTCTTTGCCTCTTCGGTCTAGGTGCTTTCGTTTTTATGGGCTCCTTTTCCTTCTAAAAAAGCTTCGTTAGATGTAGCCCCAGTGGACTTAGTTTGATAGGCAAAGTTTCAGTTATTACCTTTAGGATTTCCTCTATTTTTGAAGCAGAGGATGTCGCAGAAGTCTTTTCTTCTTCATCAATTGATTTTTGCTTCGAAGTCGAGGTTTTCCTTTTCTTCGAAGCAACTGTTTTCGCCTCAGACTCTTGTTTTTTCTTCTTTGATTGATCTTCGTCGTCCTTATTCAGAGCACTAGGCACTCTTTTTCTTTTTTGTCCTTCGGCACCCTTGTCCAGTAGCTCGTAGTTAGGATATTCAAAGCCTATAGCATCCATCACTCGGTTTAGCCTTCGTTTCGGACAGGTGCCGAAGGCCGCTGTCATCAATTGATCTTCCTTTTTAGAATAATTTCCAAGAATTTTGTGACACATTACTTCGATTGTATCCAACCATTCTTGGTAGAGTACTTTGAAATGTCTCTTGAATTTGTAATGGTAGGGCAGCCGGATAAGTTCTCCTTCCTTCTTTTTTCCTTCGAGCTTCGGCATGGCCCACTCTTTCATAGTTGGAAATATTTTGAAAGCCAAAAATTCCTGCACTAAGTCTCTAGTGCCAATGTGCTCTGCGATAATCCTGAATTCAGCCAGTGCAGTTTGGGTTGGGCCCTCTGGTGTTGTTGGGACCATGCTTCATCGCCGAAGGTCCTGCAGGAAGAAACAGTTTCGGTTGAAGTTGTCTATACGTAATGCCGAAGGGTGTTGTCCATGAAGCTTCGGAATTACAAACCGACTTAAAGATAGAATGACCTTTTAGTCCATAAGAGTTTGAGTCGATGTTGTAAACTTTTATGAGGGGTATGATTGTAATTGTTCACAAGCTGTGTCCTGTGTCTATAAATAGTGAACAGTATTCCTTTACTGTTCACGCATTCCTGTAACTGTGGAAGCATCATTCGGGAATTATTGCTTGTCAAGGCGAAGGTATAATCATACCTTAAACATTGTATTAAAAATAAATATGGGAATGGTGTCATTTATCTCCAGCATATCTATCTCTAATATTTTACATTTTACATCGTTCTATGTTATTTTTGTCACCTTCGTAATATTATGTTTATATCCTTCGTCCGAAGTTCATTAAACCCCTGAGGAGATAATGCTTCAGCGGACGAAGGATATTTAATATTTAACATCTTCGTGTTGCCTTGTTCTTGATTCATAGCATTTGAGAACAAGTCCCCAACATTGGCGCCCACCTCCTGTCAACACACTTCCACTTTTTTGAGCTGATGGCTTCGTTCAACGATCAAGCTGGAGCTGCTTCGGCCTCGAAGCTGCTACTCCCGATAACAGGTGGTTCATGCTTAGAGCCAGCCAACAAAAAGCAGAAGAAGGAAGCACAGAGAAGGGTACAACATGTTGGGGTGCAAGGACCCTTCATCAAGTCAAGATGGTCTCACATTCCAATTACCTTCTCCCAAGAGGATCTCCAACTCAAGGATTACCCACACAATGATGCTATGGTTATCTCTTGTGTGATCAAAGGATTTCTGGTCCATAATGTTTTGGTTGACACAGGCAGCGCAGCTGATATCATATTTGCTAAAGCTTTCAGACAAATGCAAGAGCCCGAAGACAAGATCCATGATGCTACGCATCCTCTTTGTGGCTTCGGAGGACGGCAAATTGTAGCACTTGGGAAGATTACCATGCCAGTAACCTTCGGATTTGTTAACAACACAAGAACTGAGCAAATTGTGTTTGATATTGTTGACATGGAGTATCCTTACAATGCTATCATTGGTCGCGGTACTCTCAATGCCTTTGAAGCAATTCTTCACCCAGCTTACCTCTGCATGAAGATACCTTCGGACCAAGGACCTATTGCTATTCATGGAAGTCAGGAAGCTGCCAGAAGGGCCGAAGGAAATTGGACAGATTCAAAAGCAATCCATAACATAGATGGAGCTGAGGCCTGTGAGCAATACAAGTTCAGAAGGAAAAAAGCTGCTTCAGCTGACCAGCCGAAGCCCATGCTCTTATGTGAGGATATAGCAGATCAGAAGGTGCTATTGGGATCTCAATTGTCTGAAGAGCAGGAAAAAACCTTGATAAGGTTTCTGTTCAACAATAAAGATGTTTTCGCCTGGTCAGCTAATGATCTTTGCGGAGTTAACAGGGATGTTATTGAGCACTCGCTCAATGTTGACCCATCCTTCAGACCCAGAAAGCAGAGACTTCGGAAGATGTCTGATGACAAGGCCGAAGGTGCTCGGAATGAAGTGAAAAGACTCCTCAGTGCTGGAGTTATTAGAGAGGTGAAATACCCAGAATGGTTGGCTAACACTGTTATGGTGAAGAAGGCCAATGGTAAATGGAGAATGTGTATTGATTTTACTGACCTCAATAAGGCTTGTCCGAAGGACGAGTTTCCATTGCCAAGGATAGATTCATTAGTCGATGCAGCAGCTTCGTCAGAGCTTATGAGTTTGCTGGATTGTTATTCAGGCTATCATCAAATCTGGATGAAGAAGGAGGATGAACCGAAAACCAGCTTCATAACCCCTAGTGGGACATATTGCTACCTTCGGATGCCTGAGGGGCTTAAAAATGCTGGAGGAAGCTTCAGCAGAATGACAGCGAAGGTTCTCCATTCTCAGATAGGCAGGAATGTACTAACTTATGTTGATGACATTATTGTAAAAAGCACGAAGCAAGATAACCACATTGCTGATTTACAGGAGACCTTCGCTAATTTTAGACAGGCTGGTTTAAAGCTGAATCCAGAAAAATGTGTCTTCGGAGTTAAGAAGGGGAAATTTCTTGGTTGCCTAGTTTCAACAAAGGGAATTGAGGCTAATCCAAGTAAAATCGAAGCTATACTTCGAATGGAACCACCAAGTACAAAAAAGGGGCTCAAAGATTGACGGGAAGGCTGACATCTCTCAACAGATTCATATCCAGATCAGCAGAGAGAAACTTATCATTCTTCGAAGTGCTGAAGTCAGCCGAAGTCTTTCAATGGGGACCAATCCAGCAAAAAGCATTCGAAGAGCTGAAGCAATATTTGATAGATCTAACAACATTAACTCCACCAACGCCAGGGGCTCCTTTGTTATTATACGTGGCAGCTTCGCACTCAGCGGTAAGTGCAGCACTTGTCCAGGAGAAGCTTGAAGGCCAAGTTAAGAGGCAGGACCCAATATATTTCGTATCCGAGGTTCTTAGTTTGTCGAAGAAAAATTATACAGAATTGGAGAAGGTACTGTATGCTGTTTTGATGGCCTTCAGGAAGCTTCGGCATTATTTTCAAGCTTACAACATAATTGTTCCTTCTTCACAACCTCTGAAGGATATTATGAGAAACCGAGAAGCTACTGGAAGGATTGAAAAATGGGCTGCAGAGCTCAATGAATTTTGTATTGATTATGTTCATAGATCCTCGATTCAGTCCCAGGCGTTAGCAGACTTCATTGCTGACTGGACACCAGGGGCTCAGGAGGAAGAAACAAATAAAGATGCTGAAGCATGGACAGTGTTTTGTGATGGGTCTTGGGGAACCTTCAGAGCAGGAGCGGCTGCTGTGTTGGTTTCACCTTCCAAAGTTAAAACTTGTTATGCGGCAAGACTTGATTTTAGTTGCACAAATAATATCGCTGAATATGAAGCTCTGCTCTTGGGTCTTCGGAAGTTAAAGGCAGTGGGAATCAGAAGGGCCATTCTTAAAACTGATTCTCAAGTTATTTCTGGTCATGTTGACAAGAGCTATAAAGCAAGAGACCCGAAGCTTGAAAAGTATCTAGATACAGTCCGAAGGATTGAGGCTTCCTTCGAAGGTTTCTCTGTCAAAAATATTCCTCGTGGAGAAAATGAATACGCTGATCTATTGGCCAAGTCAGCAGCACAGGGGCTGCCTGTACCTTCGGAAGTATTTTTCGAAACAATAAAAGCACCTTCGGTCGAGCTTCTTGAAAGAGCAATCCTTAATATATCCCCTGTTTATAGCGAGGATTGGAGAACTGAGATCGTCTCTTTCCTTCAGGGTAATTTTCTTTCAGACGACGAGGCTTATAACAGGAGAATAAAAGCAAGAGCTCGACCATATGTTATAATAGAAGGGGAGTTATACAAGCGTGGGGTCTGTTCCCCATTGCTCAAGTGTCTATCCAGATCCGAAGGTATAGAATTAATGAAGGAAATACATGCAGGCCTGTGTGGATCTCATATTGGATCTAGGCCCTTGCTCGGCAAAGCTTTTCGCCAAGGATTTTATTGGCCAAAGGCAGCTTTGGATGCAGCGGATATAGTCCAAAAGTGCGAAGGTTGTCTGAAATGCGCAAGAGATCAAAAACAACCTTCGTCCTTAACTCAATTAATACAACCCACTTGGCCGTTGCAAACATGGGGCCTTGATTTGCTAGGCCCATTACCACCAGCACAGGGGAACTTAAGATATGTGGTAGTGGCAGTGGAATATTTTTCCAAATGGATTGAGGCAAAACCCTTAGCCACAATAACTTCATTTACTATTCAAAAGTTTTTCTGGCAGAACATTGTTTGTCGCTTCGGAGTGCCGAAGGCCATTACTGTGGACAATGGGACACAGTTTGATTCTGAAGCCTTCAGAGAATTTTGTGATCGAATTGGCACGAAGATCCATTTTGCATCAGTTCGACACCCAGAGTCAAATGGACTTGTCGAAAGAGCTAATGGGGTCATAATGACAGGAATAATGAAGTCAATCTTCAACCAGCCTAGGGGAAAATGGCCTGACGAGCTAATCAAAGTGGTATGGAGCCATAATACAACCATGTCAAGGTCAACAGGTTTTACGCCCTTTAAACTATTATTCGGTGACGAAGCAATAACCCCAGAAGAGGCCAAAGCAGGATCAATAAGGATAGTAGCTTCGGCAGAAGGCAAAGACGAAGCTGATTGCTCTGTAGAAAAAGATGCTATTGAAGAGATCAGACTTCAAGCTGTGGAAAACATCAATAAATATCAAGCTGAAACAATAAAATGGCGTGACAGAAAAGTCAAGCTGAAGAACATTGAACCAGGACACTTGGTACTTCGAAGAGTAGCCAACCCTGAGACAGCAGGCAAATTACAGCTGAAGTGGGAAGGCCCCTTTTTGGTAGTATCTTCGTCAAGACCCGGTTCCTACAGATTGAAGGATATGGACGGCAACGACATTCCTAGATCATGGAATGCGGATGAGCTTCGACGATATTATGTTTAGCTTGATGTAATTTTTTATATTCTTTTTCGTGGCACCCTTTCCTTTCCAAAGGGGGAGAAAGGTTTTTAATGGGGCCACAACATGTAATTTTCCTTATTTCAATTTTATGAGAGTGATATCCCCCAAAAATGTAAATGTAAATGCAAAAGGAAAAAGAAAAGGAAGCAGGGAGAAGCTCAAAAGTCGTTCCTAAGGGAATGCAGAGCTTACAGCGAAAAATAAACGCTGATTCCGCTGAAAGTAAAAGGCGAAGAAGCTCCTAAGGGAGGCTTACAGCGAAAAATAAACGCTGATTCCGCTGAAAGTAAAAGGCGAAGAAGCTCCTAAGGGAGGCTTACAGCGAAAAATAAACGCTGATTCCGCTGAAAGTAAAAGGAGAAGAAGCTCCTAAGGGAGGCTTACAGCGAAAAGTCAACGCTGAAGGACTATGATTATGTATTTTGATATTCATTTGCACAATGCATCTCATCATGTCATTTGCATTCATAAACATGCATTTAGACATATATAGGATCATCATTGTACCGCATAAAAGCACAGATGCTTCGGCGATGAGGAAAAACTCGAAGGAAAATTTTCATGCTTCGTTGTGTACGAAAAGAAGGGGAGGTGTTTTTCGCCTTCGGCTGAAAAGAGAAGTTTCGTCCACAGCAAAGCAGATTGTAAGCAGACAACAGAAACAAAATATATTACAAGGTATGTACAAATTTACATAAGTTGTTCCATAGCTATATTACAAAAGTCTCTCCAGAATTTTTGCAGGACAGTATATTATAAACAACTATCAAGCTTCAGGCTAGGCTTCGTCAAACTTCAACTTTGTCAAACTTCAGCTTCGTCATCCTGCGTATATCAAACAGCAAAATAAGAAAGGTGCAAATTTCAACGAGAAGGTAAAAGTAACAAAAGTAGGTTTCTTACCGGCTTAAGGTGACTTCGAGCTTCGTCACCCGCCATTTTTCGCCCGCCACTTACCCAGATCTGGGTCATGAATCTATTCCCGATGCTTCGGGCTAGGCTTGGGATATTTATCAGATCTGATGCTGACAAGCTGAAGTTTGGTCTGTTCACAATATTTCCATGCTTGCAGCCAGCCTTCAGAAAAGCGGTGGCCGTGCCCCGAGAAGCTACCAGGGCGCAGAAGTCGGTGTGCCCACCAATAACTTCGTCAAGGGCATCAACCTCGCCTTCAATATATTCTAACGTGTTGGGCAGATTATCAGCTGAAGGTGTAAATTTTGCAGAGCTAGCTCCGACAGAATGGAACATATCCTTCAGCCGTTGCACGCATCAGCTGCCGAAGCTAAGGCATTTCTCTTGAAGTTCTTTAAAGGATTTCTGCAAAATTGAATTTTTATCCACCTCAGTTTTCAGCCTTGCTTCGAGATATTTCTTTTCTTGCTCAAATTTTTCTGACTGATGGAGCAATTCATTCTTTAAGCTGTTATTCTCAGTTTGGATTTCAGCCAAAGAACCCTCCATAGACTGAATAACAAAATCTTTCTTTTCTAATACACCTTCGTGCTCTTTGACCATCATTTCAAGATCATGGATGGTGAAATCCTTCTTTTTCAAATCAGCTTCGTAGTTTTCAACTTTTTCAGCCAAATTTTGGATGACGGCTTTGTTCTTCTCTTCTTCGAGATCTTGTTGCATTTTAAAACCTTACTTAACAGTATGCTCTGTCGAAAAGATCTTCGTTAGAAAACGACTTAAGAGATAATAATAACAATAAAATAACAAAAGAATTTGTTACCTTGAAGTTAGCATAAAGCAAACTTCTGGTGATATGGTGCCGTTGGTAACGGCAGAGGTCCACTTCCAGCTTCGGCAAGCCTATGTTTTTGCAGAGAGTTCTAACAATTTTAGCTTCGCTGCGGTTTCGAAGGCACCTCAGCTTTCCTTCGTTAACCCCACCAAATAGTGTAGCCCCTGGCTTATATCCGCAGGCTATGGCACATCTTTTAAGCTCTGTTTTTTTAGCGTCTGTCAGCTCTTGCCCAAGTAGATCTTGAAATTCAAAATCTTCACCCTCCAAAATGTCTTCAGCTTGTTTTTTCCCCTTTTCAGTGCCTGTGCTCGCCGCGGCCACAGCAGATTCTTCCTCAGTCATTTTTAAGAGTATGTTATCAATAACTTCAAGTGTTTCGTCCAGGTTCAGATCTTCTGTGGCTTCAGTTTCAACTCCGGCAGCTTCGGCTGCGCCAGTTTTAGCTTCGGAGGTTTCCGCTCTGATGGTGGTTTCGGTTGTGGCGTCCTTAGCTTCGGCAGTCTGGTCAATAGCAATTCTTGATGCCGGTGTCGGCAATGGTGTCCCGTGAATTACATCTGCTATTTGAATAATCCTTCGTTTTTTCGGCAGTGCAGGACCTTCTTCTGCCAAAGCTGCCTTGTCCTTCTGAAAAAACTTCGTCAGTTCCAACGACAGCGGACTTAGCTTCACAGGCAAGGGTTCAGACATTACCTTCATAATCTCTTCTACTTCAACAGCAGAAGGCGTTGCAGGAGTATCTTCTTCTTGAACCAACGACCTTGGTTCTGGAGATGCAGTTTTCCTCTTTTCTCCAGTGGCCACCTTCGGCTCAGGATTCAATTCTTCAGGGCTAAGTTTTTCAGAATTTCCCCTTTTCTTTTTAGTTACCTTGGTGACCTCTTCGTCAGCAGCGCTAGAAATTCTTTTTCGCTTTGGGCCTCCAGTATCTCCGCCCAAGTGATCATAATCAGCATATTCAAAACCTATGGCATCAAGCACCCTGTTCAGCCTTCGCTTCGGCCGAGTGCCGAAGGCTGCTGTCATTAGCTAGTCCTCTTTTTTGGAGTAATTCCCAAGGATTTCATTACTCATTACTTCAATTGTATCAAGCCATTCTTGACAGGGCGTTTTAAAGTATTTCTTAAACTTATAATGACAGGGTAGTCGGACAAGCTCCCCTTCTTTCTTTTCTCCTTTAAGCTTCGGCATAGTCCACTCCTTCATGGTCAGAAATACTCTGAAGGCCAGAAATTCCTGCACTAGATCTCTAGTGCCAATGTGTTCTGCAATAATTTTGAATTCAGCTAGCGCGGCCCAAGTTGGACCTTCGGTTGTCATTCTACAACGAGGTCTTGTTTCTCCGAAGATCAGTTCAAGAGGGCTCTGTACTAGCTTCTCCTTATCTTCGTCAACTTTAACATAAAACCATTCTGACTTCCAGCCTGCCGGCCATTTGCTTCGGTAGCTAATCACAGGAAATTTTGTGGTCTTCCGATAGGCAAAATTGTAACAACCAAAATTTTCGTGTAACCCATCCTTTCTGGCCTTAGTCTGGTAATGTAGCTCATGTACTCGACAGAAGCTGTCGGCAAATGGCTCCACCGCCTGGCTTCGGAGAGCCCAGATATAAACGCTAAGCCTGACGATAGCGTTGGGGGTCAACTGGTGAAAATAGATCCCAAACCTTTGCAGCACATCAGAAATCATTCTATTCAACGGAAATCTCAACCCAGCCTTTAAAAAACTCTTGAAAATAACAATTTCATCCTTTTCCAGCTTCAGGGTAGTCTCCTCTCCCCCGAAGCGAAGTAGCTTCTTCTCATCTTCTCTGAAGTAGCCCGCCTTTACCATCTTGGAGAAATCCGCCTTGGAGATAGTCGACTTCCCGAAGTCCAAATGACTAGGCTTGCTCGGTACTGCGATATGGTAATCATCATCAGAACCAGCTTCCTCAATATCTCCTCGTTCTGCTTCGGCAGCAGCTTGTTCTGTTTCGGCAGCAGTTTCAGCAGTAGGGATTCTTTCCGAAGTCACCAATCCGGATCGCTGCATTGCTTCGGAGATAGGCACAGTCTCTGCACCTTCGACTTTGCCTCCCTCACGCTCAACCCTAGCAGTAGAGCATAATCTGGCCATCCAATTCTAAATTTCTTGAAAATTTTGTCGCGAACTAAATAACCTCTTCTTCTGACGAAGCTATTCTTCTGACGAAGCAAGCACCTAATTGGAGCTTCGTCTGAATCCGGGAGTCGAGCTTCGGCTATGGTTAAAAATTTTGGCAGCAAAACAGTGTAATAGCAATGAATGTTGTGGTCACTTTACACCTACCAGTCTGTTTATATAGTGTTGCAAGAAGGAAGGCGAATCGTCGGGAATTTTTACACCAGGCAAACAGTTGCTCGCACCCGCTGAACGGTAGACCGCACAAACCAGAATAGTGAACTCGCATGGTGGAACCGCTACGCGCTCGAAAGCTATATCGTTTCTCGACAACGAGCTCAGGGAAGGTGTTTTTCGGTCCTTCGGCTTCCTGAAGCCTGAGAGACTTTTTTCACGGATCAAGCTCGTTACGAAAAACGATCTAGCACCGCGAAGGGGCTACTGTTGGGACCATGCTTCGTCGCCGAAGGTCTTCTACTGTTGGGACCATGTTTCGTCGCCGAAGGTCCTGCAGGAAGAAACAGTTTCGGTTGAAGTTGTCTGTACGTAATGCCGAAGGGTGTTGTCCATGAAGCTTCGGAATTACAAACCGACTTAAAGATAGAATGACCTTTTAGTCCATAAGAGTTTGAGTCGATGTTGTAAACTTTTATGAGGGGTATGATTGTAATTGTTCACAGGCTGTGTCCTGTGTCTATAAATAGTGAACAGTATTCCTTTACTGTTCACGCATTCCTATAATTGCGGAAGCATCATTCGGGAATTATTGCTTGTCAAGGCGAAGGTATAATCATACCTTAAACATTGTATTAAAAATAAATATGGGAATGGTGTCATTTATCTCCAGCATATCTATCTCTAATATTTTACATTTTACATCGTTCTATGTTATTTTTGTCACCTTCGTAATATTATGTTTATATCCTTCGTCCGAAGTTCATTAAACCCCTGAGGAGATAATGCTTCAGCGGACGAAGGATATTTAATATTTAACATCTTCGTGGTGCCTTGTTCTTGATTCATAGCATTTGAGAACAAGTCCCCAACAGGTGTCATATTTCATTGGGGTCTGGTCTCTCCGAAGATCAGCTCTAGCGGGCTCTGGACCAACTTCTCCTTATCATCATCAACTTTGACATAGAACCATTCCGATTTCCAGCCTGCCGGCCACTTGCTTCGGTAGCTGATCACAGGAAATTTTGTAGTCTTCCGGTAGGCAAAATTGTAGCAGCCGAAGTTTTCATGCAACCCATCTTTCCTGGCCTTGGTTTGGTAATGCAGCTCATGTACTCGGCTGTAACACCCGGATTCTAGGGGTCCAAAACCCGGGGTTAACACAAACACCAGGTATGCTGGGACCAAGTCTCATACATATGATGTATAGTGGCACAGGATCGAATGTCACATCTTTATATATAACAGGAGTTCTATACAAAATAAATAATTACATTATAAGGAGACAACGGTCCAGCAACCCAAAGTTGACTGGGAGACGACGACCTAGACCTCTCACGAACTCATCGCAGCATCCTCCATGAGCATCATCCTGCGGTACCTGTTCTTGACCTGTGGGGGTGTGAGACAGCAAGAGTGAGCTCACATACGTTCATCGCTCAACAAGTTGTGGGGAATAATGTGCATGAACTCGCCCAAAGGTGGGAGCTCACGTGAAGTGTAAGGCTTACCAAAGAAGATGGTTAGAGCTGAGCATTGCTTTTAAAGTTAGTCAAAATTTTATTAGCAGTTACTAAGTATAAGTAAATACCAAACCCAATTAAGTAGTAGAACAAAAGTAACAACTTCACCTGCGATGCAATGCATATGACAAATTGAGTTTAAGTTCCATAATTTAATCATGTGAGGGTCCGAGCTGCTCATGACCGTGAGCACGGCTAGTATACCAGTTTTACACTCTGCAGAGGTTGCGCATCTTTACCCACAAGTCGTGTATCCCATGTCGCCAGGGTTTGCAAAGCCCTTAGACACTTCCGAGGTGAATGGCTAGGGATCCACTACGAGGCCTTTACAAAGTTCCACTAGCTTCCGAAAACCCGCTACAGTTTATAGGAAGATCCAGTGCAGGAATCCCTTGCAGGACCGCCATCGCAGCAAAATCCTCCCGAGGGCCTCCCTACACTGACCTCTCCCCTACTGCCCTTGCCCCTTTCGGGTAAGGTAGTCTTCCACTAGCTTTCCTAATTAATCAGCCAAGGGCGTCCCATTCCACCCTCGTGGTAGCACTGTTTTCCCGGGTGGTTCTCCATGTTCCAATTAACATAATGATCTTAACATGAACCATAAATGACAACTGATAACAAAAGTATAATCATGAATAGTGTAATCTTCATACCCCAAAACCACATATAGCACTAGCAAGTACTACCCAGATAGTTCAGTGGTAACCAAGGTATAAAGATAGACAAACTAGGGTAACCTATTGGGTCCCATCAAAATTAACCTATGCAGATCATTATGATTAATTAGAACATGAGTAGGTAAAAAGAAGTGATCAAGGGCACAACTTGCCTGGGACTTGAGATTCCAGGTACCAACTTGCTCTTCAGCTGACTCGTGACCTCACTGCTAAACGTAGCAATATAGACATACATGGTATAGGCAAAAAAAATTAACATTATAACAAACATGTAAATAAAATACACAGTAATAATCTAGACATTAAACTAAGGTTACAGGAACTGGAATCATTAAATTTGGAGTTGTAGATTTTAAGTTATGGATTTTCCAAAGTTTTATGCATTTAATATAGGATTAAGTGGGAAATAAATTTAAATGTGTATTTCATGTAAAAACAGTGGTACTATTTAATAGAGAATACTATTACAAAATTATAGGAACTGAAATGGTCCAATTTGGATCAAGTATGAATTTTCTACAATTAAAACAGTTTCTAGCATTTATTTTCACATTAAAATCATTTTCTAAATTTATTTTTCTGGGTTTTATAAATCCTTGGACTGGGCGCATGATAACCAGGGAACTCGGGGTTTAAATTGCAAAATCGCCCAGACACAACATTAACCCGCGGTGGACGGCGGGTTAGTTTTAAGATTCTTTAGGGTCTCTTTTAGAAAAATGACCGCGGCGAAGGGGTATCAGCTCGCGTGAGCCACACGATCATATCCGGGCGGTCCAGATTAGACTTAGGTTTTTATGAGTCGGTACCTGACGACAGCCGTCGGTTCTTCAAATTCGCGGTCTTGATTTAATACGGTCCCTGGGATGCCTACAATCATTCTCGGCCCTTGATCCAAGATGCACGGCCAGAAAAGCTTCTCCTATCTCCCATTCAATCCGACAACGCCCAGGCCAACCACGGCTCCAATAGCTTGAAGATTCCTTGATGAAGAAGTCTGGCCGGTGCAGAGCGATGGCTCAGGTGGCGCGGCCCCGAGGTCATCCATCCCGGCGTCTCGCGTTTAAGGGAGATCCGCACAGGGCGTTCATATTCTCTCTCCCTCGGTCTCTCACATCTTCTCAGGCGCTGGTGCACAGGCAATCTCGTTTGTCGTCGGCGCGCTCGTTGACGCGATCGAGGTACCGCAGCGCGAACCACCGGCCGAAGGAGGTGCCGATCTGCAGGGAGCGGCGGAGCACGAGGAGCGGGCGGCGGCGGTACACGGCCGCGATGCCGGGGAGGTCGTACGCGGTGGGGAGCTCCGACTCGGTGGCCGCGCCCTCCTCGAACAGGTACCCGGAGCACCAGGTGAATGCGTCCTCGTCGGAGCTGACGACGATGGAAGCGGGCGCGGAGGCGAGGGGAGACGGCACCAGCCCCGACGTGGCCGAGGCCTCCCCCGCAGAGCAGGCGCAGGGACTGCACGGGGCTGGAGGTTCATCCATGGCGCTCGCGTTGGGATGGATAAGGGAGGGGCGGCTTCGGCTGGCTATTTATGGTTCCGGGCGAGGGAGTCAGGGAAGCGCGACGTGGGTGGAGGAAATCCCGAACTCCATGGGGGTTTGTTGCGCCAACCGAGGGAAGTCCGCGGCGTTCGTTAGTTTGGCAACATCGAGCGAGGGAGGAAGAAACTGACGGGGATGGCCCATTGGAAGTGATTGCTTCATACCCACGCGAATACTGGACCAAGGCTGGAATGCGGGGATGGGAGACAGACAAGTGGGACACACCTGTCGGTGCAGGGTCACGCAGGTTTGCAGGCCGAGTGGGCTATAAGTGATATTGGTCCAGGCGCGCGCGGTGTACGCTGAAAAAGCGGTCCCGCAGGTCAGTGGTTAGCAGAGACCGATGCACGAGTGCGGGATGAGCGGCAAGGGACTAGGACCCACAGGGGGCGTCGCGCAATGGGCCGAAAATGGCCCAAGAGCTGAAAGAGAGCTCACATTTTCTTTTCTTTGGATTTTCATTTTTCTGATTTCTATTTTAATTTCAAATTAAACTCAAATTTGGATTTCAAACCTTTAAATTTTTGAGGAACAAATAGAATCTCAACATCAAGTGCACTAATTAACTAACTTATTTATTTATTTATTTATTTATTCATACCAATTTTGGGCAGACCTTATGAATCTCCAAAATTAGGATTTTGGGTGTTACAAATCCTACCCCCCTTAACAGAAATCTCGTCCTCGAGATTTGTAAAAAGGGTTATATAAAGCCAAATGTTTAGTTGCAGTTTAGTTTCGAGTTTTTTTTTCCGAGTAGTTTTAAGCACAAATGTTTTCTATATACTTTTGTTAAGTCATTAAATAAGGAAATGATTACGAACACATGGGTACACTATGTTTAGCTATTAGGCAGAAGTAGAGAAGGTTGCGGTAATAAGGATTAGGGCAAAGAAAGATTCCATTATGGATGGTGGATCTTGACTCATCTGGTGATTCCGTTTTGCCCTTTGAAGACTTGAGTTGGTGCTTATTCTCCCTTAATGTGGTTGGTCTTCTTTGGCCCTTGATCCTGGAGTTGAGGACATATGGCTAAGGGCATATAATTAGGATAGCTAGGGTACATGAGGTAGTTAGGTTTAAACAGAGTTTTACCCTTTTTTTTTGGGATATCTAGATTAGGCAACCTATGATGTAGGTTAGGTTGTGGTTTCACGGACGAGTTGGTCTAAGACACCAATTCAGGTTTAGCACCCATTTATAGGAATATAATCTAATCTATGTTACCCGTATTAACTAACTTGTTGAAGTAACTTAGATTAAATTAGCTCATCTTAAGGTTAGACTTCATTAGGTTAGATTAATCTATCACATTAGATCAGAACTAGGTTATATTTGTGTGACTAGATTATACTAGATAAGACCTCATTATTTTTGATTAGATCCTGGTTGTTGTACTATAATGAGATGAGCAAAGCGGTTGGGATAGGTATGCTTATTAGGACAAGATGAATCTCTAAGAAATAAAACAGAACCTTTTAGGATTAGTTAGCACTATTAGGATGAGATAAAATCTTTTCAATATAAGATGAGTCTACTAGGGTAATAGAGTATCTTTTTAAGATAAGATGGATCTATGAGTGTAGGATAGAATCTTTTAAGATGAGATGGATATTGTTAAGCTAAATACTTTAATGAGGGCTAATTTAGTTTATCTAGTTATTTTTATAAGTATTATGTATATGCAGATGTAATTGTGGACATTACTCCACAACTAATCACACTCAATCAAAGATCCAAATCAGACATGTATCATAAGAACAAACATTCAAGTACATAAATACTTATAAAAGTAGTTTTGTTTTTGTCCCTAAGATTAGGTCTCCTATTCCTAAAGTCACTTTAGGTACAGGATTTCAAAGTGTGAAATCCAAGTTTTGTCTTTAGAAGGAAAAGGTAAGAATAATCAGAGTAAAGCGGAAATAGATGAGAAAAGATTAAGATAAGCTTAGAAAAGATTCAGAGTAGCAGAGGTAAGTAGACAAGGGTTGTCCAGTTCTATCTAGGTTTCGTCCTACAGTCAACATTCCTCTGATACCACTTCTGTAACACCCGGATTCTAGGGGTCCAAAACCCGGGGTTAACACAAACACCAGGTATGCTGGGACCAAGTCTCATACATATGATGTATAGTGGCACAGGATCGAATGTCACATCTTTATATATAACAGGAGTTCTATACAAAATAAATAATTACATTATAAGGAGACAACGGTCCAGCAACCCAAAGTTGACTGGGAGACGACGACCTAGACCTCTCACGAACTCATCGCAGCATCCTCCATGAGCATCATCCTGCGGTACCTGTTCTTGACCTGTGGGGGTGTGAGACAGCAAGAGTGAGCTCACATACGTTCATCGCTCAACAAGTTGTGGGGAATAATGTGCATGAACTCGCCCAAAGGTGGGAGCTCACGTGAAGTGTAAGGCTTACCAAAGAAGATGGTTAGAGCTGAGCATTGCTTTTAAAGTTAGTCAAAATTTTATTAGCAGTTACTAAGTATAAGTAAATACCAAACCCAATTAAGTAGTAGAACAAAAGTAACAACTTCACCTGCGATGCAATGCATATGACAAATTGAGTTTAAGTTCCATAATTTAATCATGTGAGGGTCCGAGCTGCTCATGACCGTGAGCACGGCTAGTATACCAGTTTTACACTCTGCAGAGGTTGCGCATCTTTACCCACAAGTCGTGTATCCCATGTCGCCAGGGTTTGCAAAGCCCTTAGACACTTCCGAGGTGAATGGCTAGGGATCCACTACGAGGCCTTTACAAAGTTCCACTAGCTTCCGAAAACCCGCTACAGTTTATAGGAAGATCCAGTGCAGGAATCCCTTGCAGGACCGCCATCGCAGCAAAATCCTCCCGAGGGCCTCCCTACACTGACCTCTCCCCTACTGCCCTTGCCCCTTTCGGGTAAGGTAGTCTTCCACTAGCTTTCCTAATTAATCAGCCAAGGGCGTCCCATTCCACCCTCGTGGTAGCACTGTTTTCCCGGGTGGTTCTCCATGTTCCAATTAACATAATGATCTTAACATGAACCATAAATGACAACTGATAACAAAAGTATAATCATGAATAGTGTAATCTTCATACCCCAAAACCACATATAGCACTAGCAAGTACTACCCAGATAGTTCAGTGGTAACCAAGGTATAAAGATAGACAAACTAGGGTAACCTATTGGGTCCCATCAAAATTAACCTATGCAGATCATTATGATTAATTAGAACATGAGTAGGTAAAAAGAAGTGATCAAGGGCACAACTTGCCTGGGACTTGAGATTCCAGGTACCAACTTGCTCTTCAGCTGACTCGTGACCTCACTGCTAAACGTAGCAATATAGACATACATGGTATAGGCAAAAAAAATTAACATTATAACAAACATGTAAATAAAATACACAGTAATAATCTAGACATTAAACTAAGGTTACAGGAACTGGAATCATTAAATTTGGAGTTGTAGATTTTAAGTTATGGATTTTCCAAAGTTTTATGCATTTAATATAGGATTAAGTGGGAAATAAATTTAAATGTGTATTTCATGTAAAAACAGTGGTACTATTTAATAGAGAATACTATTACAAAATTATAGGAACTGAAATGGTCCAATTTGGATCAAGTATGAATTTTCTACAATTAAAACAGTTTCTAGCATTTATTTTCACATTAAAATCATTTTCTAAATTTATTTTTCTGGGTTTTATAAATCCTTGGACTGGGCGCATGATAACCAGGGAACTCGGGGTTTAAATTGCAAAATCGCCCAGACACAACATTAACCCGCGGTGGACGGCGGGTTAGTTTTAAGATTCTTTAGGGTCTCTTTTAGAAAAATGACCGCGGCGAAGGGGTATCAGCTCGCGTGAGCCACACGATCATATCCGGGCGGTCCAGATTAGACTTAGGTTTTTATGAGTCGGTACCTGACGACAGCCGTCGGTTCTTCAAATTCGCGGTCTTGATTTAATACGGTCCCTGGGATGCCTACAATCATTCTCGGCCCTTGATCCAAGATGCACGGCCAGAAAAGCTTCTCCTATCTCCCATTCAATCCGACAACGCCCAGGCCAACCACGGCTCCAATAGCTTGAAGATTCCTTGATGAAGAAGTCTGGCCGGTGCAGAGCGATGGCTCAGGTGGCGCGGCCCCGAGGTCATCCATCCCGGCGTCTCGCGTTTAAGGGAGATCCGCACAGGGCGTTCATATTCTCTCTCCCTCGGTCTCTCACATCTTCTCAGGCGCTGGTGCACAGGCAATCTCGTTTGTCGTCGGCGCGCTCGTTGACGCGATCGAGGTACCGCAGCGCGAACCACCGGCCGAAGGAGGTGCCGATCTGCAGGGAGCGGCGGAGCACGAGGAGCGGGCGGCGGCGGTACACGGCCGCGATGCCGGGGAGGTCGTACGCGGTGGGGAGCTCCGACTCGGTGGCCGCGCCCTCCTCGAACAGGTACCCGGAGCACCAGGTGAATGCGTCCTCGTCGGAGCTGACGACGATGGAAGCGGGCGCGGAGGCGAGGGGAGACGGCACCAGCCCCGACGTGGCCGAGGCCTCCCCCGCAGAGCAGGCGCAGGGACTGCACGGGGCTGGAGGTTCATCCATGGCGCTCGCGTTGGGATGGATAAGGGAGGGGCGGCTTCGGCTGGCTATTTATGGTTCCGGGCGAGGGAGTCAGGGAAGCGCGACGTGGGTGGAGGAAATCCCGAACTCCATGGGGGTTTGTTGCGCCAACCGAGGGAAGTCCGCGGCGTTCGTTAGTTTGGCAACATCGAGCGAGGGAGGAAGAAACTGACGGGGATGGCCCATTGGAAGTGATTGCTTCATACCCACGCGAATACTGGACCAAGGCTGGAATGCGGGGATGGGAGACAGACAAGTGGGACACACCTGTCGGTGCAGGGTCACGCAGGTTTGCAGGCCGAGTGGGCTATAAGTGATATTGGTCCAGGCGCGCGCGGTGTACGCTGAAAAAGCGGTCCCGCAGGTCAGTGGTTAGCAGAGACCGATGCACGAGTGCGGGATGAGCGGCAAGGGACTAGGACCCACAGGGGGCGTCGCGCAATGGGCCGAAAATGGCCCAAGAGCTGAAAGAGAGCTCACATTTTCTTTTCTTTGGATTTTCATTTTTCTGATTTCTATTTTAATTTCAAATTAAACTCAAATTTGGATTTCAAACCTTTAAATTTTTGAGGAACAAATAGAATCTCAACATCAAGTGCACTAATTAACTAACTTATTTATTTATTTATTTATTTATTCATACCAATTTTGGGCAGACCTTATGAATCTCCAAAATTAGGATTTTGGGTGTTACATCGGCAGAAACCTTCGGCAAATGGTTCCACCCCTTGGCTTCGGAGAGCCCAAATGTAAACGCTAAGCCTAACGATGGCGTTAGGAGTTAGCTGATGGAAGTAGATCCCAAACTTCTTCAGCACATCAGCAATCATCTTATTCAAGGGAAATCTCAAACCAGCTTTGAAGAAACTCTTAAAAACTACTATTTCATCTTTTCCTGGCTTCGGAGTAGTTTCCTCTCCACCAAAGCGAATCAGCTCTTTCTTCTCTTCATTGAAATACCCCAATTTCAACATTTTAAGTAGGTCACCTTCGGAGACTGTGGATTTTCCAAAATCAAGGTGGCTGGGTTTGCTCGGCACAGCGCTGCTATAATCATCCTCAGAATCGGTCTCCTCAACATCAACTTGCTCTACCCCGGCGGCAGGGACGTCCTCCGATGTTACCAGCCCAGACCGCTTCATAGCTTCGGAAATCGGAACGGTCTCAACAGCTTCGGTCTCATCTCCCTCGCGATCAACCCTAGCAATGGAGCGAACTCTGGCCATTTAATTATGTCTTTCTTGAAATTTTTCGTTGTTGACTTTTCTGATTTTCCCGAAGCTCTTCCTTTTGTGACGAAGCAGATTCAAAAGTGGGGTTTCGTCTGAGCACGATGAATAAGCTTCGGCTATGACTAAAATTTTGGCAGCAAAACAGTGCAATAACAATGAATGTTGTGGTAACTTCACACCTACCTGTCTGTTTATATAGTGTCGCAGGTGAGAAGGTGAATCGTCAAAGACTCCCGCACCGAACAAACAATCACCCGCACTCGCTGAACGGTGGGCCACAGGGTTCGAGAGGGTGAATTGCCAGGGCGCGCGTAACTGTTGCAAGATGGAGCCACCTCGAGCGTGGATTATTTTAATCGTTTCTCGCCAACGAGCTCAGGGAAGGTGTTTTTCGGATCTTCGGCATCCCGAAGCATAGAAGACTTTTTCACGGATCAAGCTCGTTACGAAAAACGATCTAGCACCGCAAAGGGGCTACTGTTGGGGGTATGCTTCGTAGCCGAAGATCCTAAAGAAGGAGAACACCTTCGGCAGATACTTTCAGGAGCAAGCGCCGAAGCTATTACTTAGAGAGCTTTGGCACAATGATAGATCTTAGGACGAAGGGATGAACCGACTTAAAGATGGATTGTCTCAAAGACCCATGATGTTTGTGTCATTATTGTAATCAACTGTAAAGGGCTTAAATGTAATTTTACGCAGGTTGCACCCTGTGCCTATAAATAGGTGAACAGTACCCCAGCACTATTCACGCGATCCTGTAATCACTGGCACATTACGCTTGAATTATTGCTTCCTGCCAAGGCGAGGGTATAAATGTGCTCAAATATTATGTTTTAATACTTATATATTCACATAATAAAATATGTGAATATATTTTATACTTTATATTTCATTTCTCATTGTTTATTGTTTTACAAGTATGATTACGAAGGTGAAATCTTCATAATATTTTACCCTTGACCTTCGTCCGAAGCTCATTAAATCCTTGGGGAGATAATGCTTCAGCGGACGAAGGGCATTTATACTTAACATTTTTGTGTTGCCTTGTTCTTAATTCATAGCATTTGAGAACAAGTCCCCAACACGCGCCCTGACATCGGTGTGTTCCCTGCGCAGCGTTCCGCCGCCGAGTTTTCTGGCGCCTCGCTTTGCTCCGAGTTCCCGTTCAGCTGCTCAGTCATCCGCGTTGTTGTTCCCTGCACGTGCGCAGCTCTCTGCGCGTCACGGCTTTCTTCTCCCCAGCTCGCGGAACTCCCACGGCACATGTCTCAGCTTGCCATGGCTATCAGTCAGTCCTTGCGATGCTCTAACTCGTCAGTTGTCGTTATTCTATCCGCGCTAGCACGCGACTGTGGTCGTGTTCATCGAATTCGCCAACGCTTTATTGCCGATTCGACTGTCGTCGCTGGCTTCGCGTGTTGTCGAGCCCATCGTTTTCACTGTCTTGTGCTCGCGCAGTTTCCTGCTCGCCAGCGTGTCCTCTCGGCTCGCTCGGCTTTAAAATCCCTATCTCGTCGTTCGTCGATGCAATTTATGTGTGCGGATGAAGAAAGCGAAGCCAGTGTACATAGCTCGCGGGTGTTCAACTGAAGGTCGTCGTCGTTCCGTGCGTCATCAAGAAATCCCAAGCGTCGGATGAAGACGAAGCTAGTAGGGTGATATTCACCAAGTGCGCGACAAAAACTCGGACATCCTGCACGACTCAAGTTCGGTTCGTCAAAATTATTCAGTCGAGGAAAAGATCTTCAGCAATTGATTACCGAAGAAAATAAGGCCCCTGGATGACGTCAACCGGAACCCGTAGTCGTGCTTGCGACTATCGCATCGAATTAGTTAGGGTAAGTAAATTTGTTATCCGTGTTAGTGGATGGATGGATGGTTTGACTAGGTATAATATTTATTAGATTGCCTGAGTCGTTTTGGTAAATTGGTCGATGTCGTAGGATGAAAGAGGTCTCAATAGGTCTCAGGGTTTGCAGGACTGTAGGTGTTAAAAATGGGAAGTTTTATTAATATATAAGATACACAATTTAAAGAGTTAATAAAAAGCTAGGAATAAAAATAGATTTTCTAGTGTTATTATGTCAATTTGGTTAATGGATGAAGTCGATGCCCTGCTTAATTAGTCTGCTTATTCTAGGTTTGGTGTTTAATTCGCTGTCGTATAAGTATTATTTAGGTTTGCGATATTCCTCCTTATACGCATTCATGTGCATTGTTCATTTCATTTAGGTACGATAATTAATCACGTGATGCAAAGGACCAAAGCTGAGTCGACCCCAAGATGTTGTTAAGTGTGGGCTTCTTCGCAAGGCGATGCTGATGAACAAACCGGAAGATGGATAATCTGAACGAGTGCCAAGCTAAAGGATACTCGCCAAGTCGTCACCTAACAAACACTAACCCAGTGTTATTCAGTCAAGCCCCGGTGCATGCAACCCCTTCCTTGTGTTTTTAAATAATTTTTGCATACTTTATGTGGCGGAACCGCCCGAATTATTCCATCTTAAGTGCCCAAGTCGCTCCCTTAAAGGTAGCAACACACTTAAATCGGAATAACCCGTCAGTCCCTCGGATCTAGTCCGATAAAGCCACTTATCCAGGATCGAATACCACTAGCTCACTCGAAGGTGAGGCACAGAGAAATACAATAAAACATAATACCACAAATTTATTAAGTATCAATAGTGATTACATTATCGGAGTTTCAGAAATAATAATCATAAATTTTAATGCAGCGGAATAACTAACGGAGAAAACCGAGTAACATGGCGAAGCCTGGCCACGCTACTCCTCTTGGTCCTCTCCTGCGGAAGCAGTAACCCACTTGACCGTCTATCCCGATGGCAGGGATGAAGGCCAAGTCACACCATCAACCAAATCAAGGAGGTACCTGCAAAAATTATGCCACAAGCAAGGCTAAGTATACTAATACTCAGCTAGACTTACCCGGTGTGAGGAGTCTACTCCTCTACCTCTAGACATGCAGCTGTTTGGCTGAGGGGTTTGGTTTGCCAAAAGCACTAGCTGAGTCTAAAATCAAGTTTTAGCTTTTCAAGTTCTAGAATAATAATTTTAGACTAGATGAGAACCTGTCTATTCATACATGGTATCAAGCATTATATCAATCAACATCTTTTTCCAGTCATCTCATTTCCACTTATTACTCAATGCAGTACAATGGATCAAGCAGTCTCATTAGCTGCGAGAAGCAGACGATTCGAATCGAGTTTTAACCTTGCAAGGTAAACCTAAACACACGACATGTCAGGGCACTCCGTCCCCACACATGTCAACCGTCCCCATCGATTCCCCGTTCGCGTCCAGGCCTCACCGCCTTGGCATACAATGCTCCACTGACCCCGGCTGCCGCCGTGCAGTGACCGCACTTGTACCCACCATATCTAGAATGGGAGACCCAGTCTCAGGTCGCGTGAGGGATAAAGTCCGCGCCCGGCTTCACTCAGGTACTAGGTTTACCGGTTACCATATTTCCCGACATGTGTTTAGTACATTCAAACGCTTGACACAGGTATCCACATGTTAATCCTTATTTCAAATTCTGTCTCATAGACAACGCATCCCCATGGATCCGTGTCCACAGACCATCACCATTCTGTTATCAAAAATGGATACAACCAATTCCTGACCTCGCGCGAGTGCTAGAAAAATCACTCGACTTCTACCGAGATCCTGATTTAGCATAGCAGCTACTCGACCTAGCATACTAGTATCCATCTCAAAAGGAATCCTGAGTTCATGCAACTAGGGTTTCAGGCAACTCCTACACTTAAGTGCACGGTACAAGCCTACAAACATTAAGTGTAGGAAAATAGCATATATAAACGGTTATGCATAAAACCGGGGCTTGCCTTTAATTTAACACTTAAATAGTGTTTGCTGGGGGAGGTACTCGCTTGATGAGCATCCACTGGTTAAGTCCATTCTTCAGGTCGTCCACCAACTCCATCCTGTGGGTGGCACCACATCACTTGCACGATCGTCATCTCTCGGTCCTAAATGAGATGCGGGATGCATATGTATGAATATGATGAAATATATCACAAGATAATCCCAAAATGGACGGTAGCAAACTAAACATTAAATTGTAATACACCACAACAATTGTACGCAAGCGCTAGTTATCTATACGTCAATGGGCATACGTAGTCAATCATTACTGGAAAACAACAACCACTTCCTATAATTATCTATTGCAAACACGACATCATAAGTACAAGCATTCGCCACGTTCACTTTTATCATTCATTAGTTACTTATTATTAAACTAGTTAAGTACGCATAAATTTGCGATGACTTACACATAGACAGACTTAGTTAAAAAGGAATGGTTACTTAATCGGGTTTTACAATTGTTCGCAATACTCTATTGCAAGCATATATCCAAGGGCACACAAGAAAGTGATAGCCTAATCACACTGCTTATTATATTAATCTATTGAGGTTGTATTTAGTAATACTCAGATTAGCAGCACAATTATTAGAAATGGTAACATCTCATTAATTTTGTTTCTCGTCCATATAGTGACACTTGCTAAATTGACGTTGATTGAAGCTGATGACTTACTAGACTTCAACAATTTAATTTACTACTTAGGAACGTGCACTGGTTACTTACATATAACCTAATTATATTAGTTACTATCATTGTTACTCATATTCACTTAAAACCAAAACAAGCAAGCAATCACTCAAGTCAAACACAATAGAGCAGAGCAATCAATCACTTCTAATACCTTTAGGACAGCAGCACAGAAGTTTTTGTTTTAATCATAACTCTTCAAATATTAGTTCAAAATTATCAAACTAGGATTTTCTAGAAAGCTTAAAAAGTGTTCTATAACTTTGATATTTTTACCTCAGCATGATTAGACTCTTAGCAAGGTCAAAAAGTGCTAACACGACAGCTCTGTCCAGATTTGGACAGATTCAGACTTGCAACTTCAAAAATTCACAACTAGAGGTTCAGACATCCAAACAAATTGATCCTAGACTTTCTGGAAAGGTAATAAAATTTTCTACAAATTATTTATAAACATCAATGGCTGGTTCAACAGGTATCAAGGGTAAAATACACTATGAAGGCTGTACTGTCCAAAACTGGACAGATTCAGTCTTCATATTTGAAACATTCATAACTCAAGCTTCATAACACTAAAAAGAGTGATCCAAGACTTTTTGGAAAGCTTGGCAAAAGTACTACACAACTTTTATAATCACCAAGAGGTGATTCCAGGTTTAACCAAATCAAACATCACAGTTTTCGAAATCTGTTCTGACGGTGGACAGAATACAGTAAGCAGTTTGTAAAATTCATAATTATTAAACTATCAGGCCTGTGGTTATGAAATTTTAACACAAGCAAGATCAGAAAAGCATCTACAACTTTCTTATAATGACCATGAACAGATTGCAACAATAAATTGAGCAAACAATGCAGTTTCTGAAATCTGTACAGAATCTGGACAGATTCAGTTACTGAATTTGTAAAAAGCATAACTCCTAAACGATTAGACTTATGGCTGTCAAATTTTAACACAAGTAAGATAATAAAGTTATCTATAACTTTTCTATATGGCTTTTCTACAGAAAACATAATTTAGTCCATCAAACATACAACACGACAAAAACAACACGTGCAGCCCAAAACAGCAACTAATAAAATTCAGCTCCTATTTACTCAAAAATTGCCGCGTTCTAGAGACTTGAACCATTCTAACATTTTATCATCTGTTAGGGTTAAAACAATCAAATTATGACCAATAAGTAGACTTACTAATTTTATACAAGTTATTTCGTGCGCTAGAACTACCACACACAATTAACAAACACATCCACCACAATAATCGGACCCGGTACATATACGTGTATATCGACGCGCTATTCACTCAATAATTTGCATTTTAAATTAGACATCACATGAGCACTACTAATTTTAACCACTATCATAACCATGCACGTTTAGACTACAACAAGCAATTCATCGTGATTACGAGCTTAACCAAGGCCATCTAACACTTCGGCTAACTAGAGCAACGGTATAGCCCGCTAAATAACATACACGTCGGCTTGCCTATTATTATCACTATCTAAGGCAAAACATACACCACAATATTTTTATAAACATACATATTCACATGTATATTCACACATCAACCAAATCATACGAACCATAAACCACTAATCTCTAACTCGAAACCATCATGCGCTTACTTCTCAATTCATGAACACATAACGCGTATTGACCCGACTCAAGATACAGAGGAAGCGATGACTACTTTGGCATGTCACCACCTCTCTATATAAGCCAAAACAATTTCTACCATTGACTAAGAGTTCTAAGTATTAAACACATTATTACTTTCCACGCGCAAATAAATCTCAACTTAACACTAGTGACACCGATGGATTTTTACTAAACTCATCATGCGCAAAATCCTGTCTCGTATATAGCCATATTGTGGCGTGCACTCGAGACACTTAAGCATTTCAAGAAACATACACGCTTTTGTTTACTTCTAATTCTTCACTAATTCTTCTTATAATTATGAAATGTGTGTCATTTTAGCACCATATAAAACTATCTAATTTGGGACTGCAATTTTTATGAGGCATAGGTAATAATAAATTATGGCCAATGTATAAATTTCACATGTCCAGGTTTTATATTTTATTTACTACAAAAATAACAATTTGTTAATACAATAAAGCTTGTGAGAGCAAGTTAATTCTAAAATTAATTCTTTTCTGTGGATGCATGACCATATTAAGTTTTCTTAGGCTACTATAATGTCATGCAAGGATAGTGGAACACCAGTTTCCATTTTTACATCCATATATTATTTATAAACCATTTAAAACTACTTAATATGCATTAAACAAGTTAAATCACTAACTTAATCATACTTGCACCATAATTCATGAAATTTTTACCAGTCGCGAAGCATCACACCAAGAGTCTACTGTAAAAATTTCAACCCACTTGGAGCACTAGAGCTACAGATCCAAAAATAACAATCAAAACAATCATCTTTTTCCTATTTAACATGTTTTAATTAACATACCAATAAAACAGTGAACACCATATGTGTTTTATATTTTTCTTAGCTAGAGTATGACAACATCTAACCAACAAAACAAGTTTTATCATTTTTGGATTTTTATAATTAAAACTATGGAGAGAAGCAAGTTCATTTATTTTGTAAACCAGTTTTTTTAAATACGAATTTCTACAGAAAAACTTTTCCACTAAAACATACAAACATATAGATCCAATAGTTAGAGCATTTCATAAGAAAGCCAACAAAACAAATTTCGTGATTTTTGAAGCTCTAAAACTCGAGATATGAATTTTAGAACACAACACAAAAATCTGAAATTTTGAGTACACTCACATCCGCCCTGGGCCCACTTGTCATAGGCACAAGAAGGCCTTCTTCTTCCTCACGCAGAGCAGCAGCAGGAGGCTGTTGTGGCTGCAAGAAGGGCTTGGCCATGGCGGCTGCTGGGGGATGGGGGAGCGCTGCTCCTGCCGGTTGGGTGCCGAGCGCCAAGGAAGGGAGAGCAGAGACAACGGCGCCGTGCACTAGGGACAGAGGAGCAGGGAGAACGACGGCTAGTTGGGGGAGCTCGGCCATGGGAAATGGCGTCTGCGCCATGGCTGGAGAGCACGTGCTCAAGGCCGGACCAGAGGAGGTCTCGCTGGGGAAGCGCCGGCTGGAGCAGGCAATAGCGTGGAGGGGAAGGAGAGGCCGATCTAGGGAGATGGCGTGGGGGAGAAAGGGAGAGGGGCTGGTGCTGCCATTTATTGAGCTGGAGCTCTGGACATGTCAGGTGGCAGTGGGCAGTGGCAGGTTGAAAAACGTGGACATTGGGCGGCCATTTTTGGCGTCTTCCTCTTGGAATCGGACCTTGGCCACTGCACAAAATATCTTCCTTGATCTATACTCTACAATTCGTTTATAGGACTTGAGGTGATTCGAGCACTGGTTAGAGAGTTATAGACCCACGAAAACTGGTTTGTCAGTGGGTTAGAAATCAGTGGAAACTTGCGAAAACTGAGTGTCAAAGCATGTCAAACGAAATCGGATGAATGCTATCTTTTAATATGTTGTGCCCCTATTAGTTATTAACAACTTTTATATTTAGAAAAACTGGAGTTGTTCAACAAAAATTTGGGAACGCGAGACGTCGACCCGAACGACGCTGATTTCAGACTTAGAAGAAATTCGAATCCTGAAATCAGATTTTTATTCTGTCTTGATGGCACTGTTTGAGGTACTTAGAGATTGAATCAAGGCTTGGTTTAAATATAAAATTTGTTGTATAACACAGGTTCTACAACTTTTATTAAAGGTCAAACCTCATATCTTGAATATAAATTAAAGTTTCACTTTGGTCAAAGTAGTATCATTATAAAGCTTCAAACTATATTTTTAAGGCAATCGAGATATTTTCTCGACATTTTCTTGGTATTTTCTCTACATGAACCCTTAATAACTTTTGTTGTAGAGTTGATATAGAGTGTTTTGGGAAAGTTGGCATGACTTGGTCGAATTTATAAATTTTCTTTTACTTAATCGAGCAGTCTTAGGCAAGCGAAAGATTTATAACTTCACACGAATATTTGGTTCAAACTTTAAGAAATCTTTAGAATACACTTGATAGATAGAGATGAATGATGACATAAATATAACAAGCTGAATTGCATAATAAATAATTAGAGGTTGAGACTACAGAGATTCGCTGGAGGATGCGGATTCGGACTACATATTTGGACATAGACCGACTGTCGAGAAGGCGGATTCGGACATAGATTGAATAACATTACAACTATCAAGAATCCGAATAAATGAGTCTGGACAGGAGTTACGAGATGATATTGACTTTCGAATTTGCATTTGCTCCGAGAAATAAAAGTTTTAACAGGCTCCAAATTTGGCTGTTCTTGAGATCGAATAATTCCAAACTTGGTGAAACTTTCATGAGTAACTTGATGAATAGAGATAGATGTGATCGAGAAATAGAAATTTTCACTGAGCATCTGAGATTAGGATAAATCTCCCGACATAACACGAAATAGACACCTGGGGTGTCACACTTTAAGTCTAGTGAAATGTGCACTAGGTTTATAGGAGTTGCTTAGAAACCCTTTGATGCATTGCCTACCTTGATATCCATACCTTTATAGATACTTCTGATGAAGTATCAAAATATGATTTACAAAAATGCTTAGCCTTGCCTAGAGGTAAATCTTGTGGATAGAGGTTGTCCTTTGCGTTAATGCCTAGCTCATGGGTTATCCTGAGGAAGGATGGCTTCTGCCTGCAAGAATATTTTCATCCGGAGCAATGGTGGGATCTTACTGCAAAGTTCCCTGTAATGCTCTTTTCATCCTAAGGAACACAAACAATCCTAAGGATGGAAGTACTTAAATCGGGACTTGGGCTAGGAACAGGTGATGTTCTACCCAGGTTGACTAAGGATTATACTGAATGTAGGCTTGCTGATCGAGGACCCTTTAACTGGTCACATGCCTCATCATGGGTAAGCTTTGCCTCGGCAGACTAATACCAGAATAAGATAACACATAATGGGAGTGGAGAGATGGTGAGAGTAGTGTGTACCCTCCGTAGCAAGAGGCTGGACGGTGGTGTATCTGTGCTCTCGGTTGGCGTGAACCTGATCTAGTCTTAAGAACCCCGGTGGCGAGTTGACATATGCAAGGGTTAAGTGCTACATATGTCGTGTGATTGGAGATCCTCAGTTGAGTATAATCGATCCGGATCCCCGTAACTTCACGGACATGAAGACTTGGTCACTGCCCTGCAATCTAAGTCATGGATGGAATCTTAATGAGCAAAAATCATGTTGGATTAATTACTGTGATGGTGAAATTAGACTAGATGCAAACAAGGTCTATTAATACTTAATCTAGCATTAAAATGTTGAAAGTAAGGACTCACTTTAGTAAGCTATTTCTGTAAAAGTATCTAAGTTGATTCTTGCTAAAGCCTCTCCTTGATTACCAAATCCAGCATATCCTTGAGAGTCTTTTCTTTAGTCGGGTAAGTCTTGCTGAGTAATTCAATACTCAGGGTTTTATTTCCTGTTGTTTTTCAGGTTTTAACTTTGTGCTGTTGTTGATGGTGTTAAGTGCCGGTGGGCTCGGCCTTCTTATAAGTCTAAGTAACTCTTCTATACTTCTTATTGAGGATGGTCACTTGAGCTAGCATATATTTCAAACTTATAAACAATTTATAACAATTCAAAGTTACTTCTTTGAATCACTTTTGTAATCACTCCGATCATTACATTGTAAAACTTGATGTAACATGTAAAATTTGGTAATAAGATTTCCGCTGTAAAATTGTTGGTGTGTAATTTGTGTTTACTTAATCCCGTGGTTCTGGTTGTAAGTGGTTTATCCGGTGTCCTTGGGGCAATCGGATGGATCCTGTTAAGTTATCTGGTGCACATGCATAGCAGTCTGAGGTCTTTGAGACAAGGACAGGTGCATGTGGGCCCAATTGAAAGGGAAATGTGCCCTTGGGCCATTTCTAAGTATTTTGGTGATTGAGTGCCAACACAAGTGCTTAAATGTGAATTTATGTCCATGGATGAACAAAGTGCAAATCATGAAGTAAAGGTATGTCTCTAAGCCTTAGTACATTGGTTTTGTGTACTAATATACTTGTCTAAGTGTTAGAAACAGAAAGAAGAAGAAAAGAAGAAAGGTGCAAAAGACTTGGCTGTGTACAGCCAAGACTCAGCTCGATCTGGCACACCGGACTGTCCGGTGGTGCACCGGACAGTGTCCGGTGCGCCAGGCTGACTCGGCGTGAAGAGGCCGCTCTCGGGAATTCGCCGACGGCGTACGGCTAAAATTCACCGGACTGTCCGGTGTGCACCGGACTGTCCGGTGTGCACCGGACTGTCCGGTGAGCCAACGGTCGGCCGGGCCAACGGTCGGCCGCGCAATCTGCGCGGGACACGTGGCCGAGCCAACGGCTAGAAGACGGCACCGGACTGTCCGGTGTGCACCGGACATGTCCGGTGCGCCAACGGCTCTCAGGCCGCCAACGGTCGGCTTCGCTATTTAAGGAAGGAAATCGGTCACCGGACAGTGTCCGGTGTGCACCGGACTGTCCGGTGCATCCGACGACAGAAGGCAAGGATGGCCTTCCAGATTTGCTCTCAACGGCTCCTAGCTGCCTTGGGGCTATAAAAGGGACCCCTAGGCGCATGGAGGAGAACACCAAGCAACCTAAGAGCATTCTTGATCATCCACACTCAGTCTTTGCGCATTCGTTTGTCATTCTCAGTGATTCGAGCTCCGTTCTAGTGAGAACTTTGAGATAGTCTTTTGAGCTCGATTCTTGGCCGTGTGTGTGCGCATTTCGCTGTGGATTTGTGTGTGTTGCTTCCCTCCCTTACTCTGTGCTTCTTTGTGATCATATACTTGTAAGGGCAAGAGACTCCAATTTGTGGAGATTCCTTGCAAACGGGATAAAGAAAAGAAAGTAAAACACTGTGGTATTCAAGTGGGTCTTTGGACCGCTTGAGAGGGGTTGATTGCAACCCTCGTCCGTTGGGACGCCACAACGTGGAGTTGGCAAGCGTTGGTCTTGGCCGAACCACGGGATAAACCACTGTGCCATCTCTGTGATTGATCTTCTGTGGTTATTGTGTTTTGTTGAGACTCCTCTCTAGCCACTTGGCATTATCTGTGCTAACACTTAACCAAGTTTTGTGGCTTAAGTTTGAAGTTTTACAGGATCACCTATTCACCCCCCCCCCCCCTCTAGGTGCTCTCAATTGGTATCGGAGCCGTTCTCTTCAAGAAAGGGACTAACCGCCCGAAGAGATGGATCCTAAGGGGAAGGGAATCGTGATCAACGACAAGGAGAAGGAGTCCTTCGTCAACGAGCCCAATGATGACAGGCCCACCGACTCAGGCTCGGGCCACAAAAGAAAAGACGGGAGGAAGAAGAAGACAAGGCGCATTAAGGAAATTGTCTACTACGACAGCGACGAATCTTCCTCCTCCCAAAAGGACGACGACAACGACTACAAAAAGACGGTCAATTCGAACTTTTCATTCGATTATTCTCGTATTCAACATAGTTCGAATTCGCAATTGCTTTCCATTCCTCTTGGCAAACCTCCACACTTCGATGGGGAGGACTACGGATTTTGGAGTCACAAAATGCGTAGTCACTTATTCTCTCTCCATCCAAGCATTTGGGAGATTGTAGAGAATGGAATGAAGTTTAATAGCTCAGATAACTCTATGCTCATAAATGAACAAATCCATAGAAATGCACAAGCTACTACTGTTCTCTTAGCATCCTTGTGCAGGGAAGAGTACAACAAGGTGAGCGGCTTGGACAATGCCAAGCAAATATGGGACACCCTCAAGATCTCTCACGAGGGGAATGACATCACCATGCTCACCAAAATGGAGTTGGTGGAGGGCGAGCTTGGACGATTCGCCATGATAAGGGGAGAGGAGCCAACCCAAACGTACAACCGGCTCAAGACCCTCATCAACAAAATAAGGAGCTACGGAAGCACGCGATGGACGGACCACGACGTCGTCCGCCTAATGCTAAGGTCCTTTACCATTCTTGATCCTCATCTCGTGAACAATATTCGTGAGAATCCCAGGTACACGATGATGACGCCCGAGGAGGTACTCGGAAAATTCGTAAGCGGGCGGATGATGATCAAGGAGGCGAGATACGTCGACGACGCGTTGAACGGTCCACTCCACGAGCCTCAACCCATTGCTCTCAAGGCAACAAGGAGCAAGGAGCCGCTACCCAGCAAGGTGGCGCAAGTTGAGGCGGCCGGGCTCAATGATGAAGAGATGGCTCTCATCATCAAAAGATTCAAGACGGCGCTAAATGGTCGCAAGGGGCAACCAAGGAAGACCAAGACAAAGGGGAAGCGCTCATGCTTCAAATGTGGTAAGGTTGGTCATTTTATTGCTAACTGTCCCGAAAATGATAGTGACCAGGAGCAAGGGAAAAATGGGAAAAGAGAGAACAAGAAGATTTACAAGAAGGCCAAAGGCGAGGCACACCTTGGAAAGGAGTGGGATTCGGATTGCTCTTCGTCCGACTCCGACGACGAAGGACTCGCCGCCACTGCCTTCAACAAATCGGCCCTCTTCCCAAACGAGCATCACACTTGCCTCATGGCAAGGGAGAAGAAGGTAATCACTAGTAATGCTAATACTTATGATTCTTCTAGTGATGATGAGTCTAGTGAGGATGAAATAGATTACTCTAGTTTATTCAAGGGATTGGATAGAACTAAGATAGCTAAGATTAATGAATTGATTGATGCCTTGAATGAAAAGGATAGAGTCTTAGAGAAACAAGAAGATCTTTTATATGAAGATCATGATAAATTTGTTAGTGCACAAAATTCACTTGCTCTAGAAGTTAAAAGAAATGGAATGCTTTCTTGTGAACTTTCTACTTGTAATGAAACCATTTCTTCTTTAAAAGGTGAAATTAATGATTTAAATGCGAAACTAGAAGTAGCAAGTAAATCTAACTCTTGTGTTGAACATGTTGAAATTTGCACTAGGTGTAAGGATGTTGATATTAATGCTTGTTGTGAACACTTAGTTTCAATTTCCAAACTAAATGATGAATTGGCTAGTCTTAATGCCCAACTTAAGACTAGCAAAAGTGAATTTGATAAGTTAAAATTTGCAAGGGATGCCTACACAATTGGAAGACATCCCTCAATTAAGGATGGGCTTGGCTTCAAGAGGGAAGCCAAGAACTTAACAAGCCATAAGGCTCCCATCTTCGTCAAGGAGAAAGGGAAGGCCCCTATGGCTAGTAGTGCTAAAAAGAACCATGCCTTCTTGTACCATGATAGGAGACAAACTAGAAATGCTTATAGGAGTTATAATGCTTATGATGATTTTGACTCTCATGCCATGTTTGCTTCTAGTTCTTCCTATATGCATGGTAGGAATATGTCTAGGAGAAATGATATTCATTATGTGCCTAGAAAGAATATTATTCATGCTCCTAGGAAAGTAGTGAATGAACCTTCTACAATTTATTGTGCTTTAAATGCTTCCTTTGCTATTTGTAGAAAGGATAGGAAAATAATTGCTAGGAAGTTAGGGGCAAAATGCAAGGGAGACAAAACTTGCATTTGGGTCCCTAAGGATATTTGCACTAACCTTGTAGGACCCAACATGAGTTGGGTACCTAAGACCCAAGCCTAAATTTGCCTTGCAGGTTTATGCATCCCGGGGTTCAAGCTGGATTATCGACAGCGGATGCACAAACCATATGATGGGGGAGAAGAAGATGTTCACCTCCTACGTCAAAAATAAGGATTCCCAAGATTCAATTATATTCGGTGATGGGAATCAAGGCAAGGTAAAAGGGTTAGGTAAAATTGCAATTTCTAATGAGCACTCAATCTCCAATGTGTTTTTAGTTGAGTCTCTTGGTTACAATTTGCTATCTGTTAGTCAACTATGCAATATGGGATATAATTGTCTTTTTACAAATGTAGATGTGTCTGTCATTAGAAGAAGTGATGGTTCACTAGCCTTTAAGGGTGTACTAGACGGCAAGCTTTACTTAGTTGATTTTGCAAAAGAAGAGGCCGGTCTAGATGCATGCTTAATGGCTAAGACTTGCATGGGCTGGCTGTGGCATCGCCGCTTAGCACATGTGGGGATGAAGAACCTCCACAAGCTTCTAAAGGGAGAACACGTGATAGGTCTAACCAATGTTTATTTCGAAAAAGATAGACCTTGTGCAGCTTGTCAGGCAGGTAAACAGGTGGGAGGAGCGCATCACAGCAAAAATGTGATGACCACATCAAGACCCCTGGAACTGCTACATATGGACCTCTTCGGACCCGTCGCCTATCTAAGCATAGGAGGAAGTAAGTATGGTTTAGTTATTGTTGATGACTTTTCCCGCTTCACTTGGGTGTTCTTTTTGCAGGATAAGTCTGAAACCCAAGGGACCCTCAAGCGCTTCCTAAGGAGAGCTCAAAATGAGTTTGAGCTCAAGGTGAAGAAGATAAGGAGCGACAACGGGTCCGAGTTCAAGAACCTTCAAGTGGAGGAGTTCCTTGAGGAGGAAGGGATCAAGCACGAGTTCTCCGCTCCCTACACACCACAGCAAAATGGTGTGGTAGAGAGGAAGAACAGGACGCTGATCGATATGGCAAGGACGATGCTTGGAGAGTTCAAGACCCCCGAGTGCTTTTGGTCGGAAGCTGTGAACACGGCTTGCCACGCCATCAACAGGGTCTACCTTCATCGCCTCCTCAAGAAGACTTCGTATGAGCTACTAACCGGTAACAAACCCAATGTATCGTACTTTTGTGTATTTGGGAGCAAATGCTACATTCTAGTGAAGAAGGGTAGAAATTCTAAGTTTGCTCCCAAAGCTGTAGAAGGGTTTTTATTAGGTTATGATTCAAATACAAAGGCGTATAGGGTCTTCAACAAATCATCGGGTTTGGTTGAAGTCTCTAGCGACGTTGTATTTGATGAGACTAATGGCTCTCCAAGAGAGCAAGTTGTTGATTGTGATGATGTAGATGAATAAGATGTTCCAACGGCCGCTATACGAACCATGGCGATTGGAGAAGTGCGGCCACAGGAACAAGATGAACGAGATCAACCTTCTTCCTCAACAACGGTGCATCCCCCAACTCAAGACGATGAACAGGTTCATCAAAAGGAGGCGTGTGATCAAGGGGGGGCACAAGATGATCACGTGATGGAGGAAGAAGCGCAACCGGCACCTCCAACCCAAGTTCGAGCGGTGATTCAAAGGGATCATCCCGTCGACCAAATTTTGGGTGACATTAGCAAGGGAGTAACTACTCGATCTCGATTAGTTAATTTTTGTGAGCATTACTCCTTTGTCTCTTCTATTGAGCCTTTCAGGGTAGAGGAGGCCTTGCTAGATCCGGATTGGGTATTGGCCATGCAGGAGGAACTCAACAACTTCAAGCGCAATGAAGTTTGGACACTGGTGCCTCGTCCCAAGCAAAATGTTGTGGGAACCAAGTGGGTGTTCCGCAACAAACAGGACGAGCACGGGGTGGTGACGAGGAACAAGGCTCGACTTGTGGCAAAAGGTTATGCCCAAGTCGCAGGTTTGGACTTTGAGGAGACTTTTGCTCCTGTGGCTAGGCTAGAATCAATTCGTATCTTGCTAGCATATGCCGCTCACCATTCCTTCAGGTTGTTCCAAATGGATGTGAAGAGCGCTTTCCTCAACGGGCCAATCAAGGAGGAAGTGTACGTGGAGCAACCCCCTGGCTTCGAGGATGAACGGTACCCCGACCACGTGTGTAAGCTCTCTAAGGCGCTCTATGGACTTAAGCAAGCCCCAAGAGCATGGTATGAATGCCTTAGAGACTTTTTAATTGCTAATGCTTTCAAGGTTGGGAAAGCCGATCCAACTCTTTTTACAAAGACATGTGATGGTGATTTGTTTGTGTGCCAAATTTATGTCGATGACATAATATTTGGTTCTACTAACCAAAAGTCTTGTGAAGAGTTTAGCAGGGTAATGACGCAGAAATTCGAGATGTCGATGATGGGCGAGTTGACCTACTTCCTTGGGTTCCAAGTGAAGCAACTCAAGGACGGCACCTTCATCTCCCAAACGAAGTACACACAAGATTTGCTAAAGAGGTTTGGGATGAAGGACGCCAAGCCCGCAAAGACGTCGATGGGAACCGACGGACACACCGACCTCAACAAAGGAGGTAAGTCCGTTGATCAAAAGGCATACCGGTCCATGATAGGTTCTTTGCTTTATTTATGTGCTAGTAGACCGGATATTATGCTTAGCGTATGCATGTGTGCTAGATTTCAATCCGATCCGAAGGAGTGTCACTTAGTGGCTGTGAAGCGAATTCTTCGATATTTAGTCGCTACGCCTTGCTTCGGGATCTGGTATCCCAAGGGGTCTAACTTTGACTTGATTGGGTACTCAGATTCCGACTATGCTGGATGTAAGGTCGATAGGAAGAGTACATCGGGGACGTGCCAATTCTTAGGAAGGTCCCTGGTGTCATGGAACTCTAAGAAACAAACCTCCGTTGCCCTATCCACCGCTGAGGCCGAGTACGTTGCCACAGGACAGTGTTGTGCGCAACTACTTTGGATGAGGCAAACCCTCAAGGACTTTGGCTACAATCTGAGCAAAGTCCCACTCCTATGTGATAATGAGAGTGCTATCCGAATAGCAGAAAATCCTGTTGAGCACAGCCGCACAAAGCACATTGACATCCGGCATCACTTTTTGAGAGACCACCAGCAAAAGGGAGATATCGAAGTGTTTCATGTTAGCACCGAGAACCAGCTAGCCGATATCTTTACCAAGCCTTTAGATGAGAAGACCTTTTGCAGGCTGCGTAGTGAGCTCAATATCTTAGATTCGCGGAACTTGGATTGAAATGTAGCATACATGTGTTTATGCGTTTGATTATGTTCATTCTGCATATTGTTGCTTATTGTGGTGCTCAAGTTGTACAAACACTCCCTGGACCTCACAAGTCCGTGGCAAAATGATGCACAGTTTTAGGGGGAGATGTGTTACAACTTGACCCTTTGAGACTAACCATATGCTTGAGTTTGCTTGTTTTAGTCTCAAAGGAGAATTGAAAGGGAAAAGGTGGACTTGGACCATGAAAGACTTCCACTGCACTCCGATGAGAGGGTAACTTATTCCAAGTCCATCTCATGAACTCTTATTGCCATTTGCTCTAAATTGAAGATTTTGGTGAGGCAATGGGGTTATAGGGCCAAGATTGATCCCGTTTTGGTGCTTGATGCCAAAGGGGGAGAAAATAAAGGCCAAAGCAATAAATGGATCAGCTACCACTTGAGAAATTTGAAAATAGTAGAGTAGAGCTTTTGGTTTGTCAAAACTCTTTTACTCTTTTATTGTCTCTCTTGTCAAAAGTTGGCCTCTTGTGGGGAGAAGTAGTAATTATGGGAAAAAGGGGGAGTTTTTGAAATCTTTGATCAATCTCTTTTGGAATGACTCTCTTTATGCTTCAACATGTGTGTTTGACTTAGAGATAGAGATTTGAGTTTGATTTGCAAAAACAAACCAAGTGGTGGCAAAGGATGATCCATATATGACAAAATTGAATCAAAATAAATTTGAGTTTTATTTGAAGTGAGTTTGCACTTGTTCTAGTTGCTTTATGTTGTGTTGGCATAAATCACCAAAAAGGGGGAGATTGAAAGGGAAATGTGCCCTTGGGCCATTTCTAAGTATTTTGGTGATTGAGTGCCAACACAAGTGCTTAAATGTGAATTTATGTCCATGGATGAACAAAGTGCAAATCATGAAGTAAAGGTATGTTTCTAAGCCTTAGTACATTGGTTTTGTGTACTAATATACTTGTCTAAGTGTTAGAAACAGAAAGAAGAAGAAAAGAAGAAAGGTGCAAAAGACTTGGCTGTGTACAGCCAAGACTCAGCTCGGTCTGGCACACCGGACTGTCCGGTGGTGCACCGGACAGTGTCCGGTGCGCCAGGCTGACTCGGCGTGAAGAGGCCGCTCTCGGGAATTCGCCGACGGCGTACGGCTAAAATTCACCGGACTGTCCGGTGTGCACCGGACTGTCCGGTGTGCACCGGACTGTCCGGTGAGCCAACGGTCGGCCGGGCCAACGGTCGGCCGCGCAATCTGCGCGGGACACGTGGCCGAGCCAACGGCTAGAAGACGGCACCGGACTGTCCGGTGTGCACCGGACATGTCCGGTGCGCCAACGGCTCTCAGGCCGCCAACGGTCGGCTTCGCTATTTAAGGAAGGAAATCGGTCACCGGACAGTGTCCGGTGTGCACCGGACTGTCCGGTGCATCCGACGACAGAAGGCAAGGATGGCCTTCCAGATTTGCTCTCAACGGCTCCTAGCTGCCTTGGGGCTATAAAAGGGACCCCTAGGCGCATGGAGGAGAACACCAAGCAACCTAAGAGCATTCTTGATCATCCACACTCAGTCTTTGCGCATTCGTTTGTCATTCTCAGTGATTCGAGCTCCGTTCTAGTGAGAACTTTGAGATAGTCTTTTGAGCTCGATTCTTGGCCGTGTGTGTGCGCATTTCGCTGTGGATTTGTGTGTGTTGCTTCCCTCCCTTACTTTGTGCTTCTTTGTGATCATATACTTGTAAGGGCAAGAGACTCCAATTTGTGGAGATTCCTTGCAAACGGGATAAAGAAAAGAAAGCAAAACACTGTGGTATTCAAGTGGGTCTTTGGACCACTTGAGAGGGGTTGATTGCAACCCTCGTCCGTTGGGACGCCACAACGTGGAGTAGGCAAGCGTTGGTCTTGGCCGAACCACGGGATAAACCACTGTGCCATCTCTGTGATTGATCTTCTGTGGTTATTGTGTTTTGTTGAGACTCCTCTCTAGCCACTTGGCATTATCTGTGCTAACACTTAACCAAGTTTTGTGGCTTAAGTTTGAAGTTTTATAGGATCACCTATTCACCCCCCCCCCCTCTAGGTGCTCTCACCAATAACTTGGGAGGTTCTACCACAAAAAGTTTGAGCATGATCGCCTTATCTTCTAGGCTTAGATGAGCGTAGAGTTACATGAAGCTTCTTTCATATTCCTCATCCTCATTTGTGCTTCCGCTATCATTTTTATTAGACACATAACATATGTGGGAATCGAAATGCGAAGACAAACCTTTTGGAGAGGTGGATTCATCGTTTGGTCTCCAGCATTCATTTTCTTCTTCTTCCTTCAAAGGGTTAGTTTCACAAGGACTAAAGAAAGTAGAAGCATCATATGAACTAACATGTTTGGACTCATCAAATCAATTTTTAATTCTAGTCCAAATATCATGCACATCATGAATAGGTTCATTATATCTAATTATGAAGGCATGAGAATCTTCTTTATTAAGAGAATTACCTAAGATGTCAAAAGCAAGATGATTTAAGCGTAAACATCTTTGATCTTCCTCGGAAGCATTTTTCTTATCATAACTAGAAGGTATAATACTCTTGTCTAAGATTTGTTCTAATTGTGAGTCTATGGTTCTAAAAGCATTTATCACACTAGTAGACCATGAAACATAATTAGAACAATCAGAAAGTAATATCTCAAGAGTTACCTCATTGTTCTTCTTCAGAGGTGTCTTCTTGTTCTTTTGGGATCTTTGAGCCATCACTTCAAGTTGTTAGACTCAATATGAAGTGCCTAGCTCCGATACCAATGGAAAGTCGCCTAGAGGGGGTGAATAGGCGAAACCTAAAAATTATAAATTTAAACCCAGACTTGATCCCTTGATTAGTGGTTAGAACAAGATGCGTAATTATCGGAGTATAAAACTAAGTCCTTTGCTTACAAGGAATATTGCTTTCAAAGAGTGCGGAATTAACAAAAGCAACACAACTAAAATGTTTATGGAGAATAATGCAAGAGGGCTTAAAGAAATAAAACAAGTTCTTTCTTGCAAGTCATTGCTTCTATAAATGTGAATTTTACTTGAGGCAACACAAAGTGATATCAACAAAGAATAGTGCAAGAGAACTTAGAGAGGGAGAAGACAAGCAAATCACAAGCAATGAACACAAGTGACACGGGTGATTTGTTTTACCGAGGTTCGGTTCACCAAGAACCTAATCTCCGTTGAGGAGTCCACTAAGGACAGGTCTTTTTCAACCCTTTTCCTCTCTCCATAGATCACCAAGACCAGCGAGTGCTTCTTCTTAATCTCAAGGATCACTAAGACCCCGCAAGGACCACCACACACTTAGGTGTCTCTTGCTAGCTTTACAAGTCTAAAAAGTTTGGAGGAAGATGAATGGGAGTCAAAACTCCACACTCAAATGATCACAAGATGTAGCACACACTTTCTCTCAATGATTCTCACAAGGCACTATTGCTAAACACACACGAGTAGCTCTCTCTTTCTTGATCTCTCTTTTGTGGCACTTGTGAGGCTTTGATGTGGCCTAAATCTTGTGTATGAGATAGATCAACGAATGGAGGTGGTTGGGAGGGCTTGGATATGTCAACTATATGCCTTGATATGTTGCTTGGGCTCCCACACCTTGAAATGGCCAATTGAGGTGGTATTTATAGGCCCCTACCCCTCATATAGCTGTTGGACAGAAAGCAACAGCTTTCTGTCGACGGGCACACCGGATAGTCCGGTGCGCACCAGACACTACACTTTTCATTTTCTGATGCGTGCCACGTCAGTCGCCCGTTGGAGTCGACTGTTGGATTCGTCTGCCCCTGTGGCGCACCGGACAGTCTGGTGCGACTGACTTTCTCTGATCGCTTCTGCCCTTCTGTCCTTTCTGACCGCGTAGCAGTCGACCATTAGCAAAGATGACCATTGACCTTAGGCACACCGGACAGTCTAGTGAATTTTAGCCACAGAGCCCTTCGTTTTCATGAGAGCGGCCAGTTCATGGGGCGCGCCAGCCTAGGCACCGGACAGCCCGGCGCGCCACAGGCTGGAGCAAGCCTGTCTTGCCCTATTGTTGGATTTCTTTGCTGACTCTTTTGGGCTTCTTTTGATCTTGAGTCTTGGACCTTTTGCTTCTTTTTATGTCTTCTATTGAGGTGTTGCATCCTTATTTCCTTAGTCCATTCCTCTTTGCAATTTGATTCTTTCACTCATATATCTTCTTTTGCCTAATACTAGCTCCACAATAGTGCTATGTTGATTTCGAGCTTTCCAACCTTTCTAGACATGTTGAAAAGGTTTCTCGGGGTATTTAGAATTTGTCCAAAGAGCAGAACTATTGGTAGTTCATCTATTCCATGTATTACCCCTATTTGGTTGGAACTGAGCTGATTCTGACTTAGAAACGGAATTGTTGATCTTATGAACCTGTGAACCAGAGACTAGGCAAATTGGTCAGTCTGAATGGTTGTGAAGGTCATCAAACACCAAAATATAATAAATGGTTTTTAAGGCCATTTCCCTTTCAGACTTCCTTAGGATTTGCATGGAACCTTACACACATGCATACAGAAAACATTATATCCGGACGTGAAGCACATAAATAGAGTAGGAAACCTATCATCGACCGGTATACCTTTTGATCTACGGATTTACCTCTCGTGTCGAGATCAAGATGCCCATTTGTTCCCATGGGTGTCTTGATGGGCTTGGCATTCTTCATCCCAAACTTCTTGAGTATGTCTTGAATGTACTTAGGTTGGCAGATGAAGGTGCCCTCTTGGAGTTGCTTGATTTGAAATCCAAGGAAAAACTTCAACTCCCCCATCATTGACATCTCGAATTTTTGTATCATGATCCAACTAAACTCTTCACAAGATAACTTATTAGTAGACCCAAATATAATATTATCAACATAAATTTGGCATATAAACAAGTCTTTAGCATCCCATATGCTTTCGTGGAGTGAGGTTAGATGGTGCCTCATTTTATCACTCCACATACAAAAATCCTCACTATCAAAATATGGTGGTTTGCCTAGGGATACCGAAAGCAAAGGAGCACATTTTGGAATGCGAGGATAGCAAAGAGGCATCTTACTATACTTCTTGCGCTCTTGACGCTTCAAAGTAGTAGACTCGATGTCGGATGTGGAAGGTGATGAAGAGTCGGTCTCGTAGTAGACCACCTTCTTCATTTCTTTTTCTTCTTGTCACCCTTCCTATGTGACTTGATAGAGGAAGCGGATTCCTCATTGTATTTGTCACTGACCTCCTTTGATGGAGTCTGTTCGTTGTTCTTCCTTCCCGAGCCTTCAGGCTTTTTGCCGGTAATCATCTCCCTCTTAGCGTGTTCTCCCGACATCACTTCGAGTTGTTAGATCTAATGAAGCACTGGGCTTTGATACCAATTGAAAGTCGCCTGGAGGGGGTGAATAGGCGAAACCTAAAATTTGCAAACTTTAAACACACACTATGCTCAAGGTCAGTGTTAGAAATAATTTGGAGTGCGGAAGATAGTTCTTCTTGCCAAGAGTTGCTCAATCGATCCAGATAACCTTGGGAGCAAACTCAAATCAATATGAGCAAGAGAACTTTTAGAGAGAGGAAAGAAGGGAAACAAATCAAGTGGAGATCAACACAAATAAACACGGTGATTTGTTTACCGAGGTTCAGTTCCAAAGAACCTAGTCCCCGTTGAGGAGGCCATAAAGGTCGGGTCTATTCCAACCCTTTCCCTCTCTCGATCGGTCACACAGACTGGTCGAGTGCTTCTCCTTAATCACTTGGGTCACTAAGACCCCGCAAGGATCACCACACACTTAGGTATACTAAGGTATCTCTTGCTAGCTTTACAAAGCACTTAGAAGAATTAGAAGGAGAAGGAGAAAGCAATCCAAGTAGCAAGAGCAACAAAAGAAACACAAAACACCCTTTCTCAAGTCACTAAGCAATTGAGTTGATTTTGAGGCTTGGAGGGGATTTGATCTTTTGGAATGTGTCTTGGAGTGAATGCTTTTTGCTCTTGTATTGAATGTGGAGTTCAGAAAACTTGGATGGCTTGAATGGAGGTGGTTGGGGGTATTTATCGCCTCCAACCATTTCCTAGCCATTGGCTGACTTTTGTTGTCTATGGGAACACCAGACAGTCCGGTGGTGCACCAAACATAGCACTATTCACTGTCCGGTACGTGCCACGTCAGCTGCCCGATGGGGTTTGGAGCGGTTGACCGTTGAAGTCTTTTGTCCTCTTGCGGCACCAGATAGTTCGGTGCGTTCTGACTTTGTAGCTCAGACTTCTGACTTGTGCACTGTTCACTTTTACTGTACACTGTAGTCGACCATTGAGCGCAGTTGGCCGTTGCTCCGCTGGCTCACCGGGCATGACCGGTGCACACCGGCCAGTTCGGTGAATTATAGCAGAGTGTCTCCTAGAGAAACCCGAGAGTGGCTAGTTCATGGAGAGCTCGGCCTGGGTACCGGATAGTGTCCGGTGCGCCACTGGCAGCACCTCTACTTGTCTTTGCTCCAAACTTTGTAGAGTTCCCAACTTATATTCTTTGTTGGTTTATGTTGAACTTTATACACCTGATATAAATGACAACTAGGCAAACTAGTTAGTCCACATGGCTTGTGATGGATGTCAAACACCAAAATCGATTATAGGAAATGATTAAGCCCATTTCCCTTTCAGTTCACCCACTACAAGATCAACGGTCGAGGCAACACTTCCTTACCCAATGGTGGAGCAGGGTAGCGCCCAATTCCACAATGATGGTGGCATCGCCGGCGGTACAGGAATCGGGTTCTAGTGCCCCAAACACGCAATGGGTCTGTGCTATATATAGCTGAGGCTCGGGCGATGGTGTGAGATTGTAACACCCTAAATTTGGGGTATAAAATTTCTTTCTAAGTATCTACCAAATTCAGGTGTTACTCTTGTACCTCTCTCTAGCTTCTCTCTCTCTTTTCCTTTTGAGTAGACTTAGCTTAATTAGTGAGGGATTAATTATTTATTTTTGCCAAAACATTATGAGTCATGAAATGTTGCATCATGTTGAGCTTAAATATTCTTTGAATTGTTGCACATGTTTGAATTAGTTGAATTTGAAACTTGTTTTGAATTTGAATTGAAAACCCTAGAGAAAAATAAATAGAAAAGCAATGGAAAATCCCTGGAAAATAGAAAAGCCAATTCAGCCCACCAAGCCTAGCCCCCGCACACGCGCCTTCGGTCCCTGACAGGCGGGCACCGCCTATCGGTGCCAACCCGCGCACCTCTTCTCTTCCTCTGTCCCTCTCGCTGTTCTGTGGGGCGACCTGTCGGTGCCGTTTCTCTCGCACGCGTGCCCGCTCTCTCTCTCTCTCTCTCTCTCTGTCCTGCGGACCCCACCTGTTAGCCCATCCCTAACGTCTCGCCCACGTCCCTTGCCGTGGTCGCAGCCACGTCCGCGCGTTCTCCGGCCACCTCTGCACGCCCTCACCCCATTTGAGCCCTATGCCCCGCTCGCCCACTTCCCCCTGCTCACTTGCGCCCTCAGTCGAGCTCTCTCACCCCCTCTCTCGCCCTGCGCACGCGACCAGACAAACTCCGCCGCCGCTCACCGAGCTCCGCCGCCGTTCCGCGACCGCCGTTGAGTCCCCGTCGCGTCCATTACCTCGGTAAGCTCCGCCGCATCACCCACAACTTGGGACACCCTTTGGTTTGTCCTTTCCCCCTCTGGTTTGCCCGGACCGCGCTCACCGGAGCACTTCTTGCGCAGCAAGAGTCCGCCGCCGTCGACCCGAGACTTCACCGCCTCCCCGCTGTCCTCCAGGCGCTCTTGAGTTCGCGCTTGTGGTAAGCACCTCCCTATGCACTTAATTCATCCGTTACTACCCTAGTGTTCGCATAATTCCTCGTCGGAGTGGAGCCGCACTGCCGTCAGCCCGTCTCGCCGTGTCCCGCGCTCTTTGGTGCTCTCGCGCCAGCGTGAAGCCCACGGTCGAGTTCGCCATGCCACCCTGAACGCACCTGAGCTTTTCCCCGAGCCCCTAGAGCCCCGTCGTGGCCATCCCCCTCGTCTTCGGCGAGACTTCGCCGCGGGGTCGAGCGGCGCAACCGCACCCATGGCCGGTCGCCGGCCATTGGATCTCGGGCGTCCATCTGAGATCTGGCGGTATGGATTTGATTAGGCCAGATCTAACTCCGACCGCCCGATCTAGATCCGACCGTTCTCCTATCTCTCCCTCACCCGTGCCCCTGCCGCTGGGCCCGGCCTATTAGCTCGACCGCGGGATCTAATCTCGGTCGTCCGCTTGGGATCATGCGATCCAGATTACCCGATACCCCTTCTTGTGGCAGTTTTGCGTAAGAAACCCTCGGTTTGTTGGGAATCAACCTGTCGTCCCTAGTTTTTGCACGCAGGCCCATGTAATCTTGCAGATTGAACCTCGGGCTTTTAAATAATTACAGAATTAGACCTATTTTCATATTTTAAACTCCCAAACTTGTTTATTTCATATCCTTTGCATATGAACTCCAAATTTAGTAATTCAAATTGCAAAATGTTCATAGGAATATTCTCTGTTTAAATAAATTATGTTCATTCACTGTCTGTACACTCTAATTTTATACCTAGACTATAGGTTAGTGTATGTGTTGAATTGTTCACTTAATAAAATAGATAAAAAGAAAACCCTAGTGGTTAAAGAATATTTAATCTTGTTAGATTAATAATGTGTAATACATGAATTTATCTCTGGTTTAACTTTTATGTCTCATTAAAATGAATAGAATCAGATTATGTAACCATGGAGATAGACATCGCATAAAGAATAATCAACTACTAGATGGGATTAGTTCACCCTATAATTTAAACTCCCTTTTGAGTTTATACTTTTTCTCTTGGGATGTGTTCCATGGTTTGTATATGATTGATGTATTGTTCATTTGTCATTTACCAAATGTATTGAATGTATGATCGCTTTATTTAGATAACAAGCAGTCTGTGGTTCCTGAGTGTGTTGCTAAAGATCTTCCTGAGCAACAACTTGGTGAAGGCAAGTGTCCTCTGACCTATTATGTCCTACTTACTTCATAATTCATTGTCCCGCATTACATTATTGAAACCTAAGGATTGACTAGCCTGTATTTACTTACCCTTGCTTACCTTTTTGGGTTAATCATGGTTAGCTTATGCTATTGCTTCAACTTAATCAATGAACATGATGTTAACATTTATGATATGATGATGTTATCCCGATGATGATATTGTGAAATTTTTGGGGACTTAGGCCATTTTCCTGAGTACCTCTCCGTAAGGACCTGTTCGTGGAGTGACCACCTGGGATAACAGTGCAACCATGAGGGTCGAATGGGACGCCCTTAGCTGATTAATTAGATAAACCTAGGGGTGTAGTTGGCTTTGCCTGAGGGTCGTCAATGGGGGCCGGGGCGTAGTGCTCGCTCTGCCAAGGGGGTGTAGAGGTTCATTCGATTTGGTTTTGTTAGTCACCCACCTTGGGGAGGTGTACTGCGTTTGTACGACTGGCGAAACCTAACGAGCAGCTATGCACCAGGGGAGTCTTTGTAAAGGCTATGTAGTGTATACCTAGCCATTCACCTCGGTAGTGAAGATCGGGTCTGTACAACCCAGGCTGGAGAGGGATCGTGACTCCTGGGTAAAGTGTGCAACCTCTGCAGAGTGTTAGAAACTGGTATATCAGTTAAGCTCACGGTTAAGAGTAGCCTTGGGATCCTCTTTGATTAGAATAACTTTGGTTACTTTATGATGATGGTTAATAATGATGGTTATAATTTTGATCTCTGGTATTTCCTCTTGGAGGAAGTACATTTGGGTAATAACTGGTGTTGGTCACTTGTTCTCAAATGCTATGAATTAAGAACAAGGCAACACGAAATGTTAATGGTTAAAGACATTCGTCCTTTGGAACATTATCTCCCTTCGGATATAATGATCTTCAGACGAAGGTTATGAAGGATGCACCTTCATAATCTCAGTATATAATAATGAAAGTAAAAACATATAAAACATAGAAAATAGCATGAATAATCATATGACATTATCAAAACATTTTTTATTATCTTATTCTGAATAAACATGAACAATATCAAGTTACATTTATACCTTTGGCTTGACAGAAGGTAAAGATTCAAGTGTGATGTGAGTGTGAATACAAGTCAGCATGGATCGTACAGGGTTACTGTTCACCTATTTATAAGCACGGGACGCAGCCCAGTCGAAATTACATTTATGTCCTTGATGACAAATTACAGATGTGACACAAACTATCAGGGACTGAATGGTCTTTTCTTCTTTAAGTCGGTGTCGCCCTTCGTCTCAAGGCGCGTCATTATGCCAAAGCTTTCTGGGTTGCAGCTTCGGTTTGTGTCTTCATGCTGTGCCAGTTCGCATATCACACTGCCGAAGGTGTTTTTGCTTGGAGGACCTTTGGCGAAGAAGCAGGCCCCCAACAGTAGCCCCTTCGCGGTGCTAGATCGTTTTTCGTAACGAGCTTGATCTGCGGAAAAATCTCAAAGGCTTCGGTATGCCGAAGGTCCAAAAAACATCTTTCTGAGCTCATTACCGAGAAACGATTAAAATATTCCAAACTTCGGGTGGCCCACCGTTCAGCGGATATGAGCGACCTGACGATTCACCTTCCAGGCACCGAGTGGTCCACCGTTCAACGGTTGCGGGCGATTTGGTGATTCAACTTCCCACCTGCAGCACTATATAAACAGACGGGTAGGTGTGGAGTTACCACAACATTCATTGCCATTGCACTGTTGTGCTGTTAAAAAATTTAACCATAGCCGAAGCTTTTTCACTGCACTCTCGAGCGGACACCATCATTTTGAGTTAACTTCGTAAAAAAAGAGAGCTTCGTCAAAACTGCAAAAGTCATCAACTTCGTAAAAACCGCAAAAGATCCATCAGATGGCCAGAGTGCGCTCGACTGCAAGGGTGACTCGTGAAGGAGAGGAGACTAAGGCCACCGAGACAGCTCCAATTTCCGAAGTCATAAGACAGTCGGGTTTAGTTGTGACAGAGGGAACCATTGACAAAGGTACACCTACTGCCGAAGCTGAGCAGGCTAATATTGAAGAAGAAAATGCTGATGAAGAAGAGGAGGATTATAGCATTTTGATCCCATCAAAACCCAGCCACCTAGATTTTGAGAAATCTACTGTGTCTGAAGTCGATGTGCCCATGATGATGAAACTGGGCTACTTTGGAGAAGCTGAAAGGAAACTTGTTCGTTTTGCTAGAGAAGAAACAACCCCAACACCGAAGGATGATGAAGTAGTGGTTTTCAAAAGTTTTTTCAGAGCAAGATTACGGTTTCCTCTGAATGAGATGATAGGAGAAGTTTTGAAGAATTTTGAAATTTATCTTCATCAGATGACCCCTAACGCTATCGTTAGGCTCAACATCTTCATCTGGGCCCTCCGAAGCCAAGGGATGGACCCAGATGTCGAAGCATTCTGCCGAGTGCATGAGTTGCACTACCAGACAAAGGCCAGAGCAGATGGTTTACATGAAAATTTTGGTTGCTACAATTTTGCGTATCACAAGGATACAAAGGCTCCTGTTCTCAGCTATCGCACCAAGTGGCCAACAGGCTGGAAAGGTGAATGGTTCTACATCAAGGCTGTTGAGAAGAAAAGGGGGAAACTGATGACGATGGTTATGTGCCTGCTAACTCTAAACTTCTGAATGACCCGGCCCCTGTGCAATATGCAGCTAGGGTCACCATGCCAACTGGCCACAGTAGAATTCAGGGTGGTGGCTGAACAAATCAGCACCAGAGACCTGGTGCAAGAATACCTCGCCAATAGGACATCTCCGACGTCAAGTGATTGGGGTATGCCGAAGCTAAAGGGCACAAAGAAGAAATATAAACTTGTTCGATTACCTTATCGTTTTAAGTTTGAGAAACAGTTTAAGGAGCCCTGCCAAGAGTGGTTGGAAATGATTGAAACTATGTGTAATGAAATTTTGGGAAATTACACCCAAAAAGAAGACTAATTAATGACAGCAGCCTTCGGCACCCAGCCAAAATGAAGGTTAATCCGGGTAATGGACGCTCTAAAATTTGAATACCTTGATTATGAGCGGCTCAACAAGGGTGCCGAAGGAGCAAAAAGAAAAAGGATTATTAGTGTTCTGAGCAGACAAGCTGCCAGAATGGTGAAAGAAGATGAGAAGATCTCAAAGAAGAGAAAATCCAGTCCTGAGCCAAAGGTGGCAGCTTTAAAGAAAAGAAAAACTAAATCCCCAGAGCCGAAGGTGACTAAAGAGGAAGAAGAGACTCCCTCAACACCTCCAGCTGCCGAAGTGGCAGAGATTTTAAAGGATATGACTAAATCTCTACCTATCAAGCTGCTAAGCCCTTTGGGACCGGAACTGATGATGCTTTTTCAGAAAAAAGAAGAACCTTCGGCTACAAAGAAGGCAGATGGGCTGAAGAAGCGAAGAATTGGTAGCGTAATGCAAGCCATTGAAAGGACACCACCCTCGGCCTTGGCCTCTAAGATAGCACCTACTGCAAGCGCTGAAGCTGCTACCGAAGCAAGCGTGTCGACTGAAGCTGCAGCTGCCGACAAAGCTACCAACTTGAGAGCACACTATCTGGAATTGATAGATTGCTATTGGATATGCCTACAGAAGAAATAGTTACACCTGCCAAACAAGTCATGGGCCCAGTGCCCGACAAAGGAAAGAAAATTGCTGAAACTGCTTTGGAAGAAAAAGATTTCGACCTTCGGAACCTGGTCGGGCAAGAACTGTCCGAGACCGAAAAGAAAGAGCTACAGGTAACTTGGCACGTTCTTGTGGTATGCCCCTTATCTTCACCGTAGAACAAACAAAATAGTTTCCTGGGCTGATCTCCATATCTTCCTCCAAAGTTTCTACCCCCTCTGCCTCTTGGAGCCGGTGGCCTGAAAGAGCTTTGTTGTGCTCCTGACGACTAAGAGTTGTGTTGCTGCCTTTGGGTGTGGTTTCCCCTGTCGTCACTTGAGCTGGCGTTATGGATTGATCTGACATGCCTAGGGTGGAATCTTCCTCCGAAGCCCCTGGCCATCTTAGAGTATCTGTAGGCTTCTTCCCTTCTTTGCCGAAAGTCATTGTCGGCTCTGATGTATTCATCCATTTTCTGGAGAAGCTTCTCCAAGGTTTGCGGTGACTTTCTTGCAAAGTATTGTGTCATTGGTCCTGGTCTGAGCCCCTTGATCATGGCCTCAATGATAATCTCATTAGTCACTGTAGGCGCCTGAGCTCTCAACCGCATGAACCTTCGGACATACGCTTGGAGGTATTCTTCCTGGTCCTGCGTGCATTGGAACAAAGCTTGGGCAGTGACTGGTTTCGTTTGGAAACCCTGGAAGCTTGTGACCAGCATGTGTTTTAGCTTCTGCCACGATGTAATTGTCCCTGGCCAAAGAGAAGAGTACCATGTTTGAGCCACACTTCTGACTGCCATGACGAAGGACTTCGCCATGACCGCAGTATTGCCCCCATATGAGGATATGGTTGCCTCGTAGCTCATCAAAAATTGCTTCGGGTCTGAGTGCCCGTCATACATGGGGAGCTGAGATGGCTTGTATAACGAGATTGAAAGGGAATTAGGCTTACACCTAGTCCCTAATTAATTTTGGTGGTTGAATTGCCCAACACAAATAATTGGACTAACTAGTTTGCCCAAGTGTATAAGTTCTACAGGTACAAAGGTTCACCATAAGCCAATAAAAAGACTAAGAAAAAGGGTTCAAACAAAGGAGCAATGAGACAACCGAAGGCACCCTGGTCTGACGCACCGGACTGTCCGGTGCACCACCGGACAGTGTCCGGTGCACCAGGGAAGACCGACTTCAAACTCCTCACCTTCGGGAATTCTCGGAGCCGGCGCGCTATAATTCACCGGACTGTCCGGTGTACACCGGACAGTGTCCGGTGCTCCAAGAGGACGCAGCTCCGAACTCGACAGCCTCGGGAATTCACTTCGGCTGCTCCGCTATAATTCACCGGACATGTCTGGTGTACACCGGACTGTCCGGTGTAACTGCGGGGAAACTGCTACTTCGCGCCAACGGTCACCTGCAACAGCAATTAATGCGCGCCAGAGCGCGCAGAAGTCAGGAACGCCCATACTGGCGCACCGGACACTCTACAGTACATGTCCGGTGCGCCACCGGACATCCAGACGGGCCCAGAAGTCAGAGCTCCAACGGTTAGAACCCAACGGCTTTGGTGACGTGGCTGGCGCACCGGACTGTCCGGTGCACCATGCGACAGACAGCCCCACCAAACGGCTAGTTTGGTGGTTGGGGCTATAAATACCCCAACCACCCTACATTCAAGTCATCCAAGTTTTCCCACTTCAACTACTTACAAGAGCTCTAGCATTCAATTCTAGACACACCAAAGTGATCAAATCCTCTCCAAACTCCACACAACGCCCTAGTGATTAGTGAGAGAGATTTGCTTGTGTTCTTTCGAGCTCTTGCGCTTGGATTGCTTTCTTCCTTCTTTGATTCTTCATTGCGATCATACTCACTTGTAATTGAGGCAAGAGACACCAATCTTGTGGTGGTCCTTGTGGGAACTTTGTGTTCCAAACATTTGAGAAGAGAAAGCTCACTCGGTCCGAGGGACCGTTTGAGAGAGGGTAAGGGTTGAAAGAGACCCGGCCTTTGTGGCCTCCTCAACGGGGAGTAGGTTTGCAAGAACCGAACCTCGGTAAAACAAATCTGTGTGTCACACTCTTCATTCGCTTGCGATTTGTTTTGCGCCCTCTCTCTCGGACTCATTATTATTTCTAACGCTAACCCGGCTTGTAGTTGTGATTAATTTTGTAAATTTCAGTTTCACCCTATTCACCCCCCCCCCTCTAGGCGACTTTCAGTAGCCTACAATTCTACTGTCAAGGGAGAAGCATCATCAAAAGCAAAATTGCCATGACGAAAGTCACCATACCAGTCATCATCATTAATTGGGCTTTCTTGACGAAGTTCCCTGTGTTGGGGCCTTCGGTCTTGGTCATCCTGGGTAAGTTGACACATTTCTTTAGTAGCTTCATCGATCTTTCTCTGAAGGTCAGCGAGCCGAAGCATCTTTTCCCTTTTTCTTTGTACCTGCTGGTGGATAGCCTCCAAATCCCTGATCTCCTGATCTAGCTCCTCCTCCTAAGGTGTTGGGCTAGTAGCCTTCCTCTTCTGGCTCCTAGCTTCTCACAACGTCTCTTGATTAGTGTCAAGTGGCTACAGGGCAGCCCCTGGCACTGTTGTCTTCTTTGGCGGCGTTATGAAAGTCGATGCTTGCCGAAGGTGGTCGATTAAGTTCACCAAAGGTACCAATGTTGATCCTTGTTCTCAAATGCTATACATCAAGAACAAGACAACACAATTATTAACGATTAAAGACCTTCATCCTTCGAAGCATTATCTTATTTTGGATATAATGATCTTCAGACGAAGGTCATGAAGGGTACACCTTCATCATCTCAGTGAACAAATATAAATAATAGTACACGAAATATAAAAGAATATAAATAGTTATTATAAATCAGTAAATCATTTATTTTCTCATTTCACAAACATGAATAAACATCCACAATATTTATTTTACATTGATACCTTTGGCTTGCTAGAAGGTGAAGATGTAAAGGAGTGACGCCAAAGTGATTACAATCCAGCGTGAACAGTACGGTGTTACTGTTCATCTATTTATAGGCACGGGACGTAGCCTGGACAAAATTACATTCATATCCCTGACATTTACTGTTAACCAAAAGGTAAGATATCAAGGATTAAGTAGTCTTTTCCCCTTTAGGTCAGTTTCGTCCCCCTCCTTCGTCATCATACTAAGCCGAAGCTCCTTTAGCCATAGCTTCGGCGTCCACCCATATCACTTTCGGGTTGTGTTTTCATATCGCGCATGTCTTTACCATGATAAAAAAACCTTCATCCCAAAGCCGAAGTCAAGGGCAAGCTAGAGCCTCGATACATCGGACCACACCAGATTCAAGCAAGACGTGGAGAAGTGGTATATCAACTCAGTTTACTAGAGAATCTATCAGCTGTGCACGATGTGTTCCATTTGTCTCAGCTGAAGAAGTGCTTGAGAGTGCCAGAAGAGCAGTTGCCAATGAAAGACCTTGAAGTTCAAGAGGATCTGACGTATATTGAGAAGCCAACTCAAATTCTGGAGACAGCAGATCGAGTCACTCGGAGAAGCACCATCAGGATGTGTAAAGTCAAATGGGGCCATCACTCAGAAGAAGAAGCAACTTGGAAAAGAGAAGATGATTTGAAAGCCAAGTACCCTAAGCTCTTTTCTAGCCAACCCTGAATCTCGAGGGCGAGATTCTTTTTAAGGGGGATAGGTCTGTAACACCCTGAATTTGGGGGTATAAAATTTTCTTTCTAAGTATCTACCAAATTCAGGTGTTACTCTTATATCTTTCTCTAGCTTCTCTCTCTCTTTTCCTTTTGAGTAGACTTAGCTTAATTAGTGAGGGATTAATTATTTATTTTTGCCAAAACATTATGAGTCATGAAATGTTGCATCATGTTGAGCATAAATATTCTTTGAATTGTTGCACATGTTTGAATTAGTTGAATTTGAAACTTGTTTTGAATTTGAATTGAAAACCCTAGAGAAAAATAAATAGAAAAGTAATTGGAAAATCCCTGGAAAATAGAAAAGCCAATTCGGCCCAGTCAGCCAACCATGCCCAGCCCCACGCACGCGTGCCCGTGCCCGCGTGCCTTTGTCCCTGACAGGCAGGCCCCGCCTGTCGGCGCCAACCCGCGCACCTCTTCTCTTCCTCTCTCTCTCTCTCTCCCTCTCGTTGTTCTATAGGGTCAACCTGTCGGCGTCGTTTCTCTCACACACGCGTCCGCTCTCTCTCTCTGTCCCACGGACCCCACCCGTCAGCTCGTCCCAAACCTCCCGCCCACGTCCCTCGCCGTGGACGCGTCCACATCCGCGCGTTCTCCGGCCACCTTTGTACGCCCTTGCCCCATTTGAGCCTCGCGCCCCGCTCGCCCACTTCCCCTTGCTTACTTGTGCCCTCAGTCGAGCTCTCTCGCCCCCTCTCTCGCCCTGCGCACGCGACCAGACAAACTCCACCGTCGCTCACCGAGCTCCGCCGCCGTTCCGCGACCGCCGTTGAGTCCCCGTCACGTCCGTTGCCTCGGTAAGCTCCGCCGCATCACCCGCAACTCGGGACACCCTTCGGTTTGTCCTTTCCCCCTCTGGTTTCCCCGATCCGCGCTCACCAGAGCACTTCTTGCATAGCCGGAGTCCACCGCCATCGACCCGAGACTTCACCACCTCCCTGTCGTCCTCCATGCGCTCTTGAGTTCGCGCTTGTGGTAAGCAACCTCCCTATGCACTTAATTCGTTCGTTACTGCCCTAATGTCCACACAATTCCTCGCCGGAGTGGAGCCACGCCGCCGTCAGCCCGCCTCGTCGTGTCCCGCGCTCTTTGGTGCTCCTGCGCCGGCGTGAAGCCCACGGTTGAGTTCACCATGCCACCCTGAACGCACCTGAGCTTTTCACCGAGCCCCGCCATGGCCATCCCCCTCGTCTCTGGTGAGACTTCGCCATGGGGTCGAGCGGCGCCACCGCACCCATGCCGGTCGCCGGCCGTTGGATCTCGGGCGTTCGTCCGAGATCTGGCGGTCTGGATTTGATTATAGGCTAGATCTAACCCCGACCGCCCGATCTAGATCCGACCATTCTCCTCTCTCTCCCTCACCCGCGCCCGTGTCGCTAGGCCTGGCCTATCAGCCCCGCCCTGGTTCGCTGACACCCCGAGCCCACCTGTCAGCGCTCGTCGTGCCCTGCGTGCCCATGCACTCAACCGCGATATCTAATCTCGGCGGTCCGCTCGGGATCGTGTGATCCAGATTACCCGATACCCCTTCGTGTGGCAGTTTTGCGTAAGAAACCCTCGGTTTGTTGGGAATCAACCCGCCATGCCTGGTTTTCGTGCGCAGGCCCCTGTAATCTTGCAGATTGAACCCTAGGCTTTTAAATAATTACAGAATTAGACCTATTTTCATATTTTAAACTCCCAAACTTGTTTATTTCATATCTTTTGCATATGAACTCCAAATTTAGTGACTCAAATTGCAAAATGTTCATAGGAATATTCTCTGTTTAAATAAATTATGTCCATTCACAATCTGTACACTCTAATTTTATACCTAGACTATAGGTTAGTTTATGTCTTGAATTGTTCACTTAATAAAATAGATAAAAAGAAAACCCTAGTGGTTAAAGAATATATAATCTTGTGAGATTAATAATGTGTAATACATGAATTTATCTCTAGTTTAACTTTTATGTCTGATTAAAATGAATAGAATCAGATTATGTAACCATGGAGATAGACATCACTTAAAGAATAATCAAGTACTAGATGGGATTAGTTCACCCTATAATTTAAAGTCCCTTTTGAGTTTATACCTTTTCTCTTAGGATGGTTTGTACATGATTGATGTACTGTTCATTTGTCATTTACCAAATGTATTGAGTGTATGATCGCTTTATTTAGACAACGAGCAGTCTGTGGTTCCTGAGTGTGTTGCTGAAGATCTTCCTAAGCAACAACCTGGTGAAGGCAAGTGTCCTCTGACCTATTATGTCCTACATACTTCATAATTCACTGCCCCATATTACATTATTGAAACCTAAGGATTGACTAGTCTATATTTACTTATCCTTGTTTACCTTTTTGGGTTAATCATGGCTAGATTATGCTATTGCTTCAACTTAATCAATGAACATGATGTGAACATTTATGATACGATGATGTTATCCCGATGATGATATTGTGAAATTTTAGGGGACTCAGGCCATTTCCTGAGTACCTCTCCGTAAGGACCTGTTTGTGGAGTGACCACCCGGGATAACAGTGCAACCATGAGAGTGGAATGGGACGCCCTTAGCTGATTAATTAGATAAACCTGGGGGTGTAGTTGGCTTTGCCTGAGGGCCGTCAATGGGGCCAGAGCATAGTACTCGCTCTACCAAGGGGGGTGTAGAGGTTCATTCGATTTGGTTTTGTTAGTCACCCCACCTTGGGGAGGTGTACTGCGTTTGTACAACTGGCAAAACCTAACGCGTAGCTATGCACCAGGGGAGTCTTTGTAAAGGCTACGTAGTGTATCCCTGGCCATTCACCTCGGTAGTGAAGATCGGGTCTGTACAACCCAGGCTGGAGAGGGATCACGACTCATGGGTAAAGTGTGCAACCTCTGCAGAGTGTTAGAAACTGGTATATTAGCCGAGCTCACGGTTAAGAGCAGCTTTGGGATCCTCTTTGATTAGAAGAAATTTGGTTACTTTATGGTGATGGTTAATAATGATGGTTATAATTTTGATCTCTGTTATTTTCTCTTGGAGGAAGTACATTTGGGTAATAACTGGATTATTACTAAAACTTGGCTCTACTAATAGTAATAAATACTTGACCAACTAAAAGCAACTGCTTAACCATAACCCCACATACAGCTAGTCCACTTTAGCCAAACGGGACATTTGTTGACTACGTTGATGTGTACTCACCCTTGCTTTACAAACCACCCCCACCCCAAGTTGTCCCCACTGCACTTAGTGCTCAGGAGGAGATGCTGGCAACATGGAAAACTTTGAGGAGTTCCAGGACTACGACTAGTTCTAGTTTTTCTTAGTGGCAAACCCCTAGTCAGCTGCCTGTGTAGGCCGTATCTACTATGTTTCGTATTTCCGCACTTTAATATTAATGTTAATGTCTATGGCTATGTATTAGACTCTGTGGATGTCTTAGACATCTTATTGTAATAAAGTACCTTTTCGCTATTTACTTTGAGCAATGTGTGATGATGTTCAATTATGTAATCGTTGTGTACGTGACTTTTTGATCCTGGCACGTATATGGTTCGCATTCGGTTTGCCTTCCAAAACCGAGTGTGACAGAGGTGGGCTTACGGGTTTGTCGAGCAGGGATGATGGCTGGCGGCGATGTTAGCGGTAGCCCCGAAGACGACAAGAAATTCCGCACGACAAAGGGGCAAATTAGGAGGTCGGGGTCATGTCGCGTGATCCCATGATGAGGACGAATAAGTGGGAGGGTAACTCACCGGCGGTGGAAGTCTAGACTGCACTAACCACGGTGGGCGGTGAAACCAAGTGATCTTCCCCCCACCGGGCGGCCGAATTCTCTACACCCGACCACACCTAGTTTCGTGTCCAAAGCAGCAGCACAGACACGACCCGACAACCAGTAGTCCCGATCCACGAGGCAGCTCCTTGGGGCAGGTGGCAGCGGGACTTCTTTGCCCTCAACGAAGAAATCCAGGCGGCGGATTATAGGAGGGGGAAAAAGGGGCGACGACACCCGCATCCTTATATAGGCCGGGGAGAGGTACGCGGAGGTTGCCCCAGATCTCTAGGGAAGTCAGATTCTATTATTCCCCATGGCGCTCAAAAAAATCCGGGCGAGCTCTGCCCCGACAGCGCCCCGATTGCAAGGTAGTTGATGGCAATGAGCAGACGGCCCCACCTGGTAGCGAGTAACGACGAAGGAACACGCGCGCGGAGCGGCTGACAGGATAGGCCCCCTAGGCAGTGGAACAAGCGCACACAGGACCGGTCGGTCAGTGGTGCGCCGAGTGCTCGGTTGGGCCGAGAGGGGAGAATGGGCTAAGTGCGAGGTAAAATCGGCCCAGGTCGTTTAAGTAAGCTCCTTTTTCTTTTTTTCTATTTCTAATTTCAAATATTCAAACTAGATTCAAATCCTTGTTTAGAATTCCCACGTTTTAAATGCCCAATAAAGTCTCAATGTGAATATGACTCCTACTGTTTGAAATATTATTATTTGTTTAATTATTATTATTACTTTTCCATTGTTCTAACTCTTTTGCCCCTATATTTTTCAGAGCTCAGATTTGAATTTGAAGCTAGATTTGTTTTTAAATATACATTTGAGTTCTATGCACAAACAAAGAAATCCCAGCATGATGCTTAATTTTATATGTTTATTTGGTAATTATTTAAAAGAAATATGTCTCATTAATAAGTCACATAAACAAAATGGCTCCCTTATTATTTCTCAAATGGCTAAAGTCATGGACACTATATACTAGAGTTTACAATTTAATACTCGTAATAAATATTCAAATATCTAATGATAATGTGACGTGACACGAATTAAACTTTAGTCAGGAAACCAAACATCCTCTTAGTATCGTGTAGAGCCACCAACCCATATTAAAGACATCGATATTAAAGATATCAATTAACAGCAGACCATACAACCGAAACTAAAATTAAATACTTCAATCTTATTGTATAGTAAATCTGTGGGATCAATTTCAAATGATATTGAATCGGTAGGTACTGATGTTTTGTCTTCTATTTTAAACTCCATTAAAATGACGTTGGGTTCTATTCCGTTGTATAGCCGGACGCCTATAACGAATATTTTACGCCTTTGAAAGTGATCGCTGCTATCTAACTAAAGTTTAGTTCGTGTCAAATCAAATATTTGAATATCAGTTTTGAGTATTAAATATAGATTTTATTAGGTTTAGTAAATTTATCAAATCTTTTAATCTTTATTTTTGTAATTATTTTTACAATTAGACTATATTTAATGTCGGTAGCAAAAGGTTAGAACACGAAGGAAAATAACAAGCAGGTGGGAAAACGAATGAGGAGCTGCAACAGAAAGCTGGATTGGGCCATAGTGTATTTAGGCCCAGTAAGACATATGATCCATGTAAAGCCCGTTTGTAAAGCCCGTGTAAGAGAGAAGAGAGGGTTTAATAATTTGCTACGCTGATGACGGCAAGGAAAAAGACATATGTTATTCGGTTATTCCTCGTATCTTTTCTTCTTCCCCACGCTATCTTCCTCCTCTGAGCATAATAGCAGTAGTAGACGGCTAACGTTTAATATCCCATGATTGTCATGCAAATATTTGATGTGAAGAGACTGAATTTTAGTCGGCGATATTGTGGTCGTATTCGTAGCTAAAATCAACGACCACGACGAAACTGGCCAAATCGCAACAGGAACGCGCCGCCACAGTAACGGCAGCGCGCGAGAAAACCGTGCCGTCGCATCGACCCCGCAAAACGACAGATCGATCGACTCCTCCCGTTGCGGCCGACCCGCCTGGCCCCCGCGGCCCCACCGCACCAGCGAGCCGCCCGCACGGGGAAGCACACGCATCTCCGCGCGCCACGGACGCCCGAGGCCTCCCGTCGCGGTGGTCGCTTTCGGCCCTGGACCCCGCTGCCGGAATCGAATCTCCTCCCCTCCTTTCTCCTCCGACCTCCCCCTCCCCACCTCCGCGGCTCCGCCCCGACCCGTGACGCCTCGCTTCGCACCCCTCTCGCATCTCCGCCGCGATCCTCCCGACTAGCCGTGGCTGCCTCCCCTCCAGCGGCCAGGTAGGGGCTCTCCACCTCATCGTCGCCCTCCCATTTATCCACCTCCTACTCCTCCCCGATCTGGAGATTCGGCGATGCGCTTGGATTTTGGGCCATTGGTGCTAGCTGTTTCGATCTGGAAGCGTGCGAGATGCGGTGTGTAGCTACCACACAGATCCGTGAGCTCTCGAGCGTTTGATTGCGTCCTGGTTCTTCAGGGGTTATCCTATTTCTAGACGTCAATCGGGTGGGGGGCGTGGGAAAGTGGAGTTAATTTCGGTGGAGATGTTCGTTTTTACTTAGAATTAGAATTCCCTATTACCAATTGGAAGTGCGGACACAATCTCAGATGGACGAATCAGCTGGATCTGGCCTGCTCAAATGGAACCGCGAGCTTTCATTGCGCCTGGTGTGATATGCATGTGAATTTTAGTGGTTTCCTTCGCGTTTCCTTAATCATATCTCGGTTTGTTTGGAACTTAGGCAGAGGATGGAGGGGGCAGGCAAGGATGGCAACCCGTTGAGGAATTATCGGATTGGTAAGACTCTCGGAATTGGCTCATTCGGGAAGGTGAAAATTGCGGAGCATATCAGCACTGGACACAAGGTGGCAATCAAGATTCTCAACCGCCGTAAAATCAGAGGCATGGAGATGGAAGAGAAAGGTTGGTGTCTCATCTAATGGATACTCGTGTTGCCCTGCTAAGCTTACTGATTGAATATAGAGTTTTGTATTGAATATACACAAACATTTTCCATGGCGATTCCACTTTTATCCATAGAGTAATTAATTTTTGAGGAATATGCTATTATCTGCTATAGTGGTATGTGTTAAGCTTCTATACCACTGTTATAGTGATTGAATTTCTCTCGTGGCATACTTAGGGTTAGGGGTGGTAATGGACCACGATCCAAATGTTTCTTTACAATTCGTTTGAGCCCTTAATTAATTTTAGATTAGATAAAAAATGAATAGAGGTAAGAGTCCGTTCCTAATTCGATCTTATCCTTAAATTTTGTAGTGTAAAATTTAGAGCCCATGACCACCCTAGCCATATTATATGGCATGACACTTTATGTGCACAATTGCAACAGATACAAGCAAGTGGGCCACTGTTTTCTTGCTGTTCATTTGGAAGGACAAGGTTGCACATTTCTTTGTAATGTTAGTTGGGACCAGTAATTAGAAACCTTTAGCTGCTCACCCATTGCAATGATTTTCACTTGTCTTCAATGTTTGCTATTACCATCTAGTTGCTTGGTGATTGTTTGAACATGTTGTCTGATCTTCTGCTTTTTTAAATCATTTTGCAGTTAAAAGAGAGATTAAGATATTGAGGTTATTTATGCACCCACATATTATCCGCCTCTATGAGGTTATAGACACACCGGCTGATATTTACGTTGTTATGGAGTATGTTAAGTGTGGGGAATTATTTGATTACATTGTTGAGAAAGGTAGGCTGCAGGAGGAAGAGGCTCGCCGTTTCTTCCAACAGGTGATACCATTTCTTCTTTCTGTTTGCTTGTGCTACAATTGCATGATAAACTTAGGTTTACAAGAAGACAGCAAATCAAAACATCTGTGATATTCCTCTCAAGTGTGCTTGTATGTGATAGTATTATCTTTCTTGCCCCCTCTTGATACAGATTATATCCGGTGTTGAATATTGCCATAGAAACATGGTGGTGCATCGTGATCTAAAGCCAGAAAACCTCCTATTGGATTCGAAATGCAATGTTAAGATTGCAGATTTTGGCTTAAGCAATGTTATGCGGGATGGTCATTTTCTGAAGACAAGTTGTGGTAGCCCAAATTATGCTGCTCCTGAGGTAAGCTTTCTATAATAGGTCAAAGATATAAAGAGGACCCATTAGATCAGTATGGCCGTATTTCCTACCCCTTTGTTGGCAGGCAGTACAGTATCCTTTTATTTTCTGCAGGTGATATCTGGTAAACTATATGCTGGACCTGAAGTTGATGTGTGGAGCTGTGGGGTTATTCTTTATGCTCTTTTATGTGGTACTCTGCCATTTGATGACGAGAACATACCAAACCTTTTTAAGAAAATAAAGGTCAGCAAGTATCTACGGTTTTACATTAGAAATGTTCATTGTTACACGTTCCTGCTGATTTAGAGCCTATCTGTATCTCCCTCCTTTTCTCTTGCACTTTAGGGTGGAATATATACCCTTCCCAGCCATTTGTCTGGTGCAGCAAGGGATTTGATTCCAAGAATGCTAGTTGTCGATCCTATGAAGCGGATCACCATTCGTGAAATTCGCGAACATGATTGGTTCAAAATTCTTCTCCCGCGCTATTTGACTGTGCCTCCTCCAGATAGTGCGCAACAAGTCAAAAAGGTATAACATGTTCTGCATTCGACGTACTATATGGACAAAGCTAATATAATCTACTAACTGCATTTCTCTGGATTGTGCCTATACTAAACATTTCTCCTCGTGATATCTGAATTCTGAACCTAACCCTCAATGGACAAATATGACAACATTGTTGATTTGGGATCACTAAATAGTATCTATCTTTTAGTTCTAGCACCTTTCCATTTGATGCCATGAATATGATCGACATTTTAGCTAGCAAGAATGTTGAACTAGAAACACCCCCCCTATGTTTACACTCTACATGTTTGGACCCCCTCACCTGATAACATCTAGGGCTCCCCTGTGTGATGCTTACCTTACCTCATTATGGTAAAAAAACATAACTACACCTTGCCCCTTATACCATTATTTTGCTCCTGCATTGTTAGTAACTTCTATTGCATCAAAGCAATCTCATCTTCCTCACTATGTTTTCTGTAATCCTTTTCTAGACATTAACTTCACTGCAGTATTCACAATATTTTCGTACTCCTTTTTAGAATAATTTGTGTATTGTGTCTGTTGATAGTTTGAGAATACGATTAGTTTTGCAGTCATGGATCTGCAGTTTGGGAGTGTGGGGCCTTTTCTTCTGGTCATGCGGTTTAATTAAGACATATGGCTAAATTTGCTCCCATTTTGTAGGTTGATGAGGAAACTCTCCGTGAGGTTTTAGGTATGGGATATGACAAGAACCTGTTGGTGGAATCAATCCAAAAAAGGCTGCAAAATGAGGTATTATTTCTTCTGCATTTTGTTGTCTTCATCTATCTTTTTGTACTGTAATGGTTGTGACTGGATCACTGGACTTTTATGTACAGGCAACTGTTGCTTATTACTTACTCTTGGACAATAGGCTCCGTACAACCAGTGGCTATCTTGGAGCTGAATGTCAAGAAGCTATGGTGAGCAACTGAGTCATATTATATTTGTATCCCTTGATAATTAGGCCTCCTTTTGAGAAAGCATGTTCTGTACCATATCCTCTGCTGTGGTAATTTGAATCGGGACTAATTTTCTGTTTTGGTTTCTTGGCACATAGGACTCCTCATTCTCAAACATCGCATCATATGAAACACCAAGTTCAGCACGTGGGAATAGACAGCAAATATTTATGGAGTCTCCAGTTGGCTTGAGACCACATCTTCCAGCTGAGAGGAAATGGGCTCTTGGGCTTCAGGTAATCTAATTTCTAGTAACCTCCACCATTTTATTATTTTATTGCTTTTCTCATTCAATATTTCTTTGTTTTGTGTTAGTCTCGAGCACATCCAAAAGAAATAATGTCTGAAGTGCTGAAAGCTCTGCAAGAATTAAATGTTTACTGGAAAAAGATAGGTCACTATAACATGAAGTGCAGATGGAGTCCTGGCTTTCCTGCTCAAATTCATAACAATCATAACTTCAGTGCAGGGTCCATTGAAACTGATAGCCTGAGTGAGAGGTTAAGTTTAATTAAGTTTGAAATTCAGGTATTTTCATATTTTCTATTCCGCTTCCATTAATCGATTGTAGTTAATATTTAGTGTATGAATATAGGAGTCTTCTGGTGCTTATTTCATGGCCTCCTACTGTCTTTATACCCCTGGATAAACACTGGAATCTTTGTAGGTCTTATATGGCCCCATTTGGCACAACACCAGCTCCGAGATCAACCTCTGATCTGGAGTTTATATGTTAAATTAAGAGCCTTGACACTCTTTGTTATCTATACCAGTAACTGGCGCGCGACCTGCGCGCATAAAAAAATCGTAATATAAATGATAACAATATTATATCATTTTGAGCAAGATGTATATACATATTTCGTAATATGTGATAATTCATCAAGCTATTCATATATATTATAAAAGATTGGACAGTAGTTGGTTCTAGAGCAAACAAGCCCATCTAAAACAGAGTTAGGTAAATTATGACAAGAGCTAGTTCTGACTGTTTCAACATCTGGGCATATATATACATAATTGTACAGAGCATACAAAATAAACATCCTAGAACTTCAAAGATTGTTGATGGTAGAAGGTAACATTCAGTATCCCACATTCCCACTTATGATCTTTCTTATCACCATTCCTTGGGCCTCTGTGACCAGCTGCAAAACCAGCTCTTTCAACAGAAGGATCAATGGGCATAGCTTCAAAGTTCCGCTCAACCTTTGCAAATTCACCTTTAGGCCTACAAATGACAGAGACTATTAAGTAGATGTAACACCAGTCACCAGCTCAACTTATGCTGTTCTTTTTGTTGCCATCCTGGCTGGACCCTAGGTGTCCATAGGCGATGGCACTCATTTCATTTATTACTTCATGTTCCGTGACTATCAAGCTTGCAATTTCATTGCTTCCACAGTAACAAAATTCGCTTTTGACCATGGTGAAAAAATAAAACAATAAAAATCTGGTAAGGTTGCACATCAAGCATTACAATTTTTCTCATCAGTCCCATTTCATGGTTCATTAGTTAGTTGCCCGTACATTGCTTCGGTTTCTATATATTATTTTGCCTAAATGAGATATTTATTCAAACATGATTATATTTTTTATTTTCCAATTATTAGCACATATATATTTAAAATATCTCTCTTCTATATATCGCAAATGGACGTGTGTCGCAGTGGTAGAGTATGTTTGTTTTTCGCTGCGAGCAGGGTTGCTGCCCGCGTCCCATTTTTTCTGTTTGTATATATCATATAGATAGATCTTATTTAAAATATTTCTCCTTTTTATAGCACAAACAGTCATTAGCTCAGGTGGTTGAAGTTGCTGCCGTGTTTCCAGCAGTGCTGGGTTCTAATCACAGGAACACACCCTTTTTTGCTGATTATTGCTTCGCTGGGCGGGCACGCAGGCATTGGGGGCTTTGCCGGTCTGCTGCACGGGGGAGGGAGACACATGACGAAACTCTCACTTAAATATAGTAGAGATGAAGTGAAACTTAATGAATTTCTGTGACAATAATACAACATGATCCTTCTTTTTCTAATAGAACAGTTAACTCTTGGCATAATGCACAGCAGCCCCAAAAGGCTCTTGAGCACATTACTCAAATATCATTAGTATCACTCACTCAATTATCAGAAATCCATGCAGTTACCAAATATAAATGAATTATCTTATATTTGTTTATTGTTTCTTTCATGTAATAATAATAAAATAACAAACTACCATCTATGAGCATCTCCAAGAGCTTGAACCGAGGAAGCAGCTTTTTTTGTTACTTCAATTAACAAGGAAAAATGTATGCAGAAACATTGACCCTGGACTCCTGGAGGGAATATTTGGTGTTGTTTTAATCTTCGAACCTAATATGGTTCTAGACTCCAAAGCAATGCAGCAAGCATGCTAAATTGCGTAACAGATGAGCGAGGTCGACATTGTCATCAAATTTGTCGACTTCATGGCCACCGTGCTCCGGAACAAGGTCCCTGACGCCGTGGCCAGGCGAGACCTTGTGCTCCAAGGGGACAGGGTGGCACAACCGAGGCCGTGCGCTGGGGCCTCGTGGACACGGCCGTAGATGGTGGTCCCGAGGACGTGGTGGCCACGGATGTCGCCGAGGCCCAGAGGCTGGCCGCAAGGGGGTGGGACGGGGAGGCTGTCGCAGAGATCAGGAACTCAAAGCGTGCGGAGGAGGGGGCACAGCTGCCGCTGCTGAGCTGGTCGTTGACGCTGTCCAGATGCATCGCAGATGTGCTGGGGCCCGAGGTGGACTTCCGTCATCTGGGCAGGGGAGACGGTGGACGGCGGTGGAGGCAGATCAGAGAGGAGTGAATAGCGCGCCCTCACGGAGTAACGGGCCAGGTCCGTCGAATCTTGATTGTGCTGAGAAAAAAAAAAAGACAACATAGACATGCTCAGATTCCAGATTTGCTCTTTGCTCTCTATATTGGAAACTATATTGAAAACACCTCAACTAAAAAAACTCAGGTGTGCCTACGGCTATGGGTGACAATGGGCTCAAAATTTTACACTATAAGATTTAAGGATCGGATTAGGATCAAGCCCTATTTCTATTGAACTAACATTTACTTAGGGCCTACCATTTCGTGAAGAAGCATTTGGATCGTGATCCATTACCACCCCTACCGATCTACAGATTTCTGGAGCTCTGCCATATAAGACTGCAAATCTGATTTTTCACTTGTGATCCCTTGCATTTCTACGTTCTTATATATACAAAATTTTAGCTTTTAACATGTGGACGAAGCCCTTTGAAAAGGATGTGATAGATTCACAAACCTTGTGTAGCAGAGATTGAACGTGTATTCATATGCCATGAATTCTGCTTTCCTAATGTTTCGCGCCAATAAAGATCCCTGTGATGACTGCCTCCATCTGATGCAGATTTAGGCAGACTTATTTGAATTATCATTATGTAGAATGCACTATACGTTTTGTCTCCATGTTTACCACTTCTGTTGCGTGCTCGATGGTGATCCTGTCATGCCTGCATTTGGTGCAGCTTTGCACAATTATGAATCCTATACAACTTGGTCTGCATTTTCTATTTATTCCCATCGCGTGTGCTTTCATTGTCATCTTTCTGATGTGTGTCGCCTTTTGATGCAGCTGTACAAAACAAGAGACGAGAAATACCTCCTCGATTTGCAAAGAGTCAGTGGGCCACAGCTCCTCTTTCTGGACTTGTGCGCGGCCTTTCTAACTCAACTGAGAGTTCTTTGATTTCTGGTGTCAGCTTTCCATCAGTTGCATTCCTTGCGTTTCACTAGAGGAATGTCTAAATCGCTCACAAAGCTGTAAATAGTAATCTCCAGTAGATTGGATTTTCTGGAGTATGTAGATGGTAGGCATGAGAAGATGTTATGCCTGGCGGCGATCTTCTGAACCAGACTCTGTGGAGTAACTTATCTCCTAATTCTTTACGGCTGGCCAGCTGCCGGTGAATTAGATCAGTGCTTTTGCTGGCATAATGTCTATCTACATTAATAATTTCAGCTATTACAACGGTTAATTAAATGCTGTGCTGCTTACAGGCCAAATGAGATTATGTTTTGAAGGCAACTCTTTGTTTTTTTTGGCATTAATTGATTGTAGTTGTTTGGCATGCGAAGCGAGTCTGACTGAGTATCTTGTGTAATCATTTATATTAGCAAGCGTGCAATCAAGCAATCTGCTGCATCTAATCTAGATCAATGGTGACTGTTATTTTATATTTAACCATTTTTACCTGAAGCATTTTTTTATTTTCAACCTCTTACATATGAAACCGTTGGATCTAGACCGATGTTTTGGATGGTTTGATTGCATACATGCACCAAATGAACGATTGCATAGAATGTCCCCAGACATCTATGTAGATAGAAGACATCTAGGTATACCCCTCCGAATAGGGACAGAAATAGCTGGGAAAACCCTCTCCCGTCTTCGTTATCGCATTTTATCACTCGAAAGGAGACATGATCTAGAATAGACAGAAATAGAAATGGGAGTGGGATAAACGGCTGACTGCCTTGTTGGGCAACATTATAAAACAAATAGATAAAGAGAGACTACTTTTCATTGTTTTTTGCTTGCTAATGGTGTATGTATAGCTACGTTGTAGTTATTTGAACCTTTTGGCTATTTATTATTGAGAAAAGTCGGTGGTTAGAATGATCTCTTATGCTATAATTTGTCAACTAAGGATATAAGGCTTTAGCTATTACACTAATATACATATTGGGCCAAATCTGGATTTCTTAAATACGAGTTCAACCTGGCTAAAAACAGGATTATAAAAACAGACCAAATAGACCATCTTCCGTTTTTGGAATGTTTAAAACGGACCGGGTTAGGACAGGATTTTACGTGTCCGTTTTTCAACCTCCCAGCACATTTTGTGCTAGAACACGTGGGTTACAGCGTTGGCACTTGGCAGTTACCACGAGTAATAAAGAGATGTATTTACAAGGTGTATATTAATTACTACTATGATTATTTTGGTCCATAACTTCTTTGCTACCGTTTGGATCGGTTCATTTTGAAGGAACTATAATTACTTAATTAGGCTATTTGGCTTAGAATTTGATATTCCACTATTTTTTTAAGTTTAGATATAAGATTATCTCAAATTTATAAAATAAGGAGTATAAATTAATTTTATATATCATCAAGCTATATTTCTAGTTTTCTACTCTATAATTTAGAAGACGATCTTCGGCTTGCTTCTCTGTAGAAATGTAGCACATATTTATGGCCAACAATACTGTACAAATATATTTCACATAAAAATTATTAACTTAATTTATCTATATCTAAATTACGATTAGAATGTTCAATCCTATACAAGGACCACTCCCAGGAAATTTCATAGGACAATGAGCAACAAAAGAAAGTGAAACATGTTACTGGTTAGCAGCCGAAACCTCTCAAGATTGCATAATTTTCTTATAACAAAATGTTGTTTAATTTGTGGACAAAACCCCTCATTTAAGTGTTGAACAGTAGGGACCTCTAGAACCGAGTTGCCTTAATTCGTGGCCAGACTAATAATAAGAAGGGTAATATCATTAATTATTATTTAGACAAAGTTGTTTTTTTTTCTCTCTCGGCCGGCATGTTAAGATGATGACGTGCATCATTTGGACATCACGGCTGTTCAAGACTCTGGAATGGTACGATCGTGCTCATTAACATAATTTTGAGAATACAAAGGGCAGACCATTGGACTTTGAGAATCGAGTGTATGATGGGCAGCACAATCAATGAATGAAAGAACCGCAGGCGAGGCAGGCAGCAGCATGAAACACGCTATTGTATATCTCAGATCCAGCAAAGAAAACAACGGAGGCCTGGCGACAAACCAAGAGATCAGATCGAGCGATCCCGACCAAGGCGATAGCAGAGCTTCGCCGGCGGCATTACTTCAGTTCAAGCGGGCGTGGGCGGCGCCGGAGGGTGGGTCGCAGGAGAACACCTGGCGCGGGAGGCGCCACGCCTCGATGGCCTCGAAGCACATGTCGTCGAGCGCCTCGCTGCGGCACCACCGGCACCCGCCGTTCGCCGCGCACTGGCCGCGCGTCGCCAGATCCTGGCACGGCCGCACCCCCGCGCGGCCCTTGCTCGTCCCGGCAGCGGCGGCGGTCGCAGAGACCAGGAGGAGCAGCGCGAGCAGGGACGCGGATCTGGTTGTGGCCATCTTAGACGCTATCGTCAGGGGGTCAGAGGGGAGTCCAGAACGCGTAGACCGCGCCGCCGCTGCGCCATTTGATGAGAAGAGAAGGGTGTAAAGCAATAATCATATTATTATGTTATGTTTCTTCTGATATCTTCCACAACAACAATAGACTAACCACGTTAGATGATAGGTGTGACAGTTCAGTTTAACAGTCACAAGGATTAATGCGGCGAAACAAATTAATTTTAAAACTCTAAAATTATTTTTAAAATGATTTAAAAAGTTAAAAATAAAAAAATCTTGTTGGCTCCAAAAGAATCTGGTAGTCATATACTCTCACGTCACCACCTATTTATGACTCTATTGCTTAGAAAATTGGAACCACCAGTGATGCCTCTATTGCTAATAACTTCTCTATAATACTAGCGATTTTATAGTAGTATAACTTATCAAAGTAGCGTTAAAAGAAGTCACTGTGTTGACCGGGACGATCTATAAATTAGCATGTTAACTGCACAAAAGAGCATACGACGATGGATTTTGTGAACATCTAAGTGTCATTATTAAATCATATATTTCATATCCAATAAAACGAATTTATATGAACACAACAGCTCAGAAGAAGACATCAAATGTAGTTAGCTATTTGAATTAGAGAAGATGCATAAAAGACAGTTACAATACACCATTGCATGCCGACAAGCTAGTGCTAGTGCCCCCTGACCACATGCTCCCTAACAGCACGCGCAAATGACTACTACAAAAATCTCCTACACTTTCCAGAGCATCGACACATTTCCTGATTGCCACATATTCCAGGAACGGTTTTTCTAGGGGGTATGCAATCGCAACAAAATCTTACATCGTGTACTTTTAGCACATCACATGAAACCCCTTCGCAAGGGCGTATTTCTCCAGCTCAAATGGGTGATGTTCTGTGAAAAAACTGGATGCCAAAATCCAACTCTCTTACAAATCATGGACCTGAAGGGAGAAGATGACACTCAATTTACACATCCTGAAAACCACCTCCTGGCTGGAAAGTTGTAGGGCCTGAGCTCTTCTTGCAACATGAGGAATAGCCAATTCCAGCGCTTGAAAGCACAGTAAGCTCAAGCGTTCGCTGTGTAGCATCACAGAAAGTAATCTGGTGCTGGCCTCTTAGCAGGAACACCTCTTGATTCCTAAAGGCAGATATGGAGAAATTAGATGCTAACGGGTCAGGTCAGTAGAAGCATAACTATTCACAAAGGGTGGAGGAACACAAACATGTGGAGCAGCTTCAAATACGCGGAACTGCTTATTCAGGTTCTCATCCAGCTCTAGGATTGCAGCAATATTGCCACACCTACATGTAGACAAATATTGTAGAGCAATAATAGCTATTTACACATAGTTGCGCTCAGAAGAATTATCATGAACATGAACCGTAGCAAACATAGGAAATTTACAAGGTTGACTAGGACTGCTATACAGAATTATCAGATTTAGTTATCTATGAATTCAAACTGAATCCTAAAGATTTCTTTGGATCCCCCACCCCCAAAAAAATCATATAGTTGTCAGGCCCAAGCGGCCTCCAAAGTCCCATGTCCTAACCTCTGAATATTGGGTGTTTGGTCCACCAACAGAACCACAGAACTACTAATGTTCTGCAGGTTTGTAAAGCATCTTCCAAAATTTGATCAAATACAATTTTTAACTACTGCCCTCATTCCAGATGCCAACAGCAGGGACAGTAAACAACAGAGGATCCAACAACAGATTGAGTAAACAGCTTATATCAGCAAGTCTTATACAGTAAATACATCTTCTCACAGTCCCTGCCCCTCCTACAGAATCCAGTAGAAGTATTTTCCAACTGAATATTGGTAATAAATATTAAATTAATGAAGTTCATGAATAAAAACACTGGTCGCCTACACGAACCTTTTACACATAGTTTAAATGCTACTCAGTAGCTAACTGTGTTGGCCATGTAGATGGCTTAATCCGTCCAGTCCGGTTTAATCCATTTTTTAGCCTGTTTAATTGGTCGTGTAGTCCAACTATTCGTTAAATGAAGGGTGACCAACCGCTTAGCGTTTACTGTTTAAGCTAACACTGAACGAAACATCAGGGCATAACAGCTAATTTAAAGATCCATATAAACATCAAAAGAAGATTGTGACCATGAATTTAATGTACCTGTAGCAGTAATTAGGAGCAGACCATACAGTTACAATCTTGCTATTGAACATCCATTTATACCCTTCCATGACAAGTTGATGTGCACGACAAATGTAATCTATGTTGTTTGAATGGTTAAATGATGAGACCACATTTCCACCAAAGAGGAATCCTGCACCCCGAGGACTTAGTCCCCAACCATCTACAGTGTCCTCTGGATCAGACCATAGAAGGTCACACATAGCCCCATCATGAGGTACTTCTTGCTTGCGGTCTATTACTCTTATCTGTTGGTGTAGGGTACAACGTTAAAACAAATAAAACATAGTAACATACAGAATATAAAACAACACTAGGAGAATAGTTTTGCCTGATCCAGTGTCGTGATAGCAGGAGAAAGGCCTCCATGGACACTAAATATTTTGTTCTCAATAAGTGCAGACAAACTGAAAAAAAACAGATAGAGCTGCTTACAGATTTCATATATCTAATTTAATGAAAGATGGAATTGCTTGGATTAAAAGAAGTATCAAAAGAAGATTGCCTTAAATAGTCGAATATATCAGTGCAATATCTCCAGACATTGACTGAGCCATATTTGCGAAGGCACTCATCATAGAATCCATAAACCTGCACCAAATGAATGAGCTCAGAAAAAGAAAAGGATATCCTCAATGACAATACATAGAACATCCACTAAAAACAATCAACACCTGTGTGATCTGTCTGCTCTCATGGTTTCCTCGTATTAAGGTAATACGGTCTGGATACCTAACCTGAAGATATTTTGATCAAACAGGACGAGGAATTAATTGGGGGCAAAGTTAATCTTAATGAGAAAAAAACTATAAATACAAGCCAAGGCACTTATGCTAGAAAACAGAAATTTAAATGCATATTAATTAGGGGCAAAGCTTCTTATGAAAAAAAGAATAAATACAATGCATCAAGGTTATTAAAACGTTGAAACGCTCATTGGGTGAAATTTTGACTTTTAAACGATGAAACAAAGTTTTAACGTAGTTTTAAACAACATAGGAAAAATATCAATATATCATAATTTTCATACAATAACATGAAGTTAAATACCAAAACTTCACCCATGAGCCGGATTGGACCCCAAAAGTTACTAACAGGCTGGGCCCAAAAGTAGCTAATGGTCTAAACGTATGAAACACTGTGTTTTACAGTTTAGAACGCCAAAACACGGTTTCAACCTCTAATTAGAGTTTTGAAATTTTAACTACGTTTAAACGTAGCTTTAATAACACTGCAACGCATTCAAGCTAAAATTCTGAAATCTGGATGCATATAAAAGGTATACATAGGGGAAAAAAAGGTGCACAACACCTCAACACAAAATGACAAGTGTATCTTAAACATCAACTTTTATTCTACTACATACATTCGATAATTATTTATCATATCTAGTAAGATGTTGTGTTAAGCTAAGAATGCAGCTTCCAAGTGTAATGGTGCAGGTGTTCTGATCAACTATAAAGTAGACAAGAACCTTGGTCGATTAAGGAGTAAACATCCGCCAGGATGCATCGGCTGATTAGATTGGTAGTATACCTAGCATGGGGTGACAAACTGGGGAATGGGGCTAGATTGATTTCTTTTCTTGCTTTTTTTCCTCTCAAAAACTAGCATGTCTCTATATATAGAGCTGTCCCTTGACAACCTGACAGCTAGCCTAACAACACACATTACACACCTACCTAATCTATTATCTTTGCTAATCCTCATCTTTCTACATAATCCTATCTCTTTATCTAATCCTATGGCCATGGTTTAAAAGGTGTCGCCTAGGCGTCCAGGCACTGAATTTTCCTGGGCGTCGACCTCAACCTTGGCCTGGACGATTAGGGTGTCCGCCTTGGCGTTCTGGGCATCGCCTACACGCATTAGGCATCGCCTGGACACCTTAGACCCTGTTTGGAATTGTAGTATTTTTGCAGTTTTGAAACAATACTATGGTATTTGATGATACTATAGTATTAGAGCTCAAAAGGTGTTTGGTTTGTAGAGTCAAAACTCAGTTTTAAATACCATGGTTTACCCAAAACTGCGGTATTTTTGGAGTTTTCGAAACTCCACTCAGGACCTCAGTTTTCTTCTCTTCTCTCTACATATACTTTGTTTTTACAATAAAACCAAACAGATCTCGGTTTTGAACAATACTGTAGTTTTATTGTGGTAAAGCAATACCGTAGTATTTATGTCATGTACAATTGTAAACTATAGTATCTCAAAACTATAGTATTTTAAAACTGCATTCCCAAACAGGCCCTTAGTGTCGCGTTTGACCGCCTTACTCTCAAAAAAAAACTGGGCGCGGAAAGGAGCGAATCCAGGATCTAATCACGCCCTAGGTCAGTTTATTGAATCTGCTATTTTCCAATATATTTTGGTCTAAAGATAACAAATATATATGGTGATCTATGGATTAAGCCCCGGGCCATGTACTGGCTGGCCGGGGCTTTGTATCCGCCCCTGGGCGCGTCCAAGTTTGGTGCTTATTTCCTTAGATGCGCGGGGAGGAAAGGAGAAAGAGATAAGGGACAGAAAGAGAAGAGAGGGGCACTTTCTTTGACGAGCCATCTTTCCCTGGCGACGTGACGCGGCAGCGGCGCGTACCAGCAGCCAGCAGGGCGGCACGGCACAAGCAGGCACAGGCGCGACTTCCTCTCCTCCCCTGCTCCCTCTCTTCTCAATCTCCTGTGCTTCCTCTTCTCTCTCTCAATCACCCTGCTTCCTCTCCTAGATGCTGGTACAACCCTGCTTTAATCTCCTCTCAACCCCCCTGCTTGTATGATTTGTGCAAACTGCAGAGTGCAGACTGATCCCAAGACTGAGACAGAGACATTAAGGCGTCGCCTAGGCGTCCAGGCGGTGGCTGGGCGCCTAGCTCCGCCTTGCCGCCTTTAAAACCATGCCTATGACCACATAACAGAAGTACAGTATGAGGCTCAATATTATTGCTCAAACAGGCTAGGTACCATGCAGTTATGATCAACTATGTCAATAACCAGGTTGGTAAGTACAGAACTTCTTGCATGAAACAACCGATCAGAAAGTACTCTAGTATGACCATAAACAGAAAAGATCATGAGAGATGTGTCAATAAATCAAAAGGCTCATTCTAATATGGTTCTCCTCCGTCCCAAAATATAGTTCTTCCTAGCCCTTAATCAATCCGAGCTAGAAACAATCGTGATAGGACATAATCACATTTACTTACATTTTATCACTTCTATGCTCCAGTGTTATACATATACCATTCAGAAAAATCAGTTCATGGTTAGTGTGATCCACTGTTATGTAGTGGAAGTTAAGTATCAATAAGCGCTTGCCGCCAGACAGACTAGATTGGCTTCTCCAGGACAGAAGTTCCAAAACAACCATGCTCTGAATATGTTCTTTCGAGAAGACACCCTAATGCCAAATGAAGTCCAACAATAAAAAGCAACAACACACCTGACAAAAGTTCAGAGATAGAAAAGAAAATTACCTTTAAAGCCAAAAGAAGCAAAAAAGTTTCAACAGAATAAAATCCTCGGTCAACAAAATCCCCAAGGAACAAATAGTTTGTCTTTGGGCAGTCACCTCCAACTTTGAACAGCTCCTTCATGTCATAGAACTGTCCGTGTATGTCTCCACAAATCTGGGTGCAAAAGTAAATATAACTTATTGGAATCAGATTGAAGACATGTGGAATACAGTAATAAAACAGGCATTTTACAATACATATTTAACCGTGAGACCGTGACTTCTGGTTCTTAAGAAATTAACGAAAAAATGCAATAAATCAAATAAATGGAGTGCAATCAACAATTTATAGCCCAATGGCAAGCACAATATATATCACAGAGGACTAATCCAATCAGGAATAAGCCTAGTAGCACCCACAGCGTATACACTGTCAACATTAACCCAGGACGGAGGACACCCCAACAATATTGAATATAATTGGGCAACATCATTGTTATTAGGCAAATCAAAATATTTCACAAAATCAACTAGTTCTGGATTTTTAAGCTTGTTTAAAATCATGAACCGTTTTAACATTCCATAAAAGACCCTCTCCATGGAATACAGTAAACTGGCACAAGTCTATAATTGATGCGACAATGTGTGCCACCTCACCATCCATCTTAAATACAGTTTAATCTAGCTATTTGACATACATTAAATAAATGCATCAAGAATACAATGACTTTGACATATGGGAGTAGTATTACATTAACATATTTATCAGGTGACTTACAATTCAACACATGAAGAAAGAACAGCAAATTGGTAAACCAATTTATTGAGGTATCTTTTTTTCCAAGACGAAAGGAGTGCCAGTCCTACAGTTATATTTTGGGAAAGTAAAGGCTGCTTTGAAACAAAATTCAAGTAGAGTAAAACACTTCATTAACCAAGCACCAATATCATCCAAGCAATTATGCTAGTTGATGCTAGGATCATTAGAATAAGCCGAAACTATAAATATATAAACAATGGGATATAGCACTAAAAGTATAAACAGGTCCCCTCCCCGCAGCAAATAAATGAACAGAAAGCCACAGGGATTTTGGTGATGACCAATGAAATAAGAACATAACATATCAGCAAATCGATAAAACATGAATCGGCACCCCTTCAACAACATCACTTAGCCAACAAATTCAATACATGTACAAGCATGCTTAGTACCTACCAAACATAATGTCACCTGCAGCAAATACACATGCTGACATGCAATCATTTTCCTTTAAGGAGATACACAATCGCTGCAGCAGTATACACGTAGTGCTTTTCTACACACAATGTTGCTGACCCCCAACAACAGCCAGCACCGAAAGAAATAAAAAACGAAGTGGCTCAGGCTCCATAAGCACATCACGACATTCTCTTTGTATAGCATAGGAGGATAACAACTACTTTTCCCTAAACCAGATGCAAAAGGCCATTTGACACATCCCGTAGCCCATAAACCATATAATCGCGATCCACCAGGGTTCATATCGCTAAGGCATGCAGGAACTGAAGAGGTACTAAACGTGCATAATCGGGTCCAAGCCCTCGTCACCCATCAGTGCTATAGCTCAGTCACGTCGGTGGCGCAACTTCCTGCAGTAAATCGACGCAGAGACCGAATCGAGACGGAGATGTAAGAAGTGAGCAGGGAGGGAGGGAGGACGGCGCGTACGGTGACGGGAGCGTCGACGCGCTGCACGTTACTCTCCTCGATGAGGATCTCCATGGCCTTGAGGCACAGTGCCTTGACCTCCGCCTCTGTGAGCGGCTCGCACCGCTTCAGCTGCTCGATCTGCCGGTCTAGATCCGACGACCCCATCTCCGCCTCCGCCGCTGCGGGGCCGTCTCTCTCTCTCCCTCCCCCTCTCTCTCCAAGAAGTTTCCGGAAAGCGCCGTGGCAGCGCGCTCCTCGCCGGGTGCTTCTCGAAGATTCTAGGGTTAGGAGGCGGCGGAAGCCGTGGGGCGCGTGCGGACCGCGGTGACGTGGCGTGGGCCGTAGGGGAGCCGAGTCCCGTCGCGCGGTTAGAGCATCTCCAACGACATATAAAAATGTAATTTAAAATTAAGTATATTGTAGCGTTTTTTAAAGCATGAAATCTAGATTATAACACACTATGGTGAATTATATTTAAGGCAGTTAAAAGTGTGTCCTATAATTTTTTAACAATTTTTATAAAATGAGGCGCTGTTTAAAGTAGTTTTTCCTATGTAAATCACTGTATTCTAATTTAAGGCATCAATTTAAAGCATTGTTGGAGATGCTTTTAGGGAGTTTTTTTTTTGCTAATAGGTCATTCTTAGTTGTGGTCCATCAACCCTTAAGACAAGAATATTGTTGAAGTTTATTTAAGTCAGTTTCATTCTATGATATAATTTTTCTTAAACTTTAACAATGTTTTATTAAAGGATTTACATATTTTATTAGTCAACCCAGTGGCGAACCCGGCGCTAAATCATAGCCGGGGTAAATATCATTATTCTAGTTAGCTAATATGTTCTAGAGCATATGAAGTAATAGAAATACATAGAAATTAAAGGATATATGGCCATTGCAACCTTGGCATGTGCCCAGGGTTGTCGTGCCCTGGGTCCGCCACTAGATCAACCGAGTCTAATAAACCCTATAGATTCGTCCCTGATTCTAGTGAAAGTTTTACGATAGTTTCATTCTCGGTAAATGATATGTCGTATAAACAAACAAGATGATATAGCATACTTTAGTGAACAGAGATATGAAAGAATTTTATGGGAGATGAGAGAGTTTTATGGGGAATACATGTCAACTGACTTGCTATTACCGTATCTGCTAATTAGCTTGCTCCTAATAGTAACAATTTAGTCTTCTCTAGAATAGGCCCAGGCAAAAAAACCGGAAACCAAAAAAAACGGAATCGAATAAACCGAAACTACCTAAATTGGAGTATTATTCGGTTACCATTCTTCAAAAACCAAACTAAATTTCAATTTTCGGATTTTTTCGATTTAAACTGAAATATTGCAAGAAATGATATGCATACACTTATACTGCTATACACTAACGTGTTGATGCCTGTATTTTTTAATTCCAAGCGAAAATTGTGTCTGCTGACCACGGTAAAAAGGAAGAGGAATTACATATTGAGGGCGTCCAAAAACCGGATGAAATTAGAGCACCCCTCCTTATTCAAATAATAAGATGCCCCTCCAATTTTGTGGCTCACAAACTAGCCCTGAATGTGAATGATGAGCAGATAATTAGGTAGGGGAAGTAGGTTGTCAGGTGGTGAGGAGAGAATGATGACAAGGAAATCAGCTATTCCAAATTACTAATCTGCTTGGCTCCACCTCCATAGTGCACTAGCTGAGACATCTGCCACCTAGCCACTCCTACAGCTCGAGGCATGCACAGGTTGCTGCAGGTGGAGAAGAAATCAAGACCACACCATTAGTGTGGCACAACGGTTGTCCCCCCTTCGTAGAGACAAACATGAGAGATCGATCAAGTTCGAGATGGCCATGAACTATGTGTCTATGTCCTCTTATCTATTGCATGAAGATGCATATGAGCACCTCCTCGTGCGCATGTGCCCCTCAGCCAGCAGATGCATGCCCACGCACTGAGATGTTTCAAGTCGCAAGTTCGGTTTGTTCGGTTAAAGCCGAACTATATGGTTAACCGAATGATCATTTTTTATTTTACAAAACATAACTTCGGTTACCAATATTCAAAAACTGAATTTTAAAAAAAATCAAAAAATCAAACCAAAAAATCGGTTAATCGATCGCCAGTCCTGCTCTAGAATATTTGGTTCTTCTTATTTTTAGCCTTATTTCATTAATTTGTATCTTTTTATTCTCTACCATTTAAAAGGACATCTTTACTGTATCACTATCACCTACTAAGAACGAAGAAATTTATAAAGAAACTCTAAGTACCACCACCGTCCAATATCTTTCTCACGTCACCGCCAACCGTCCTTCTTTATCTCTACTCCTCGAAGGCATGAGTTTAGTACGTCGTGCGTGAAATGCATAGATATATTTTTCTTCTAACATCTCGCCTAACAACCCGATAAAATAAGTCTTACTTCTTGAAAGTGCAACCAACTATGCAACAATCACTTCCTTCGTCTCTTTCTCCGTCTTCACCTTATCACCCAAATTCTTCAGCACCACCATGGTAGCCTAATGTTTTATCAAATATTTATGTGTTGTCGCAACGCACGAGCATTGTACTAGTAGCTCATATGCACCACATCTTAACCATTTATCATCATCCTATATAAACTTTATTTTATTTCGTGTACATGTTTTATTTGCTCTATGAATAAAGAGAATTTGCTATTAAATTAGATTTAATGAGACAAATGTTTTATATCTTGGTCTCTTTAAGCTATTAATTGAGATTTCATTATTTTTTCATTTTTTAAGAAAATAAATTTAATGTTTTTGTATTTTGAATCAAAAACTTGTCCTTTTAAGTGGTAAGAAATAAAAATAGAAATAGATAAAATAAGAGTAAAATATTATTTTAGAGAAGATCTAATTACTATTTAGAGAAGTTTAAGCTATGAATACCATTACATAGAGATCACAAAAAACAATTACTATAATGGGAAAAACTCGCAAGCTAACCTCGATTTCGCTTTCAGGCTGCAAATGGGTTTAGGCTACAAATGGGTTCGATATAGATTTGTCACACCCGGGTTTCGGGGCACCAAGACCCGGACGCGAATATAAACACCAGGTATGCTGGGACCAAGTCTCACACATATGATGTATAGTGGCACAGGATCGAATGTCACAACTTTATATATAACAGGAGTTCTATACAAAATAAATAATTACATTATAAGGAGACAACGGTCCAGCAACCCAAAGTTGACTGGGAGACGACGGCCTAGACCTCTCTCGAATACACCACGGCATCCTCCAAGCGCCTCATCCTGCGGTACCTGTTTTTGACCTGTGGGGGGGTGTGAGACAGCAAGAGTGAGCTCACATACGTTCATCGCTCAACAAGTTGTGGGGAATAATGTGTATGAACTCGCCAAAGGTGGGAGCTCATGTGAAGTGTAAGGCTTACCAAAGAGGATGGTTGAAGCTGAGCATTGCTTTTAAAGTTGGTCAAAATTTTATTAGCAGTTACTAAGTATAAGTAAATACCAACCCAATTAAATAGTAGAACAGAAGTAACAACATCACCTGCGATGCAATGCATATGACAAATTGAATTTAAGTTTCATAGATTAATCATGTGAGGGTCCGAGCTGCTCTTGACCGTGAGCACGGCTAGTATACCAGTTTTACACTCTGCAGAGGTTGCGCATCTTTACCCACAAGTCATGTTACCCATCTGCCAAGGGATCGCGACTTCCCATACACCTCTACCGAGGAGGCGAGGCAGGGTAACACTACGAGGCCTTTACAAAGTTCCACTAGCTTCAGAAAACCCGCTACAGTTTATAGGAAGCTCCAATGCAGGAATCCCTTGCAGGACCGCCATCGCAGCAAAATCCTCCCGAGGGCCTCCCTACACTGACCACTCCCCTACTGCCCTTGCCCCTTTCGGGTAAGGTAGTCTTCCACTAGCTTTCCTAATTAATCAGCCAAGGGGTCCCATTCCTCCCTTGTGGTAGCACTGTTTTCCCGGGTGGTCGCTCCATGTTCCAATTAACATAATGATCTTATCATGAACAGTAATAATAAACATATAATAAAAGTGTGATCATGGATAATGTACCTTCATACCCAAAACCACATAATGCACTAGCAAGTACTACCCAAAAGGTTCAGTGGTAAACAAGGTATAAAGATAGACAAACTAGGGTAACCTATTGGGTCCCATCAAAATTAACCTATGCAGATCATTATGATTAATTAGAACATGAGTGGGTAAAAAGAAGTGATCAAGGGCACAACTTGCCTGGGACTTGAGATTCCAGGTACCAGGATGATCTTCAGATGACACGTGTCCTCACGCTAAACGTAGCAATACAGACAAACATGTGTAGGCAAAATTAACATCACACCAAACATAAGAATAAATTGCATAATAATAATCTACGTGCTTGTACGAGACTAACGCAACTTGAACGGATCAAATCGGAGTTAAAACGAAGGAGTTATGATTTTTCTAAGGTTTTATGTATTTGATATAAGATTAATTAGAATATAAATTTTAATGTGACTTTCATGTGAAAATAGTGGTACTATATGATAAACCATAATATTACAAAATTATAGGAACTGGAATGGACTAAAAAGGAGTTAGTATGAATTTTCTAGGAATTAAACAAGATCTAGAATTATTTTTATACTAGAAAAGCATTTTCTGTATTAATTTATTCAATTTCCTATGTCACTGGACTGCGCGCATTATTATTATAAAGTGCAGGGGCCTCGGCGCAAGAAACCCGAGACACAGAACACTGAGATATGGACCGCGGGTTGGTTCTTGAAAAGTGGAGGGGCTTTTATGCGAAACAGGCTGGCTGAAGGGGTATCGTTGCGCTTGGACCGCATGATGTGAAGTGGACGGCCCCGATTAATTCATACAACTTAACAAATCGGTATGCACTCAAGGCCCTCGGATACGAAATCCATGACCGAGAGAGTGCCACGTCATTGACCTAACCTAACCATCGGATCTATAACCAGTGGCTCAGATTTCATCTGCGAAGGGGTATGCTGTATATAATCTCGCTCGTCCATTCAGATCGAACGATCCACATCTAGTTTGAACCCGATCTAATCTAGATCGTTCGTACACAGATCGGTGGCCCACGGCAAGCGCTTCTCTTCCCCCTCCGGCCACCCGTGCGGCCAGGAACAGGGCACCGCGGCGACGCCATCGCCGGCAACGCGATCGGTCGGCCCCTACAGCCTTAACCCGAGCGATAAATGGTGCAAACGGAAGAGAAAGAGATGCAGAACCAAATGGGAGCGATTTTACCGTGAATCGAGTAGCAGGACTCGCCGCCCACGGAGACACGCGGGTTCACAGCAAGAGTTGATGCCCGACGAGGAATTCCCCGGCCATGGCTCGCCCAGTCGACTGGAGAGCGCCTAGTCCGCGTTCGGGTTCCCCAAGGCGATACGAGCCGATCAAATCACAGTCGTCCAGATTGGATCTGATGGCTCGTGCATGTATCCCTCCTTCCTTCTACCAGACATGGCGGCGCCCTGCAAACACACGAACGCCGGCCTCGCTGGCGCTCGGTGGCGCGGGGCTCCGGTATTGTCGGCCTACACTGGGGTACTGGGGCACCGCGTTGGCGGCATGGAACGTCTATAGGCACCAACACCGCCCCACGCCAGATCATCACCACCCAGTCACCATCGTCGTGTGATGCTCGATCTAACCACCCCCCCCCCCCGCAGGGCTGCATGCGCGAGCACCCCGCGCTGAGCTGCCTCCCCGAGCGCGGCACCGCCTTGGCTCAAGTGGATGCGCGCTCCCTTTTTATAGCCTTGAGCCCAAGAGTCCGAGCGGAAATATACGGCGCCGACGACGGGAGGTTGTTGCAGTCCGCCGAGCTTGAGGAGAAGGAGAAGATGGTAATCAAGGCCCACACATAAGTGATTGCGGTCGAGGAAACACCCCAAGGCATCGGATTTTATACCCGAGTTGGTTAGGATCTCAACTGAAATCCCAAATTTCTGGGGATTCTTCTTTTTTTCGGTTTGTCTCTTCATCTATGGCATGGCAAACGAGCTGGAAGAAGAACCCCCTGCAGCGCCGGGCCCACCTGTCAATGGCATATAGAGAAAAACAAGGGCAGAAGAGAAGATGGGCTGTCGTGGGAAAAGCACATGGGCCAATCAGAGAGTTTTGGGCTCAAGCGCTGGTCTGCCCCTTCTTTTTTTTTAGTTTTCTATTTTTTTTCTTTTGAATTCTAGTTGGAATTTATAATTTCACGCAAGATTCAAATTTAGGATTCGAGTTTAAATGCACATACAAAAATCCAGCATGAAATACAATTATATTTTTGTATTAAATACTTTATTTATTTAAGAATGTCTCAAATATGCAACATATACACACATTGTTTGTAGTCAAATTAAAAGTATATTCAAAGTTCATATTCATCTAAAAAGATTTTCTAATGCAAATTCTTTTATTAATAGATTATTTAACTAATTCTACATAGTTTACTATGGCAATCATTCATATTTGGACCTTTTATTTAACCACTTGTTTCAAAACATAACTATTTTTTTACTTCAGAATATTTTTTTAATTACCCAAAATGATATTTCGGGGTGTTACAAATCCTACCCCCCTTAACAGAAATCTCGTCCTCGAGATTTGTAAGAAAGAGGTTGCAATAAGTTTGGTTTGTAGCCTATGTTTTAGTTTTCAAGTGGTTTTAATCTCAAATGATTTTTTTTAAAGCTTTATAACACAAATTAGAAGATGATTAGGGAAGATTGGGTATGTATATCCACTTTATTGTGTATGGTAAAAGATGTCTTTAAAGCATAGAGAGGTTTGGGTAAGAAAGAGTACGGTAAAGAAAGGCTCCATCCCGGATTGTGGATCTTGATTCCTTTGAAGATCTGGCTTGAATCTTATCCTTCCTTGATTGATGAGGTCGATCATCTTCGATCTTCGTTCTTGAAGTTGTCATCCGAATTAGGGACATGTAGTTAGGATAACTTGTAGGTAAGGATAGATGGTTAACAGGTTGGTGACATAAGATAAGTGTATTATGGCAACATCTAGGATGGGATGGATGGTCACCATGAATATGCTGGTAAGTTATTTGTTCATGGGTGGTTTGGTGTGATGTACTAATTAAAAACATGGCCAACAGGGTCTAATCTATTTCACTAGTCCGTTAAGTAACTCACTTTAGATTGGACCATATTAGATTAGCTAAGATCAAGATCAGATTGGATATGATTAGGTTAGAATAGTTTATATCACATTAATTTGGATTAGATCATGGTTGTTATTCTAGAGTGGGATAAATATGCTAATTAGGGCAAGAGGAATCCATAAAGATAAGATAGAATCTTTTGAGGTCAGTTAGATCTATTTAGGATAAGATAAAATCTTTTAAAGGTAAGATATCTTTTAAGATACGATGGATCTATGAGTGTAGGATAGAATCTTCTAATATGAGATGGATATTGTTAGGCTAGATACTTTAATGAGGGATAATCTAGTTTTATCTAGTTATTTTATAAACACTATCCTTTATGCCTAGATATATATGCAGATGCAATTGTGGACATTATTCCACAAGCCATCATACTCAAACAAAGATCCAAATCAGACATGTATCATAAGAACAAACATTCAAGTTCATAGATATCTATATAAAAGAAAAAAAAAATTGTTTTTGTTCCTAAGAGTAGGTCTCCTATTCCTAAAGTCACTTTAGGCATAGGATTTCAATGTGTGAAATCCAAGTTTGTCTTTAGAAATAAAAGGTAAGAATAATCAGAGTAAAGCGGAAATAGATGAGAAAAGATTAAGAAAAGTTTAGAAAGAATCAGAGTAGCAAAGGTAAGTAGACAATGGTTGTCCAGTTCTATCTAGGTTTCGTCCTACAGTCAACATTCCTCTGATACCACTTCTGTCACACCCGGGTTTCGGGGCACCAAGACCCGGGCGCGAACATAAACACCAGGTATGCTGGGACCAAGTCTCACACATATGATGTATAGTGGCACATGATCGAATGTCACAACTTTATATATAACAGGAGTTCTATACAAAATAAATAATTACATTATAAGGAGACAACGGTCCAGCAACCCAAAGTTGACTGGGAGACGACGGCCTAGACCTCTCTCGAATACACCACGACATCCTCCAAGCGCCTCATCCTGCGGTACCTGTTTTTGACCTGTGGGGGGGGGTGTGAGACAGCAAGAGTGAGCTCACATACGTTCATCGCTCAACAAGTTGTGGGGAATAATGTGTATGAACTCGCCAAAGGTGGGAGCTCATGTGAAGTGTAAGGCTTACCAAAGAGGATGGTTGAAGCTGAGCATTGCTTTTAAAGTTGGTCAAAATTTTATTAGCAGTTACTAAGTATAAGTAAATACCAACCCAATTAAATAGTAGAACAGAAGTAACAACATCACCTGCGATGCAATGCATATGACAAATTGAATTTAAGTTTCATAGATTAATCATGTGAGGGTCCGAGCTGCTCTTGACCGTGAGCACGGCTAGTATACCAGTTTTACACTCTGCAGAGGTTGCGCATCTTTACCCACAAGTCATGTTACCCATCTGCCAAGGGATCGCGACTTCCCATACACCTCTACCGAGGAGGCGAGGCAGGGTAACACTATGAGGCCTTTACAAAGTTCCACTAGCTTCAGAAAACCCGCTACAGTTTATAGGAAGCTCCAATGCAGGAATCCCTTGCAGGACCGCCATCGCAGCAAAATCCTCCCGAGGGCCTCCCTACACTGACCACTCCCCTACTGCCCTTGCCCCTTTCGGGTAAGGTAGTCTTCCACTAGCTTTCCTAATTAATCAGCCAAGGGGTCCCATTCCTCCCTTGTGGTAGCACTGTTTTCCCGGGTGGTCGCTCCATGTTCCAATTAACATAATGATCTTATCATGAACAGTAATAATAAACATATAATAAAAGTGTGATCATGAATAATGTACCTTCATACCCAAAACCACATAATGCACTAGCAAGTACTACCCAAAAGGTTCAGTGGTAAACAAGGTATAAAGATAGACAAACTAGGGTAACCTATTGGGTCCCATCAAAATTAACCTATGCAGATCATTATGATTAATTAGAACATGAGTGGGTAAAAAGAAGTGATCAAGGGCACAACTTGCCTGGGACTTAAGATTCCAGGTACCAGGATGATCTTCAGATGACACGTGTCCTCACGCTAAACGTAGCAATACAGACAAACATGTGTAGGCAAAATTAACATCACACCAAACATAAGAATAAATTGCATAATAATAATCTACGTGCTTGTACGAGACTAACGCAACTTGAACGGATCAAATCGGAGTTAAAACGAAGGAGTTATGATTTTTCTAAGGTTTTATGTATTTGATATAAGATTAATTAGAATATAAATTTTAATGTGACTTTCATGTGAAAATAGTGGTACTATATGATAAACCATAATATTACAAAATTATAGGAACTGGAATGGACTAAAAAGGAGTTAGTATGAATTTTCTAGGAATTAAACAAGATCTAGAATTATTTTTATACTAGAAAAGCATTTTCTGTATTAATTTATTCAATTTCCTATGTCACTGGACTGCGCGCATTATTATTATAAAGTGCAGGGGCCTCGGCGCAAGAAACCCGAGACACAGAACACTGAGATATGGACCGCGAGTTGGTTCTTGAAAAGTGGAGGGGCTTTTATGCGAAACAGGCTGGCTGAAGGGGTATCGTTGCGCTTGGACCGCAGGATGTGAAGTGGACGACCCCGATTAATTCATACAACTTAACAAATCGGTATGCACTCAAGGCCCTCGGATACGAAATCCATGACCGAGAGAGTGCCACGTCATTGACCTAACCTAACCATCGGATCTATAACCAGTGGCTCAGATTTCATCTGCGAAGGGGTATGCTGTATATAATCTCGCTCGTCCATTCAGATCGAACGATCCACATCTAGTTTGAACCCGATCTAATCTAGATCGTTCGTACACAGATCGGTGGCCCACGACAAGCGCTTCTCTTCCCCCTCCGGCCACCCGTGTGGCCAGGAACAGGGCACCGCGGCGACGCCATCGCCGGCAACGCGATCGGTCGGCCCCTACAGCCTTAACCCGAGCGATAAATGGTGCAAACGGAAGAGAAAGAGATGCAGAACCAAATGGGAGCGATTTTACCGTGAATCGAGTAGCAGGACTCGCCGCCCACGGAGACACGCGGGTTCACAGCAAGAGTTGATGCCCGACGAGGAATTCCCCGGCCATGGCTCGCCCAGTCGACTGGAGAGCGCCTAGTCCGCGTTCGGGTTCCCCAAGGCGATACGAGCCGATCAAATCACAGCCGTCCAGATTGGATCTGATGGCTCGTGCATGTATCCCTCCTTCCTTCTACCAGACATGGCGGCGCCCTGCAAACACACGAACGCCGGCCTCGCTGGCGCTCGGTGGCGCGGGGCTCCGGTATTGTCGGCCTACACTGGGGTACTGGGGCACCGCGTTGGCGGCATGGAACGTCTATAGGCACCAACACCGCCCCACGCCAGATCATCACCACCCAGTCACCATCGTCGTGTGATGCTCGATCTAACCCCCCCCCCCCCCCCGCAGGGCTGCATGCGCGAGCACCCCGCGCTGAGCTGCCTCCCCGAGCGCGGCACCGCCTTGTCTCAAGTGGATGCGCGCTCCCTTTTTATAGCCTTGAGCCCAAGAGTCCGAGCGGAAATATACGGCGCCGACGACGGGAGGTTGTTGCAGTCCGCCGAGCTTGAGGAGAAGGAGAAGATGGTAATCAAGGCCCACACGTAAGTGATTGCGGTCGAGGAAACACCCCAAGGCATCGGATTTTATACCCGAGTTGGTTAGGATCTCAACTGAAATCCCAAATTTCTGGGGATTCTTCTTTTTTTCGGTTTGTCTCTTCATCTATGGCATGGCAAACGAGCTGGAAGAAGAACCCCCTGCAGCGCCGGGCCCACCTGTCAATGGCATATAGAGAAAAACAAGGGCAGAAGAGAAGATGGGCTGTCGTGGGAAAAGCACATGGGCCGATCAGAGAGTTTTGGGCTCAAGCGCTGGTCTGCCCCTTCTTTTTTTTAGTTTTCTATTTTTTTTTCTTTTGAATTCTAGTTGGAATTTATAATTTCACGCAAGATTCAAATTTAGGATTCGAGTTTAAATGCACATACAAAAATCCAGCATGAAATACAATTATATTTTTGTATTAAATACTTTATTTATTTAAGAATGTCTCAAATATGCAACATATACACACATTGTTTGTAGTCAAATTAAAAGTATATTCAAAGTTCATATTCATCTAAAAAGATTTTCTAATGCAAATTCTTTTATTAATAGATTATTTAACTAATTCTACATAGTTTACTATGGCAATCATTCATATTTGGACCTTTTATTTAACCACTTGTTTCAAAACATAACTATTTTTTTTACTTCAGAATATTTTTTTTAATTACCCAAAATGATATTTCGGGGTGTTACAAGATTCCTTCGGCTCAGGTAGTCACTGGTCATGCATTGGGTATTCGGGTGGTTGTTGAATCCAACCATTCTCCCTCTCAAATCCTCTATTTGTATTTTCTATTGATGTTTAAATGTATCCATCTTCCTCCTATTTCACCTCCTCTCCAACCATTCCCTCTATTTAGCTCTCTTGTACACTTTAGCTAAGATATTTGACTTTTTACATTAGTTTTTGAAGTTTTAAAAAGTACTACATTATTTGTATTATCGTATCAGTTAATTAAACTTAAAAAAAATACAGTTAAAAGTACTGATCAACAAAAGTGGCTAAATTAGATCCCCTTATATAGAAGAGAATTTTCTTCTCTCCCCCAAGAGAGGGAAAAGGTGGGTAAGCCGTTGGGCTTATTCAGTGACCAAATAGAGAGGGAAACATCTAGAGAAATGTTGGATGAGGTCTACGTTCACCATGTCACTGCCATAAGCTTTTTTATTTTTTTGTCGTTTTAAATAATATGAATGGTGAAAGTTGTAGAAAAAACTGAACTGCGTCTTATCGTGTTTAAAACTAGATGGAATATCTTGTAAGAGAGGTAAGAAATGATGTGTGGATAGAATTTCTAAGACTATTGGCTATTGTGAATATTTGCTGTTTTTAGGAATCTAGGCATTTTAATCATTAATCTAATTAAGAAATGTTATTATATATATATGTATTTGTGTAACTTTACCTTTTTCCAATGATAGCAGATATGAAAATAAATATCATACTGATCATAGTAGAGATTAATCTAAATTTTATAAATTCAATGATGAAAGTGTATCGATTGGAGAGACCCATTTTGAAGATAATAGTGGCTCCATTCACACGAGTTGATATCATGTGTTGAAAGTAGTAGACCATAGTTGATATAGATAGATGTTCACAGTGTCATTCCTCAGACTTCTGAGAGCACCTAGAGGGGGGTGAATAGATGATCCTGTAAAAATCAAGACTAAACAACACAAACTTGGTTTATAAAATGTCAGTGATGTCAAAACCAAGGTGCTATGAATAGAGAGGGAGAAATATCTTCACTTGATTGTTCCTTTAGAATGTGTATTGAACTTAGGAACGATAGCACAAGTGATTAAGTGAGAACTCTAAGGAAGAAAGCAATCACAATAGAAGTCGCACAAGTGACACAATGATTTTATCTCATGGTTCGGTCAATGCCTACTACACGTTGTAGTGACCTTATTCGGTCAAGGATCGCACTCAATCCCTCTCAAGTGATCCAAAGATCAAACTTGAGTACCACAATTTTTTTCCTTTTCTCAAGTATTCCCTTTGTGAGAAATCTCCACAAGTTGGAGCCTCTCACCCTTACAAGATTGATCACACTTAAACCACAAGAGTAAGGGAGGGAATAGAAACACACACAAGAGCTAGAGTCGCAGCAATGACACGCACACAAGTCAAGAAATGAGCACACAACACAGCGCAACAAGTTCACAGCTCAAACAAGTGCTCAAATCTCAAACACAATGAATCAAATACGTGCTTGCGAAGTCTAGGCGTCTTAGGATGTTCAAGAGGTGCTTGGTGTACTGCTCCATGCGCCTAGGGGTCCTTTTTATAGCCCCAAGACAGTTAGGAGCCATTGGAGCTCCATTTGGAAGGCAATAGTTGCCTTCGGTCCGTGGGCGCACCAGACAGTCTGGTGCACCACCAGATAGTAAACAGTGTGCGATCTCTTTCCTTTTCTGGCGAAGCCGACCGTTGCAGCCATGACCCTCTTAGCACACCGGACAGTCCGGTGTGGCCTGGTGACTGTCGGCGCAGGCCACACGTCGCCCGCTAATTGCGCTGCTGACCGTTGGCGCGGGCGCAGCTGGCTCACCGGACAGTCTGGTGCACACCGGACAGTCCATTGAATTATAGCCATAGCTCCCCCAACTTTTTCTGAGAGCAGTGAGTTCGTCGCGTGCGCCAGCCTGGGCACCGGACACAGTCCGGTGCACCGTAGGCTGGTGCAAGTCTGGCTGGACTTAGCCAAACTTCTCCAATCCAATCTCATTTGATTTGACAAGGTTCCTGGCACTCAGAGGAATATGTTAGTACCAAAAATAATTCACTAAAGCTAGAGTAATACCTTGATTCTTGATTTGCATCTCTTTAACACTTAGCATCAACCGAAACAATATGTGTTGGGCATCTAATCACTAAAACATTTATAGAAATGGCCCAAGGGCACATTTCCCTTTCAATCTCCCCCTTTTTGGTGATTTATGCCAACACATTAAAAGCAACTCAAAATGCAACAACATTTTCAAAAAGAAGCTAAAGAGTGCAAATTGAAGACTAATTTATCTCACATAGGATTTGGCATATTTGTATCACTTTTGCCACCATTTGGTTTATTTTCACAAAACAAGTTCTTTTTCCTATCTCTATATAAAAAACATACCAAAAACTCCCCCTTTTCCAGTAATAAAATTTCTCCCCACAAGATAACAATTTTTGCAAATAAGAGGGTTTTGATCAAACACCAAGAATATAACACTAAAATTTTGAAATTCACAAGTGGTTGGCTGATCTAGTTGCTTTGGCCTTAATTTCTCCCCCTTTGGCATTAAGCACCAAAATAGGAGAACTATTTGGCCCTTTAACCCCATTGCCTCACCAAACTGTCAAATAAGATCAAAGGCAATGAGAAAACACAAAAAAGAACTTGGGACAAGATACATTGATACCAGAATGCAGTGGAAGCCCTTTCTTTGTCCAAGTTGACCTTTGCCCTTTCAATTCAACTTTGAGACTATATCAAAAGTACTCAAGAAAACATGTTAGCCTCAAAGGATCAAGTTGTAATACATCCTCCCCTGAACATTTGCATCATGTGCATAGGGACTTGTGAGGTCTAGGGATGACTTGTACAACTTGCGCACAAAAAATAAGCAAGTAAATACATTAATGCTTAATGTAACATGATCAAAGGCATAAAACACACGTATGCTATAGATTAATCTAAGTTTCACGAATCTAAGACATTGAGCTCACTACGCAACCTGCAAATCCTTTTCTCATCTAAAGGCTTGGTGAAGATATCGGCTAGCTAGTTCTCCGTGCTAATATGGTAAATACCGATATCTCCCCTTTGCTAGTGATCTCTCAAAAAGTGATGCCGGATGTCTATATGCTTAGTGCGGCTGTGTTCAACAGGATTATCCATCAAGCGGATTGCACTCTCATTATCACATAGGAGTGGGACTTTGCTCAGATTGTAGCCGAAGTCCCGGAGGGTTTGCCTCATCCAAAGCAGTTGCGCGCAACACTGTCCTGCGGCAACATACTCGGCTTTAGTGGTGGATAGGACAACGGAAGTTTGTTTCTTAGAGCTCCAAGACACCAGGGACTTTCCCAAAAACTGACAAGTCCCTGATGTGCTCTTCCTACCAACCTTGTACCCGACATAGTCGGAGTCTGAGTATCCGATTAAGTCAAAGGTAGACCCCTTTGGATACCAGATCCCGAAGCAAGGCGTAGAAACCAAATATCTAAGAATTTGCTTAACGGCCACATGGTGACATTCATTGGGGTCGGATTGAAATATAGCACACATGCATACACTTAGCATAATATATGGTCTACTAGCACAAAGATAAAGTAAAGAACCTATCATAGACCAATATGCTTTTTGATCAATGGACTTACCTCCTTTGTTGAGGTCCAAGTGTTCGTCTGTTCCCGTCGGTTGCATCCTTCATCCCAAACCTCTTGAGTAAGTCTTGAGTGTACTTTGTTTGGGAGATGAAGGTCCCTTCCTTGAGTTGCTTCACTTGGAATCCAAGGAAGTAGTTCAACTCGCCCATCATAGACATCTCGAATTTTTGCATCATCACCCCGCTAAACTCCTCACAAGACTTTTGATTAGTAGAACCAAATATTATGTCATCGACATATATTTGGCATACAAATAGATCACCATTACAAGTCTTAGTAAGGAGAGTAGGATCAACTTTCTCAACCTTGAAAGCATTAGAAATAAGAAAATCTTTAAGGCATTCATACCATGCACTTGGGGCTTGCTTAAGTCCATAGAGCGCCTTAGAGAGCCTGTAGACGTGGTCGGGATACCTGTCATCCTTGAAGTCAGGGGGTTGTTCCACATATACTTTCTCCTTGATTGGTCCACTGAGGAAGGCACTCTTCACGTCCATTTGAAACAACTTAAACGAGTGGTGAGCAGCATAGGCCAATAATATTCGAATTGATTCTAGCCTAGCTAGAGGAGCAAAAGTCTCCTCAAACTCCAAACCTGCAACTTGGGCATAACATTTTGCCACCACACCGTATTCATGTTGCTTGTTGTGGAACACCCACTTGGTTCCCACAACGTTTGTTTTGGACGTGGTACCAGGCTCCAAACTTCATTTCTCTTGAAGTTGTTGAGCTCTTCCTGCACGGCCAATACGCAGTTCGCATCCTGCAAGGCTTCTTCTACCATGAAAGGCTTAATAGAAGAAATAAACGAGTAATGCTCACAAAAGTTAGCTAAATGTGAGCGAGTAGTTACTCCCTTGCTTATATCACCCAGAATCTGATCCACTGGATGATTCCTTTGAATTGTCGCCCGGACTTGAGTTAGCGGAGCTTGTTGTGCTTTTTCCTCGTTATCATGTTCTCCATGTGCTCCCCCTTGATCCAAGCCTTCATCTTGAGGTACTTGTTCCTCATCTTGAGTTGGGGGATGCACCAATATAGAGGAAGAAGGTTGGTCTTGTTCTTGTTGTTCCCGCGGTCGCACATCACCTATCACCATTGTTCGCATGGCGCTGTTGGAACATCATCCTCATATACATCATCAAGATCAACTTGCTCTATTGGAGAGCCATCGTCTTATCAAATACAACATCGCTAGAGACTTCAACTAAACCCGATGATTTGTTGAAGACCCTATACGCCTTTGTATTTGAATCATAACCTAGTAAAAACCCTTCTACAGCTTTGGGAGCAAATTTCGAATGTCTACCTTTCTTTACCAAGATGTAGCATTTGCTCCCAAATACACGAAAGTAAGAAACGTTGGGTTTGTTACCGGTTAGGAGTTCGTATGATGTCTTCTTGAGGAGGCGATGAAGATAGAGCAATTAAAAAATCATCAACAATTACAAGATCATACTTACTTCCTCCGATGCTAAGATAAGCAATGGGCCTAAAGAGATCCATATGTAGGAGTTCCAGTGGTCTTGATGTCGTCATCACGTTCTTGCTTTGATGAGTAGTTCCCACCTACTTTCCTGCCTGGCATGCTACACAAGGTCTATCTTTCTTAAAACAGACATCGGTTAGTCCTAACACATGTTCTCCCTTTAGAAGCTTATGAAGATTCTTCATCCCAACATGTGCTAGACGTCGATGCTAGAGCCAGCCCATATTAGTCTTAGCGATTAAGCATGCATCTAGATCGACATTCTCTTTTAAGAAATCAACTAAATAGAGATTGTCGTCTAATACACCCTTAAAAGCTAATGAACCATCACTTCTTCTAAAGACAGATACATCAATATTTGTAAAATAAACAATTATAGCCCATGTGACATAATTGACTTACAGACAACAAATTGTACCCAAGCGATTCTATTAGAAACACATTTGAAATTAAATGCTCGGCAGTGATGGCTATTTTACCCAAACCCTTGACCTTGCCTTGCTTCCCATCTCTAAAGATGATAGTCTCTTGGGATTCCTTGTTCTTGACGTAGGAGGTGAACATTTTCTTCTCCATCGTTGTGTGGTTTGTGCATCTGCTATCAATGATCTAGCTTGTGCCCCCGGATACATAAACCTGCAAGGTAATTTAAGCTTGGGTTTTAGGTACCCAACTCTTGTTGGGTTAGTCACAAAATACTTTGGAACCCAAATGCAAGTTTTGTCTCTCTTGCACTTAGGTCCCAAACTTGTAGCAACTACTTTATCATTTTTGCACAAAAGAACAAATGAAGCATCACATGTTTGACAAAGCATGGTTGGTCCATTTGATGCCTTCCTAGGCACATGAGAAGCAACATGATGGTGACTAGGCCTATTCCTACCATGAGCATACGAAGAACTAGATGCAAATATGGCATGAGAATTAAATGCAGCATCATGACAAACAAGTAAAACAATATGATTATAACACCTATCATGATGAGCAACATTAGAACCATTCTTAACATGAGTATAAAGATAGCATGGTTCTTCTGATCATGTGAAGAATAAGAGCCACTAGCCATAGGAGCCTTCCCTTTCTCCTTATTGGGATTGGAGGCCCTTTGGCTTGTTAAGTTCTTGGTTCCCTTTTGGAAACCAAGTCCATCCTTAATGGAGGGGTGTCTACCAATGATGTAGGCATCCCTAGCAAATTTTAATATCTCATAATCATTTTTGCAAGTTTTAAGTTGATCACTAAGATTAGCAACATCATTATTCAACTTAAGAATGGTAGAGACATGTTCATTGCAAGCGTCAATATCAAAATCTTTACACCTATTGCAGATAACAACATGCTCTATAGATGAACTAGCTACATTAACTTTTTCTAGCTTAGCATTTAAATCAGCATTCAAACTCTTAAGACTAGAAATGGAATCATTACAAGAAGATAATTCAGAAGAAAGAAGTTCATTTCTCTTAACTTCTAAAGCAAGATAATTTTCAGCATTAACAAGTTTATCATGTTCCTCATAAAGAATATCTTCTTATTTTTCTAACAATCTATCTTTCTCATTAAGGGCATCAATTAGTTCATTGATCTTATCTACTTTAGATCTATCTAGTCCCTTAAAAAGATCACTATAATCTATATCATCATCAGAATTCTCATCACTAGAAGAAGTGTACTTAGGGGTATCTCGTGTACGTACCTTCTTCTCCTTAGCCATGAGGCACATGTGATGTTCATTGGGGAAGAGGGAGGACTTATCGAAGGCAGAGGCAACTAGTCCTTCATCGTCGGAGTCGAATGAAGAACAGTCGGAATCCCATTCCTTGCCAATGTGCGCCTCGCCTTCACCTTCTTGTAGTTTTTCTTCCTTTCCTTCTTCCCTTTCTTTTCTTGTGCCTGGTCATTATCATTATCGAGACATTATGCTGTAAAATGACCAGACTTACCACATTTGAAGCAGGAGCACTTTCCCCTTGATTTATTCTTGTTGGAATACTCCTTGCGTCCCTTCAAAGCGGTCTTGAAGCGCTTGATTACAAGCGCCATTTCATCCTTGTTGAGCCCGATAGCCTCCACTTGTGCTACATTGTTAGGTAGCGCCTCCTTGCTACTTTGTTGCCTTGAGGGCAATGAGCTGCGGCTCATAAATAGGTAGTGGTCCATTTGCAATATCATCCACGTACCTTGCTTCTTTCACCATCATGCGCCCGCTCACAAAAATTATAAGAATTTCTGAAAGCTCTCTTGTGGGTTTTGGTGTTTGGATGACAACTCAATTAAAGGACTAACAAGTGTGCTAAGTGTTGAACAGGTGCTTAATGTAAAGCTAACAAGATTCAACACAAGTGAACAAGTGTGACGGTCCAAGGACTAGCTTATGGATAGATAATGGACATCACAAGTAAAATGCACATTGCATAAAGTGAGACTCAGATGCGTAGCTCGGAGACAACTGATCAAGCCAAGGATGGAGGCAAGAAGAGCTTCGAGGTACCAAGTGCATGGGAGAAGGTCAAAGAGGCTGAGGAACCCAAAGCCAAGGGTGAAGAAGAAGACTTGCAAAGTCAAGGGTGATCAAGTTGAGAAGAGCTATGGCACATCAAGGATCACTACATAAGGACATGACTTACAACCAATGGGGAAACATCTATAGTTATGTGGTGTAAGTCATAAGGCTCAAGATCAAGCTCTAAGAAGTGAACAAGGTCACTAGAAGAAGAACCAGTATCAAAGCCAGAACTGGAAGCAACCCAAAAGAGCTAAGTGCACCTTGATCCTTAGTTTGGGTTCTTCCTAGTTTGGAGATATTCTATGTGATCTTTGCAGGATGTTGAAGCTCAGAAATGTCAGTGTAGATCAAGTTAAGCTGACTTGATGATTTATGAGTCCAACATCAATATTAAGCATGTCAAATGCTAGAGAGGTGAAAATCCAAGAGAAGGTATGTATCTAGACTTAGTACATTGGTTTTTGTGTACTAACATAGTTGTCTAAGTGTTAGAAACAGAGAGAAGAAGAAAAGAAAAGAAAAAAGACTTTGCTGGTGGAGCCATGACTATGCGCAGTCTGGGTGCACCGGACAGTGTCCGGTGCGCCAGGCCGGTGTCTGGTCAACAGGCTGCTCTCGGGTCTCGACGGCGGCGTACGACTAAAAATCACCGGACTGTCCGGTGGTGCACCGGACTGTCCGGTGAGTCGTCTGAGGCAAAGTCGCCGCTCTCGGGAAAGCTGTCGACAGTGATCGGCTAAAAATCACCGGACTGTCCGGTGGTGCACCGGACTGTCCGGTGAACCAACGGTCGGCCGGGCCAACGGTCGGCCGTGCAATCCGCGCATGACGCGTGGCCGAGCCAACGGTCAGGTGGGGCACCGGACTGTCCGGTGTGCACCAGACAGTGTCCGGTGCACCAACGGCTCAAAGTCTGCAACGGTCGACTGCGCTAATTTAGGAAGGAGATCCGCACCGGACCGTGAACTGTGGATGTCCGGTGGTGCACCGGACTGTCCGGTGCGCCACCCGACAGAAGGCAAGATTTGCCTTCCTGGATTGCTTCCAACGGCTCCTAGGCCCCTTGGACCTATAAAAGGGACCTCTAGGCGCCTCAATCAAATAGACAAGTGCAGCCAACAAGTGTAGACATCACTCGGATCAATTCTCTCTCCCTCTCGTGTATATCTCTCTAGTTTGTGTAGAGGCAAAGATATAAGCCTTGAGAGAGTGGAGAGGTGCTGCTAAGGGCTAGAGCAAGGTCTTGAGCATATCGTTACTCTGCCGGAGTGCTGCCAAGAAGATTGTAAGCAGCCGCGGTTTCGTTGTAACCATCTCAACATAGTGGAAGGCTCTACCTGTCAGATTGACAAATTTGAGCAAACGGAGGAAGGAGTTGAAATAGACTCCAAGCCCAGGTGTGGCTAACTCTAACGAGGACTAGGCAAGCATTTCAGGCTTGGCCGAACCTCGGGATAAATTCATGTGTCCACGTGCTCTGCTCTGTGTTGTGTGCTGATTCCCTGTCTTATTCAGTTCTTACATCTGCACTTCACTGCTTACTTGTGGTACTAGCTTTCTTTGAAGTGCAGGATATTCTTAAGACAGGAATTTCAAATCCACTGCAACCTACTCGAAGGGTCTTTCACTCCACTGCGTTCTAGTCTTCGAGTAGAGTAAGAATTTAAGTTTTAAAGTGATAATTTTTATTCGCCTATTAACCCCCTCTAGGCGACATCCAGATCCTATTCCCGGGCAAAGGGAACTTTCAATTGGTATCAGAGCTAGGCCTCTCCAGTGTGGGTTTAGCCGTCCGGAGATGATGATGTCATCACAAGAGGTAACTGTAGAACTTCTTCTAGGCGATGACTCTAATTATAAATCTTGGTCTGTCTCTATTTATAATGCCTTCATGAGTGTTGATCCTGATTTAAGACAAATCTTTAGTAGAAGTATTTTTCCCTCTGATATTAGTAAAAATCCCTCTAATGCTGAACTAAGATGTTTATCTCTCAATCATCGTGCTTGCAACATCTTAGTTGACTCTCTTTCTAGAAGTGCTTATTTTGCCATCATGAGTAATGATAGTGATTTATTTGTTGATGCTCATGATTTATGGAATAAAATTAAAGTAAAGTATTCTGTGGCAAATTGTGATGCTCCTACTCCCTATATTGCTTGTGATACTAACCCTTCAAAGGGAGAAGAAAAGCGTTGGCCACCAAACGATGAATCTACCTCACCGAAAGGTTTGTCTTCCACTAGTTATAAATGTCTTATTGCTAACGATGATAGTGGAGATGAAAGCAATGATGAGGAGTCTACATCATCACAAGGTACATTTCCCTATATTGCTTCCACTAACAATAGTGACAGGGAAAATGAGATCGATGATGTAGAAGAAGAAGAGATTCGCCGTTTCTACATCCATCTCAACAAAGAGGACAAAGCGCTCTTGGTTAAGCTGTTGAGAAGGAACAAGGAACAAGGCGAGATGCTTCTCAGGCTAGAGGAGACACTCATCAAAACAAACAACAGCATGGAGAAGATGACCAAAGAACATGAGGAGCTAAAGTGCTCTCATAATGATTTGGTCCAACAGTATGATTCAATTTTAATTGAGCAAAGAAATAATGATAATACTTTATCTTGTGTTGCACAACTTAAAACTGAAAATTCTATGCTTAGGAGTCAAGTAGAGATGATAAATCTAGAAAAACTTGCTTTAAATGAAAAATATGATATGTTGTCAAACTCTCATAGTGAATTGGTTGATGACCATATCATGCTCAATATTGCTCATGAGGTTGTTTTTGCGAACTTAAATTCATGTGAACCTCATTCTTGCAAGTGTATGCATTCAAATTGTATATCACCATGTTCTAACCCCCGCTCCTCAAAAGAAAGCCAATCCTTGATTGAGCAACAAGTTTTAGGGTCTAAAAGAAAATTGCTTGGGAACAAGAAACAAAGACAACTAAGGAGAAGACGTCATGCTCAACTTCCTCAAGATATCTACAAACACATGGTGAAGAAACATGAGGAAGGAGAAACCGCAGCAAGGGTCAACCTCCTTGAGAAAGATGTTCCTAAAGCAATAAGTGAAGAAATCAACATGAGACAAGAGAAAGGTAATGATTTAATTAATCATGTTGTTTACACTAATAATCTCTCTATGTCATCCAAAAGTAAAAAGAGGAGAGGAAAAAGGAGATGCTTCAAGTGCAAAGCATTAGGCCACCTCATCGCGTCTTGTCCGTACAACGATAAGGATGAAGGGGTAATGAGATGTTTTGGATGCAACAACAAGGACCACATGATCACTTCATGTCTGGTCATGAAGAATCAAAGATGTGCACTCTCCAAGATGACTCTCACCAAGGAAAATGACAAACAACAAGCGTCATGTCAGGTTGAGCGACACTTCTGCTACAAGTGTGGTGAGCAGGGTCATCTATCCAAAGTATGTAATAAAGGTAAGGTTCCTAAGCAAGTAAATTTGTCTCAATCTCATTCACTTAGGAGACCCAAATCATACACTTGTGCTAGATCTATAACGAGATCACCTAGAACTAGCACAAAGGCTATTTGGGTACCAAAGGCACTTTTAGTTGAACGTCATGGACCCATCCCGAGATGGGTACCAAACTTTGTCAACTAGACCATGCAGGTGCCTCGAGATGGAATGGAGACCCTGGGGGAGCTTAAAATGGTTATTTCAAACTCTATGCTTAAGCTGTTAATCTTTATTGTCTAATTATTAACTCAAGGTTGGATTATTGTGCAATATTAATCCCATGTTCATCTTGAGTTAAATAAGTTGTAGAAGTCCTTAATCATTATTGGTGAATCAAGCAAAGGACTTTGATAAGAATCTACATCTGGCTCTCCAAAGGACGGTACCTGTGTTTCTTAAGTGCATTATCAGTATTGCTCTTAAGATGGATTGTCGTGCTATCTATCCTTGGAGTAGTTGTGTTTTTTAGATTACTTGTGCTAAATTTCTGTCAAATAATGATCCATGATTTCCAAGAGCATAATCGTGTTTGCTTAATCATGACTGGGTGCTCTATAGGATATATCTTTTGAATCATTCAATGGGTAGCTTTTCATTTGGTATATCCACCATGATTAACTCTCTCGGTGTATATGGATAAACATGTATCTTTTTGTAAGTCATGCTAGGTGATGTTTTAATGATCGTGTTGTTTTTCAATTGATAAATATGGTGCAATGATTGTCATGTATGAAGCATGTCTAGGTTGCGTGTAAATTGTTATACTCCTTGAGGCATGCATTGTTTTCTCTAGTCATAAGTTGTATTATGTCATCGATTCATTTGGTATCTCTTCGTGATGAAGTTAATAGAATATGCCTTGACCAAGATATGTTGTGATCCCCTCTAGTTCTGAGGAAGCTAGAATGTGCAAAGTGCAAGTCATTCAAATACTTGATGCACAACTTTAGGGGGAGTACACATAACTTGTGTCTTTTGAGACTAATTGTTTCTTGAGTGATCTTGTATAGTCTCAAGGTGGAAAAGAGAAGATGAGCAAGAAATGGAGCAATCAGGACTTGGGTACCTCCGTAAGTCAAGTAATTGATATCTTAAGTCATGAGTAATTGCATATTTTTAGATTGCTCATGCTCTATAATATTTGGTGATACTAGATGCCTATCCTTAAATATCATGGAGCTATGATAATAAATGATCTTTCAATTGGTAGCCGTTATAGTTTGCTTCAATTGACATCTTTTGGTAATCACTAGAATAGAAGCTTCATCTTGTGCCACAATACTATAACTTGCTCTAAGCTTGGTGTCTTAGCAACAAGAAAAAGTTAGGATAAAGGATCAGGCACAAGTGTGGAGAAGCTCCCGAGAGATTAATACTTTCAAGATGGGAAGTACACCACAACAGGGTAAAGGTACAAAAGGAAGTATTGATCTTTTGCGTATATGTACCTTAACTTTCCTCCAAATGCTTGTGGTGCATATGTTGAATGAGTAAGGGGGAGTATTGTTAGTGTGTTTTTACCTACTCAATACCCTGCTGTCCCTTGACATCATTCTATGTTTGTCGGGGACCATAATTAGGGGTACCCTCAAGGCTCCTAATTCTCAGCTGGTAACCCCCATCAGCACAAAGCTACAAAGGCCTGATGGGTGCGATCAAGTCAGAGATCAGTCCATTCGAGGGACTCGATCACGCCTCGCCCGAGCCTAGCCTCGGACAAGGGCAGCCGACCCCGGAGGATCTCCGCCTCGCCCGAGGCCCCCCTCCAGCGGCGAACACGTTCCCGGCTCGCCCGAGGCCCTGTCTTCGCCAAGAAGCAACCCCGACCAAATCGCAGGAGCATTTAATGCAAAGGTGGCCTGACACCTTTATCCTGACGCGCGCCCCTCAGCTGACAGAGCCGAAGTGACCGCCGTCACTTCGCCGCTCCACTGACCAGTCTGACAGAAAGACAGCACCGCCTGCGTCGCTCCGACTGCGGTGCCACTTGATAGAGTGAGGCTGACAGGCAGTCAGGCCCGGCCGCGCACCATAGGAAACTCCGCTCCGCCCGACCCAGGGCTCGGACTCGGGCTAAGCCCCGGAAGACGGCGAACTCTGCTCCGCCCGACCCAGGGCTCGGACTCGGGCAAAGCCCCGGAAGACGGCGAACTCCGCTCCGCCTGACCCAGGGCTCGGACATGAGCAAAGCCCCGGAAGACGACGAACTCCGCTCCGCCTGACCCAGGGCTCGGACTCGGGCAAAGCCCCAGAAGACGGCGAACTCCGCTCCGCCCGACCCAGGGCTCGGACACGGGCAAAGCCCCGGAAGACGGCGAACTTCGCTCCGCCCGACCCAGGGCTCGGACACGGGCAAAGCCCCGGAAGACGGCGAACTCCGCTCCGCCCGACCCAGGGCTCGGACTTGGGCTCAGCCCCAGAAGACGACGAACTCCGCTTCGCCCGACCCCGGGACTCAAATTCCGCCCTGGCCTCAGCCAAAGGCCTCCGCCTCGCCTGACCCCGAGGCTCGGACTCGGCCTCGGCCACGGAAGACGGACTCGACCTCAACCTCGGAGAAGCCTCCACATCGCCCAACCTAGGGCGCGGACCGGCCACGTCAACAGGAGGCGCCATCATTACCCTACTCCAAGCTGACCCAGGCTACAGGGAACAAGACCAGCATCCCATCTGGCTCGCTCCGCCAGATAGGCGATGATGGCGCCCCGCACGCTCCCTGACGATGGCGGCTCTCGGCCCCCTTACGAAAGCAAGAGGACGTCAGCAAGGACTCGACGGCCCTGACAGCTGTCTTCCCGCCAGGCTCCAGCGCTCCTCCGACGGCCACGACATCACACAAACCGGGCGCCAAAATCTCTCCGGCCGCCACGATGGCGTGTACTTAGGGCACTAGCTCTCCTCCGCTAGACACGTAGCACTCTGCTACACCTCCCATTGTACACCTGGATCCTCTCCTTACGCCTATAAAAGGAAGGACCAGGGCCCTCTTAGAGAGGGTTGGCCGCGCGGGGACGAGGACGAGACGGGCGCTCGCGTGAGGCCACTCGCTCCTTCCCCCGCGTGGACGCTTGTAAGCCCCTACTGCAAGCGCACTCGACCTGGGCATGGGACGAACACGAAGGCCGCGGGATTTCCACCTCTCTCACGCCCATCTCCGGCCACCTCGCTTTCCCCCCTTCGCGCTCGGCCTCGCGTCGACCCATCTAGGCTGGGGCACGCAATGACACTTCACTCGTCGGCTCAGGGACCCCCCGGTCTCGGAACGCCGACAGTTGGCGCGCCAGGTAGGGGCCTGCTGCGTGTTGACGAACAGCTTCCCGTCAAGCTCCAGATGGGTAGTCTACAACAACCTCTCCGGCCCGGGACGGTGCTCCGTTTCGGGAGCCTTGAGTTCATGTCCCTCGACGGCAGCTACGACATGATACTCTTTCCACCGCCGGGCGACGACGACAGTGGCGGCCGACAGTCTGCCCGCCGGCGGCGGGATCGACGACGTCTTCCCCGCGTGGTGGGAGAACAACCTTCGAGCTCGCCCCGTCCTCTTCCCCGTCGACGGAGAGGGAGGAGGCGGGGCAACCAAGGCCAAGCAGGAGGCGGCGCCTCGTCGGCTGTCGAGCGAGTCGACAACGCCAGCGCTCCAACGGGGGGTGCGCTGGGCATCGGCCTCGCGCTCGCCCTTGAGACGAAGACGAGCGCTGTCTCCCCGCGACACGTCAACCCCGAACAAACGGACGACGCCAGCACGCTCGCGGAAGGCTTGCTGGGTGTCACCCTCGTACCTGAGACGACGGTGCAGTCGGCCCCCGATGTGACCTCATCACCGCCCGTCGACCAGGAGGTACCGACCGATTCCCATCCCACGCCTCTCGGGGTTAGCCTCGACCCGCCAAGCGGCTCCGCTTTGGCGGACGCTTCCGTAGAGGCGAATCCGAACCCTTTGGGATCTCGTATGCGGTCGCCTTGGGACCGGCTGACGGACGTCTCGACCTACGGGCCCTCCGGGTCCGAGGAAGACGACGAGCCCAGCGTCTGTTGGGATTTCTCCGGACTTGGCAACCCCAGTGCCATGCGGGGCTTCATGACCGCATGCGACTGCTGCCTTTCCGACTGTTCCGACAGTAGCCGTAGCCTCGGTGACGAGGACTGCAGCCCGAGCCGCGAATGTTTCCACGTCGATCTAGGGGGTCCCTCTGAAGGCAACCATCTCGGCATGCCGGAGGACGGTGATCTCCCTAGGCCGGTGCCTCGCGTTGACATCCCGCGGGAGCTAGCTGTGGTCCCCGTTCCGACGGGGGGTCACGACCCACAACTCGAGCAAATCCGCGGGGTGCAGGCCAGGCTCAACGAAGGAGCAGGAGCGCTCGAGCCAATCCGCTGGGACGTCGGGCAGGCACGGGCGGGCCAACCTCCGGCTGGAGAAATGCGTCATCTACCCCAGGGCTTCCAGCACCGCATCGCCGACGATGTCAGGGTCAGGCCGCCACCCGCATCCAGTGGGGTCGGCCAGAACCTGGCTGCAGCAGCAATGCTCCTCCGCGTGATGCCGGAGCCATCAACCACCGAGGGGCGGCGAATCCAGGGAGAGCTCAAGGATCTCCTGGAAGGCGCCGCGGTCCGGCGGGCCGAGAGCTCCGCCTCCTGAAGGCAGGGGTACCCCTCGGAACATCATGCCGCGACTTCCCGATTCATGTGGGAAGCCCCGGTCTATACCGGGCGCACGCGCAACACAGCGCCTGCGGCCCCGGGTCGCCTCGGCAACGAGCACCATCACCGCGATCGTCGGGCCCACCTCGACGAGAGGGTGCGCCGAGGCTACCACCCCAGGCGTGGGGGACGCTACGACAGCGGGGAGGATCGGAGTCCCTCGCCCGAACCACCCGGTCCGCAGGCCTTCAGCCGGGCCATACGACGGGCGCCGTTCCCGACCCGGTTCCGACCCCTGACTACTATCACAAAGTACTCAGGGGAGACGAGACCGGAACTGTGGCTCGCGGACTACCGTCTGGCCTGCCAACTGGGTGGAACGGACGATGACAACCTCATCATCCGCAACCTCCCCCTGTTCCTCTCCGACACCGCACGCGCTTGGTTGGAGCACCTGCCCCCAGGGCAGATCTCCAACTGGGACGACCTAGTCCAAGCTTTCGCCGGCAATTTCCAGGGCACGTACGTGCGCCCCGGGAATTCCTGGGACCTCCGAAGCTGCCGACAGCAACCGGGAGAGTCTCTCTGGGACTACATCCGGCGATTCTCGAAGCAACGCACCGAGCTGCCCAACATCACCGACTCGGATGTCATCGATGCGTTCCTCGCTGGCACCACCTGCCGCGACCTGGTGAGCAAGCTGGGTCGCAAGACCCCCACCAGGGCGAGCGAGCTGATGGACATCGCCACCAAGTTCGCCTCCGGCCAGGAGGCGATCGAGGCCATCTTCCGGAAGGACAAGCAGCCCCAGGGCCGCCCATCGGAGGATGCCCCCGAGGCGTCAACTCAGCGCGGCGCCAGGAAGAAGGGCAAGAAGAAGTCGCAAGCGAAACGCGACGCCGCCGACGCGGACCTTGTCGCCGCCGCCGAGCACAAGAACCCTCGGAAGCCCCCCAGAGGTCCCAACCTCTTCGACAAGATGCTCAAGGAGCCGTGCCCCTATCACCAGGGGCCCGTCAAGCACACCCTCGAGGAGTGCGTCATGCTTCGGCGCCACTTCCACAGGGCCGGGCCACCCGCGGAGGGTGGCAGGGCCTGCGACGACGACAAGAAGGAAGATCACCAGGCAGGAGAGTTCCCCAAGGTTCGCGACTGCTTCATGATCTACGGCGGGCAAACGGCGAACGCCTCGGCTTGGCACCGCAAGCAGGAGCGCCGGGAGGTCTGTTCGGTGAAGGTGGCGGCGCCAGTCTATCTAGATTGGTCCGACAAGCCCATCACCTTCGACCGGGCCGACCACCCCGACCATGTGCCGAGCCCGAGGAAATACCCGCTCGTCGTCGACCCCGTCATCGGCGACGTCAGGCTCACCAAGGTCCTCATGGACGGAGGCAGCAGCCTCAACATCATCTACGCCGAGACCCTCGGGCTTCTGCGTATCGATCTGTCCTCGGTCCGGGCGGGCGCTGCGCCTTTCCATGGGATCATCCCCGGGAAGCGCGTCCAGCCCCTCGGACAACTCGATCTTCCCGTCTGCTTCGGAACGCCCTCCAACTTCCGAAGGGAGACCCTGACGTTCGAAGTGGTCGGGTTCCGAGGAACCTACCACGCGGTATTGGGGAGGCCCTGCTACGCGAAGTTCATGGCCGTCCCCAACTACACCTACCTCAAGCTCAAGATGCCGGGCCCCAACGGGGTCATCACCGTCGGCCCCACGTACAAACACGCATTCGAATGCGACGTGGAGTGCGTGGAGTACGCCGAGGCCCTCGTCGAGTCCGAGGCCCTCATCGCTGACCTGGAGAGCCTCTCCAAGGAGGTGCCAGACGTGAAGCGTCATGCCGACAACTTCGAGCCAGTGGAGACGGTTAAGTCCGTCCCCCTCGACCCCAGCAGCGACGCCTCCAAGCAAGTCCGGATCGGCTCCGGGCTCGATCACAAATAGGAAGCAGTGCTCGTCGACTTTCTCCGCACGAACGCCGACGTCTTCGCGTGGAGTCCCTCGGACATGCCCGGCATACCGAGGGATGTCGCCGAGCACTCGCTGGACATCCGAGCTGGAGCCCGACCCGTCAAGCAGCCTCTGCGCCGATTCGACGAGGAGAAGCGCAGAGCCATAGGCGAGGAGATCCACAAGCTAATGGCGGCAGGGTTCATCAAAGAGGTATTCCATCCCGAATGGCTTGCCAACCCTGTGCTTGTGAGAAAGAAAGGGGGGAAATGGCGGATGTGTGTAGACTACACTGGTCTGAACAAAGCATGTCCGAAGGTTCCCTACCCTTTGCCTCGCATCGATCAGATCGTGGATTCCATTGCTGGGTGCGAAACCCTGTGTTTCCTCGATGCCTACTCAGGGTATCACCAAATCAGGATGAAAGAGTCCGACCAGCTCGCGACTTCTTTCATCACGCCCTTCGGCATGTACTGCTATGTCACCATGCCGTTCGGCTTGAGGAATGCGGGCGCGACGTACCAGCGGTGCATGAACCATGTGTTCGGCGAACACATTGGCCGCACGGTCGAGGCTTACGTCGATGACATCGTAGTCAAGACGAGGAAAGCCTCTGACCTCCTTTCCGACCTTGAAGTGACATTCCGATGTCTCAAGGCGAAAGGCGTCAAGCTCAATCCCGAAAAGTGTGTCTTCGGGGTGCCCCGAGGCATGCTCTTGGGGTTCATCGTCTCCGAGCGGGGCATCGAAGCCAACCCGGAGAAGATTGCAGCCATCACCAGCATGGGGCCCATCCAGGACCTGAAAGGCATATAGAGGGTCATGGGATGTCTCGCGGCTCTGAGCCGCTTCATCTCACGCCTCGGCGAAAGAGGTCTACCCCTGTACCGCCTCTTAAGGAAGGCCGAGCGCTTCACTTGGACCCCTGAGGCCGAGGAAGCCCTCGGGAACCTGAAGGCGCTCCTCACGAAGGCGCCTATCTTGGTGCCCCCAGCTGCCGGAGAAGCCCTCTTGGTCTACGTCGCCGCGACCACTCAAGTGGTTAGCGCCGCGATCGTGGTCGAGAGGCAAGAAGAGGGGCATGCATTGCCCGTTCAGAGGCCAGTCTACTTCATCAGTGAGGTACTGTCCGAGACCAAGATCCGCTACCCACAAATCTAGAAGCTGCTGTACGCGGTGATCCTGACGCGGCGGAAGTTGCAACACTACTTCAAGTCTCATCCGGTGACGGTGGTGTCATCCTTCCCCCTAGGAGAGATCATCCACTCCCGAGAGGCTTCGGGTAGGATCGCGAAGTGGGCGGTGGAGATCATGGGCGAGACGATCTCGTTCGCCCCCCGGAAGGCCATCAAGTCCTAGGTCCTGGCGGACTTCGTGGCTGAATGGGCCGACACCCAGCTCCCGACGGCTCCGATCCAACCGGAGCTTTGGACCATGTTTTTCGACGGGTCGCTGATGAAGACAGGGGCCGGCGCAGGCCTCCTCTTCGTCTCGCCCCTCGGGAAGCACCTACGCTACGTGCTACGCCTCCACTTCCCGGCGTCCAACAATGTGGCGGAGTACGAGGCTCTGGTAAACGGGTTGCGAATCGCCATCGAGCTGGGGGTCCGACGCCTCGACGCTCGCGGTGACTCGCAGCTTGTCATCGACCAAGTCATGAAGAACTCCCACTGCCGCGACCCGAAGATGGAAGCCTACTGCGATGAGGTTCGGTGCCTGGAAGACAAGTTCTACGGGCTCGAGCTCAACCACATCGCTCGGCGCTACAACGAGACTGCGGACGAGCTGGCTAAAATAGCCTCGGGGCGAACAACGGTTCCCCCGGACGTCTTCTCCCATGATCTGCATCAACCCTCCGTCAAGATCGACGACACGCCCGAGCCTGAGGCACCCTCGGCCCAGCCCGAGGTACCCTCGGCACAGTCCGAGGCACCCTCGGCTCGGCCCGAGGCACCCTCGGTTCGGCCCGAGGTACCCTCGGCCCCCGAGGGCGAAACGCTGCGCGTCGAGGGGGAGCAAAGCGGGGTCACGCCTGATCAAAACTGGCAGACCCTGTACCTGCAATATCTCCACCGAGGAGAGCTACCCCTTGACCGAGCCGAAGCTCGGCGGTTGGCACGGCGCGCCAAGTCGTTCGTCTTGCTGGGAGAAGGGAAGGAGCTCTACCACCACAGCCCTTCAGGCATCCTCCAGCGATGCATCTCCACCACCGAAGGCCAGGAACTCCTCCAAGAAATACACTCGGGGGCTTGCGGCCACCACGCAGCACCTCGAGCCCTTGTCGGAAATGCTTTTCGACAAGGTTTCTACTGGCCGACGGCGGTGGCCGACGCCACTAGAATTGTCTGCGCCTGCGAAGGGTGTCAGTTCTACGCAAGGCAGACCCATCTGCCTGCTCAGGCTCTGCAGATAATACCCATCACATGGCCTTTTACTGTGTGGGGTCTGGACCTCGTCGGCCCCTTGCAGAAGGCACCCGGGGGCTACACGCACCTGTTGGTCGCCATCGATAAATTTTCCAAGTGGATCGAGGTCCGACCCCTGAACAGCATCAGGTCCGAGCAGGCGGTGGCGTTCTTCACCAACATCATCCATCGTTTCAGGGTCCTGAACTCCATCATCACCGACAACGGCACCCAGTTCACCGGCAGAAAGTTCCTGGACTTCTGCGAGGATCACCACATCTGGGTGGACTGGGCCGCCGTGGCTCACCCCATGACGAATGGGCAAGTAGAGCGTGCCAACGGCATGATTCTACAAGGACTCAAGCCTCGGATCTACAACGACCTCAACAAGTTCGGCAAGCGGTGGATGAAGGAACTCCCCTCGGTGGTCTGGAGCCTGAGGACAACGCCGAGCCGAGCCACGGGCTTCACACCGTTCTTCCTAGTCTATGGGGCCGAGGCCATCTTGCCCACAGACCTGGAATACGGTTCCCTGAGGACGAGGGCCTATGACGACCAAAGCAACCAAGCTAGTCGAGAAGACTCGCTGGACAAGCTGGAAGAGGCTCGGGACAAGGCCTTACTACACTCGGCGTGGTACCAGCAGTCCATGCGACGCTACCACGCCCAAGGGGTTAGGTCCCGAGACCTCCAGGTGGGCGACCTGGTGCTTCGGCTGCGACAAGACGCCCGAGGGCGGCACAAGCTCACGCCTCCCTGGGAAGGGTCGTTCGTCATCGCCAAGGTTCTAAAGCCCGGAACATACAAGCTGGCCAACAGTCAAGGCGAGGTCTACAACAACGCTTGGAACATCCAACAGCTACGTCACTTCTACCCTTAAGATGTTTTCAAGTTGTTCATATACCTCGCTCTCTTGCAAAGTTTAGTCATCAAGGAAGGGTCAGCCTTGCCTTGGCAAAGCCCGACCCTCCCTCGGGGGCTAAAAGGGGGGAACCCCCTCTGCGTCGAAATTTTCCTCGAAAAAAGATTTTTTCTGCCAGAATGCTTTTCGTGCTCTTTGACTACTTCAAAAGTGGATCCTGAAAACAGCGGAGTACACGTAAGCAGCCAAGGCTGACCGAGCCGAGGGACTCCTATGCCTCCGGGATACGGATACCTCACTCATCACCTTCTGCGATAAGTAACTCGCGCTCGGATAAGTGACTCCGCGGACCGAACAAGTCTTCATGCTCGAGAAGCTCCTCTGCCGAAATGATTTTTCGAGCCTTCTCGACTGCGTCAGTGACAGAACCCCATGGACGGATAAGAGTGCACGTAAGCGGCAAGGCCGACCGAGCCGAGGGACTCCTACACCTCCGGGATACGGATACCTCACTCATCACCTTCCGTGAGAAGCAACTCTCGCTCGCACAAACAGTTCTGTTACCGACAAAAAAGTCCAGATACTCGAAACAAGAGGAAAGGAGACGCGGCTTTACAATACGGCGAGGGTGTGTTTCGGCCTCAGCGACTGCAGAAAACACACACTACAAGATGATCCGATCCTGCAGGCTCGGATCTTGACGGCTAAAGGGAGCAGCAGCACCCTCGGCGTCGACAACACCTCTGGCGAAGTCCGACCTAGCCTCGGACGGCGACGCGGTCCAAGGGTCTCCGCTCTGAAGGACGACGTCATCACCAAGCCCGGGCCATCGCCGCCAGGGTCTTCTCCAAGAATCCGGCCCGAGCAGGCGGCTCGGCCAGTCAACCCGGGGCCTCGGCTAGCTGTCCCCCAAGGACATCAGCCTGGCCCGAGGCCTCGGCAGGTCAGTTCCGGCGTCGATCCCGCTAACGGACGACCCGACCAGGCTCCGGCCGACCTGGTGTTCTTTTCGAACCAACTCTGCCTCTGTTCGCGCTGGCACCGCTACCCTTGGCCTCGGCTCATCGAAGGGCGGCCGAGGGTTTCCTCTAACTAAGCAAGGGAGGCCTCGGACAACAAGGCTGACCGAGCCGAGGGACTCCTACGCCTCCGGGATACGGATACCTCACTCGTCACCTTTACACGGTGCAGCTCACGCTTGGTGAAGCGGTTCAAACAACCAACAGGCGAGTCTTAGTGCTCGAAAATGGGAAAAAACACGGCTCCGTGCCGAATTTACATACATGTTCAGGCCTCGACAGCCACAGTGAACAAAAACACCGGCACTCAAGGTGCCATTACAAACGGAACTCCGGTTCCGTCCCCACAGCAGCAGCCATGGTCCCAGAACGGGCGCGGCCACCGGAAGGATTTCGTTTGCGTCCCTACTCAAGGGACGCGAAACAGACATCAAAGCCAAAGAGCCGGGGGCTGGCCCGTGGGCGGCGCTGACGGCCTCGACGAGGGGAGAGCTTCCTCCGACTGCCACCACAGCAGCACGGACGGCGACTTCCGTCTCTCCACCAACGCCGACGGTCTGCGAGGCGCACCGGTAGGTCCTCACTCCCGTCCTCGCCGCGAAAGCGAGGAAGAGGGCGGAATGTTGCATCCTAGCTGGGCAGCAACAGTTCGCCTTCCCCGGCATGGCTGGAGGATGCCTCCTCCGCAGAACTGGAGGATGGTTTCCACCACCAGAAGCTGGAAGAGGAGGTGGCCAGCCGACCCGCGCGGGAGGTAGAGCCCCGGCTCACCTCGCTCTCCGCCCCTGCAAGGATGATGAACATCCTTGAAGCTGAGGGCGGAGCCAAGATTGCAGCCTGGCTTGCTCCTCCCCACCCAGAGGCTGGTGGTCACCGTTTTGGGTGACCACCGGCGAGGGAATGCAGCCAGGCTGCCTGATGAAATTCCTTGAAGCCGAACGACGGCTGAAAGGTACCAACTCCCACAGAGTTGCATTCCTCCAACAACGAGGCGGAAAGACGGTGGATATCCCCCATCCAGGGGCTTGGAAGGTGGAAAGACACGATGCATAAGGGAGCGCGAAGACACGGTCGCCTTCCAAGAGGGCCACCCTCCTTTTAAAGGCGACTCTCCCCGCTTGCGTCCCCAGCCGTCGTGGGCTGAGTCTTCTCCAACACGCTCCAAGGTCCTCCCACTACGGCGCGGGGGCTGGGTTCCACACGTCATGCAAGCCGGCCTAGAGCAGAAGAAGCCAAACCGCCGCGCGTGGTGCGTGCAACCGCCCAGCGGTTACAAGCGGCTCTCCACTTTTGCCTAGACCAGCGGGCGAAAGGGCGGGCAGCCATGCAGGCGGCATGCAACCGCGCCAAGTGGGCGCGCTTCTCCGACTCCCAACACGCCCAGCATGGAGGCCCAGATCCACGCGTCATGCAACCGGCGCGCCGAATGCTTCGCGCCTGCAACCGCACCGCCACCTGCGCCACCACCGCGCCTCCTCGACTGCGGAACCAATACCGCGACTCGAGGCGACCCAGCACACGACCCAGCGGCTCCAGCCTGGCGCGACGGTCAATGCAGCCGAAAACGGGCCGGCAGTAATGGCGGTGGCAGGCGGACAGGAGCAGCGGTCACGTCGTCAGCCAAGCTTACGTCCCATCCGGGGGCAGCGAGAGAACCCTCTCTCACGGCGTGAAGACAACGCGCCCGTGACCCGTTCCTCGAACGGCTCGCGCACGCGCAACGGCTACCCTGCGAACCACTTGCCCTGTCGCATTAACTCCGCGGCGGGACACGCGGCGCCTCTGGCAGGAGAAGCGAGCGACGCTTCGCCTTCGCCATAATGACCGCGTCAAAAAAGGTACGTCGCGTCGTTCGATTTCATATCCTTTTCCTTTTTTCCTCTTCCTCTCTCTTGCAACAGGGACCGGGAAAGGGGGATACCCCGAAAAGGATCCTTCCCTGTGAAGGAACCAGGCTCCGAGCCTCTCTACTGATCAGAGGTTCGAAGGCTGGGCCCTCGGAAGGGTTCAACAGCCGCCTCAGAGCACGTGGGCTCCACACCCACTACTGGTCAGAGGTTCGAAGGCCGGCCCCTCGGAAGGGTTCAACGGCCGCCTCAGGCTACTCGGGCTCCGCGCCCCCTACTGATCAGGGGTTCGAAGGCTGGCCCCCGAAGGGTTCACAGCCGCCTCAGACACAGAGCGAGGGATGACCATGGGTACGTTCGATACATAACCGAGGCTCGGGCTGCGCTCCTGAGGTACCCTAGGACATTTCTGAGACCAGCGGGAACGATCTTGTAACGGAATCCCATCAGAGGGAGGCATCGAGCCCTCGGACCCCGTCGCTAGGGGACCGGGTCCGGCAGATCACCCGCAGGTACTTTTGGACGCATCTCTGGGCCCCTAGCCGACCCCTAACGAATGGGGCACGGACGTCCGCTCGGATCACCCGCCTGCAGCTCACCGGAGACACCATGTTCGGCGCCCACCGAGGGCAACATGGCGCTCTCCCCCCTCCTCCTTGCGGAAAGGCGACGCAGGGGCGTATGTAAAAAAGTCGAGTCTGTCCCTGATCGCCCTCTCGCCCTGTGCGGAGGCTCGGGGGCTGCTCTCGCAAACTCGGCTCCGGCCAAACCGTTGACAGCGTCAACATACCAGCCCGAGAACTTGGGACCCGACCGTACACCCGGGCTACGGCCAGCTCGCATGAGGGAACGACCAGACCAGTCGAAGCATTGCGCACGACGTTAAGACCTCGGAGGAGTCAAACCACTCCTCCGAGGCATCGGGGGCTACACCCGGCGGGTGCACTCGCGCGCACCCACCGGAACAAAACGCAACCGAGAAAGGCTGGTCCCCTTGCAAAAAAGTGCGACGAAAGCCTCCAAGCGAGTGATAACACTCCCTTCGAGGCTCGGGGGCTACTGTCGGGGACCATAATTAGGGGTACCCTCAAGGCTCCTAATTCTCAGCTGGTAACCCCCATCAGCACAAAGCTGCAAAGGCCTGATGGGTGCGATCAAGTCAGAGATCAGTCCATTCGAGGGACTCGATCACGCCTCGCCCGAGCCTAGCCTCAGACAAGGGCAGCCGACCTTGGAGGATCTCCGCCTCGCCCGAGGCCCCCCTCCAGCGGCGAACACGTTCCCGGCTCGCCCGAGGCCCTGTCTTCACCAAGAAGCAACCCCGACCAAATCGCAGGAGCATTTAATGCAAAGGTGGCCTGACTGATAGTCGCCTAGAGGGGGGGTGAATAGGGCGAAACTGAAATTTACAAAAATAATCACAACTACAAGCCGGGTTAGCGTTAGTAATAAAGAAACGAGTCCGCGAGAGAGGGCGCAAAACAAATCGCAAGCAAATAGGAGTGTGACACAAGGATTTGTTTTACCGAGGTTCGGTTCTCGCAAACCTACTCCCCGTTGAGGAGGCCACAAAGGCCGGGTCTCTTTCAACCCTTCCCTCTCTCAAACGATCCCACGGATCGAGTGAGCTTTCTCTTCTTCTCAATCAACCGGGAACAAAACTTCCCCGCAAGGGCCACCACACAATTGGTGCCTCTTGCCTTGGTTACAATTGAGTGATGATCTTAAGAACAAATGAGAAAGAAAGAAAGCAATCCAAGCGCAAGAGCTCAAAAGAACACGGCAAATCTCTCTCGCTAGTCACTAAGGGTTTGAGTGGAATTGGAGAGGATTTGATCTCTTTGTATGTGTCTAGAATTGAATGCCTAGCTCTTGTAAGTGGTTGAGAGTTGGAAAACTTGGATGGCAATGAATGTGGGGTGGTTGGGGTATTTATAGCCCCAACCACCAAAAGTGACCGTTGCTGGAACTCCTCTGTTCGATGGCGCACCGGACAGTCCGGTGCACACCGGACAGTCCGGTGCCCTTGCCACGTCACCAGTGCCGTTGGATTCTGACCGTTGGAGCTTCTGACTTGTGGGCCCTCCTGGGTGTCCGGTGCACACCGGACATGTACTGTTTGATGTCCGGTGCACCGGCATGGGCGTGCCTGACGACTGCGCGCGCTGCGCGCGCATTTAATGCACCGCAGGGAGCCGTTGGTGCCGCAGAGAGCCGTTGCTCCGCTGGTACACCGGACAGTCCGGTGCACACCGGACAGTCCGGTGAATTTTAGCGGAGTGGCTGTCGGGCGAACCCGAGGCTGACGAGTTCCGGAGGCCGCGTCTTCTTGGAGCACCGGACATGTCCGGTGCACACCGGACAGTCCGGTGAATTTTAGCGCGCCGGCTTCCGAGAAATCCCGAGGGCGAAGAGTTTGGAGTCGAAGTCCTCTGGCCGCACCGGACAGTCCGGTGCACACCGGACAGTCCGGTGCCTCCGGCCAGAGCAGCCCTCGGTTGCCTTGCTGCTCCTTTGTTGAATCCAACACTTGGTCTTTTTATTGGCTGATTGTGAACCTTTTGCACCTGTATAACTTATGTACTAGAGTAAACTAGTTAGTCCAATGTTTGTGTTGGGCAATTCAACCACCAAAATTATTTAGAACTATGTCTAAGCCTAATTCCCTTTCAATCTCCCCCTTTTTGGTGATTGATGCCAACACAAACCAAAGCAAATATAGAAGTGCATAATCGAACTAGTTTACATAATGTAAGTGCAAAGGTTGCTTGGAATTGAGCCAATCTAAACTTATATGATGCGCATGGGTGGTTTCTTTGTTTTTGACATATTGGACCAAATTTGCACCACGAGTTTTGTTTTTGCAAATTCTTTTGTAAATTCTTTTCAAAGTACTTTTGCAAGATAGTCAAAGGTAAATGAAAAGATTTTGCAAAGGATTTTCAAGATATGGAATTTTCTCCCTCTATTTCCAATGATTTTCCTTTGACTAAGCAAAACTCCCCCTCAAATAAGGTCTCCTCTTAGTGTTCAAGAGGGTTTTTAAGACATCAATTTTGAAAATACTTGTTACTCCCCTCTTAGAACACAAAGGGATACCAATTTTGAAATTTACCAAAAAAAATTATCAAATTTATGAAATTAGGTGGTGGTGCGGTCCTTTTGCTTTGGGCTCATATTTTCTCCCCCTTTGGCATGAATCGCCAAAAACGGAATCATTAGAGCCCCAAGAAGTACATTCTCCCCCTTTGGTCATGAAATACATGAGTGAAGGTTATACCAACGTTGGAGAGATGATGCGGAGCGACGGCGAAGGATGAGTAGTAGAACGGAGTGGAAGCCTTTGTCTTTGCCGAAGACTCCAATTCCCTTTCAATACACCTATGACTTGGTTGAAATACACTTGAAAACACATTAGTCATAGCATATATAAAAGAGACATGATCAAAGGTATATTTATGAGCTATGTGTGCAAGACTTAGCAAAAGAAATTCCTAGAATCAAGAATATTTAGCTCATGCCTAAGTCGGGTAAAAGATTGTTCATCAAGTGGTTTGGTAAAGATATCGGCTAATTGATCTTTAGTATTAATATAAGAAATCTCGATATCCCCCTTTTGTTGGTGATCCCGAAGAAAATGATACCGAATGGCTATGTGCTTAGTGCGGCTGTGCTCGACGGGATTGTCGGCCATTTTGATTGCACTCTCATTGTCACATAGCAAAGGGACTTTGGTTAATTTGTAACCGTAATCCCGCAGGGTTTGCCTCATCCAAAGCAATTGCGCGCAACAATGGCCTGCGGCAATGTACTCGGCTTCGGCGGTAGAAAGAGCGACCGAATTTTGCTTCTTTGAAGCCCATGACACCAAGGATCTTCCCAAGAACTGGCAAGTCCCCGATGTGCTCTTCCTATTGATCCTACACCCTGCCCAATCGGCATCCGAATATCCAATCAAATCAAAAGTGGATCCCCGAGGGTACCAAAGCCCAAACTTAGGAGTAAAAGCCAAATATCTCAAGATTCGTTTTACGGCCGTAAGGTGTGATTCCTTAGGGTCGGCTTGGAATCTTGCACACATGCAAACGGAAAGCATAATGTCCGGTCGAGATGCACATAAATAAAGCAATGATCCAATCATCGACCGGTATACCTTTTGATCCACGGACTTACCTCCCGTGTCGAGGTCGAGATGCCCATTAGTTCCCATGGGTGTCTTGATGGGCTTGGCATCCTTCATTCCAAACTTGCTTAGGATATCTTGAGTATACTTCGTTTGGCTAATGAAGGTGCCCTCATGGAGTTGCTTGACTTGGAATCCTAGAAAATACTTCAACTCCCCCATCATAGACATCTCGAATTTCTGTGTCATGATCCTACTAAATTCTTCACATGTAGATTTGTTAGTAGACCCAAATATGATATCATCAACATAAATTTGGCATACAAACAAATCACTATCAAGAGTCTTAGTGAATAAAGTAGGATCGGCCTTGCCGACTTTGAAACCATTTGCAATAAGGAAATCTCTAAGGCATTCATACCATGCTCTTGGGGCTTGCTTGAGCCCATAAAGCGCCTTAGAGAGCCTATAAACATGGTTAGGGTACTCACTGTCTTCAAAGCCGGGAGGTTGCTCAACATAGACCTCCTCCTTGATTGGTCCATTGAGGAAGGCACTCTTCACGTCCATTTGGTAGAGCTTGAAACCATGGTAATCAGCATAGGCTAATAATATACGAATTGACTCAAGCCTAGCTACGGGTGCATAGGTTTCACCAAAATCCAAACCTTCGACTTGTGAATACCCCTTGGCCACGAGTCGAGCTTTGTTCCTAGTCACCACACCATGCTCGTCTTGCTTGTTGCGGAAGACCCACTTGGTTCCTACAACATTTTGATTAGGACGTGGAACTAAGTGCCATACCTCGTTCCTCGTGAAATTGTTGAGCTCCTCTTGCATCGCCATCACCCAATCCGAATCTTGTAGTGCTTCCTCTACCCTGGTTGGCTCAATAGAGGAAACAAACGAGTAATGTTCACAAAAATGAGCAACACGAGATCGAGTAGTTACCCCCTTATGAATATCACCAAGGATAGTGTTGACGGGGTGATCTCGTTGTATTGCTTGGTGGACTCTTGGGTGTGGCGGCCTTGGTTGTTCATCCTCCTTGTCTTCATCATTTGAATCTCCCCCTTGATCGTTGCCGTCATTTTGAGGTGGCTCATCTTCTTGATCTTCTTGTTCAACATCTTGAGCCTCATCCTCAATTTGAGTTGGTGGAGATGCTTGCATGGAGGAGGATGGTTGATCTTGTGCATTTGGAGGCTCTTCGGATTCCTTAGGACACACATCCCCGATGGACATGTTCCTTAGCGCTATGCATGGAGCCTGTTCTTCACCTACATCATCAAGATCAACTTGCTCTACTTGAGAGCCGTTAGTCTCATCAAACACAACGTCACAAGAAACTTCAACGAGTCCTGAGGACTTGTTAAAGACTCTATATGCCCTTGTGTTTGAGTCATATCCTAGTAAAAAGCCTTCTACAGTTTTAGGAGCAAATTTAGATTTTCTACCTCTTTTGACAAGAATAAAACATTTGCTACCAAAAACTCTAAAATATGAAATGTTGGGCTTTTTACCGGTTAGGAGTTCATAAGATGTCTTCTTGAGGATTCGGTGAAGATATAACCGGTTGATGGCGTAGCAGGCGGTGTTGACCGCCTCGGCCCAAAACCGATCCGGTGTCTTGTACTCATCAAGCATGGTTCTTGCCATGTCCAATAGAGTTCGATTCTTCCTCTCCACTACACCATTTTGTTGTGGAGTGTAGGGAGAAGAGAACTCATGCTTGATGCCCTCCTCCTCAAGAAAGCCTTCGATTTGAGAGTTCTTGAACTCCGTCCCATTGTCGCTTCTAATTTTCTTGATCCTTAAGCCGAACTCATTTTGAGCCCGTCTCAAGAATCCCTTTAAGGTCTCTTGGGTTTGTGATTTTTCCTGCAAAAAGAATACCCAAGTGAAGCGAGAATAATCATCCACAATTACAAGACAATACTTACTACCGCCGATGCTTATGTAAGCGATCGGGCCGAATAGATCCATATGTAGGAGCTCCAGTGGCCTGTCGGTAGTCATGATATTTTTGTGTGGATGATGGACACCAACTTGCTTCCCGGCTTGGCATGCACTACAAATCCTGTCTTTCTCAAAATGAACATCGGTTAGTCCCAAAATGTGTTCTCCCTTTAGAAGTTTGTGAAGATTCTTCATTCCAACATGGGCTAGTCGGCGGTGCCAGAGCCAACCCAAGTTAGTCTTAGCAATCAAGCAAGTGTCGAGTTCAGCTCTATCAAAATCTACTAAGTATAGCTGACCCTCTAACACTCCCTTAAAAGCTATTGAATCATCACTTCTTCTAAAGACAGTTACACCAGTATCAGTAAAAAGACAGTTGTAGCCCATTTGACATAATTGGGATACGGAAAGCAAATTGTAGTCTAATGAATCTACAAGAAAAACATTGGAAATAGAATGGTCAGGAGAAATAGCAATTTTACCCAAACCTTTGACCAAACCTAGATTTCCATCCCCGAATGTGATGGCTCGTTGGGGATCTTGGTTTTTCTCATAGGAGGAGAACATCCTTTTCTCCCCTGTCATATGGTTTGTGCACCCGCTGTCGAGTATCCAACTTGAGCCCCCGGATGCATAAACCTACAAAACAAGTTTAGTTCTTTGTTTTAGGTACCCAAACGGTTTTGGGTCCTTTGGCATTAGATACAAGAACTTTGGGTACCCAAACACAAGTCTTGGAGCCCTTGTGTTTGCCCCCAACAATTTTGGCAACTACCTTGCCAGATTTGCTAGTCAACACATAAGATGCATCAAAAGTTTTAAATGAAATGGCATGATCATTTGATGCATTAATAGTTTTCTTTCTAGGCAACTTGGCATGGGTTGGTTGCCTAGATCTAGATGTCTCACCCTTATACATAAAAGCATAATTAGGGCCAGAGTGAGACTTCCTAGAATGAACTTTCTTAATTTTACTCTCAGGATACCCGGCAGGGTACAAAATGTAACCCTCGTTATCCTGAGGCATGGGAGCCTTGCCCTTAACAAAGTTAGACAAGTTCTTAGGAGGGGCATTAATTTTGACATTGTCTCCCCTTTGGAAGCCAATGCCATCCTTAATGCCCGGGCGTCTCCCATTATAGAGCATGCTTCTAGCAAGTTTAAATTTTTCATTTTCTAAGTCATGCTCTCTAATCTTAGCATCAAGTTGTGCTATGTGATCATTTTGTTTTTTAATTAATGCAAGGTGATCATGGATTGCATCAACATTAATATCTCTACATCTAGTGCAAATGGACACATGCTCAATAGTAGATGTAGAGGGTTTGCAAGACTTTAATTCAATAACCTTAGCATGCAACAACTCATTCTTAGTTCTAAGGTCAGAAATAGTAGTGTTGCAAACATCAAAATCCTTAGCCTTAGTAATTAATTTCTTATTCTCATTTCTAAGGCTAGTGATGGAAGCATTCAATTCATCAATCCTAGCAAGCAAATCAACATCATCATTTCTAGGATCAATGCAAACATGAGAGTCAACCTTAGCTAACAAATTTGCATTTTCATTTCTAAGGTTGTCTAAAGTCTCATGGCAAATACTTAGCTCACTAGACAATTTTTCACATTTCTCTCTTTCTAGAGCATAAGCATTTTTAACCTTAACATGTTTTTTGTTTTCCTTGATTAGGAAGTCCTCTTGGGAGTCCAAGAGATCATCCTTTTCATGGATGGCACTAATCAATTCATTTAATTTTTCCTTTTGTTCCATGTTAAGGTTGGCAAAAAGAATACGCAAATTATCCTCTTCATTTTTATCATCATCCTCATCACTAGATGTTTCATATTTAGTGGAGGACTTTGATTTTACCTTCTTTTTGCCGTCCTTGGCCATGAGGCACTTGTGGCCGACGTTGGGGAAGAGAAGGCCCTTGGTGACGGCGATGTTGGCGGCGTCCTCGTCGTCGGAGGAGTCGCTTGAGCTTTCGTCGGAGTCCCACTCCCGACAAACATGGGCATCGCCGCCCTTCTTCTTGTAGTACTTCTTCTTTTCCTTCCTCTTGCCCTTCTTGTCGTCACCCCTGTCACTATCACTCGATAATGGACATTTAGCAATAAAGTGACCGGGCTTACCACACTTGTAGCAAACCTTCTTGGAACGGGATTTGTAGTCCTTCCCCTTCCGTTGCTTGAGGATTTGCCGGAAGCTTTTGATGATTAGGGCCATTTCCTCGTTGTCGAGCTTGGAGGCGTCGATTGGTTGTCTACTTGGTGTAGACTCCTCCTTCTTCTCCTCCGTTGCCTTGAAGGCCACGGGTTGCGCCTCGGATGTGGAAGGCTCATCAAGCTCGTTGATCTTCTTGGAGCCCTTAATCATGCATTCAAAACTAACAAAATTCCCGATGACTTCCTCGGGGGTCATTTGTGTATATCTAGGATTGCCACGAATTAATTGTACTTGAGTAGGGTTAAGGAAAATAAGGGCTCTTAGAATAACCTTAACCACCTCGTGGTCATCCCATTTTGCGCACCCGAGGTTGCGCACTTGGTTCACCAAGGTCTTGAGCCGGTTGTACATGTCTTGTGGCTCCTCCCCTTGGCGAAGACGGAAGCGACCGAGCTCCCCCTCGATCGTTTCCCGCTTGGTGATCTTGGTGAGTTCATCACCCTCGTGCGCCATCTTGAGTAGGTCCCAAATCTCCTTGGCGTTCTTCAACCCTTGTACTTTGTTGTATTCCTCCTTGCTTAGTGAGGCAAGGAGAATGGTTGTGGCCTGGGAGTTGAAGTGCTCGATTTGGGCCACTTCGTCCGTGTCGTAGTCTTCATCCCCTACGGATGGTACCTGTACACCAAACTCAACAACATCCCATATACTTTTGTGGAGAGAAGTTAGATGAAATCGCATCAAATTACTCCACATAGCATAATCTTCACCATTAAAAGTTGGTGGTTTGCCTAATGGGACGGAAAGTAAGGGTGTATGTTTAGGAACGCGAGGGTAGCGTAGGGGGATCTTACTATACTTCTTACGCTCTTGGCGTTTAGAAGTGACGGATGCCGCGTCGGAGCCGGAGGTAGATGTCGATGAGGTGTCGGTTTCGTAGAAGATCACCTTCCTCATCCTTTTGTGCTTGTCCCCACTCCGATGCGGCTTGTGAGAAGAAGACTTTTCCTTCTTCTCCTTGTGGTGAGAAGAGGAAGACCTTTTCTCCTTCCGCTTGGAGGAGTGCTTCTTCTTCTCCCTTCTCTTGGTGCGGGACTCTTCCGATGAAGATGAGGTGCTCCCTTGGCTTGTAGTGGGCTTGTTATCGCCGGTCTCCATCTCCTTCTTGGCGGGATCTCCCGACATCACTTCGAGCGGTTAGGCTCTAATGAAGTACCCTCCTCTGATACCAATTGATAGTCGCCTAGAGGGGGGGTGAATAGGGCGAAACTGAAATTTACAAAAATAATCACAACTACAAGCCGGGTTAGCGTTAGTAATAAAGAAACGAGTCCGCGAGAGAGGGCGCAAAACAAATCGCAAGCAAATAGGAGTGTGACACAAGGATTTGTTTTACCGAGGTTCGGTTCTCGCAAACCTACTCCCCGTTGAGGAGGCCACAAAGGCCGGGTCTCTTTCAACCCTTCCCTCTCTCAAACGATCCCACGGATCGAGTGAGCTTTCTCTTCTTCTCAATCAACCGGGAACAAAACTTCCCCGCAAGGGCCACCACACAATTGGTGCCTCTTGCCTTGGTTACAATTGAGTGATGATCTTAAGAACAAATGAGAAAGAAAGAAAGCAATCCAAGCGCAAGAGCTCAAAAGAACACGGCAAATCTCTCTCGCTAGTCACTAAGGGTTTGAGTGGAATTGGAGAGGATTTGATCTCTTTGTATGTGTCTAGAATTGAATGCCTAGCTCTTGTAAGTGGTTGAGAGTTGGAAAACTTGGATGGCAATGAATGTGGGGTGGTTGGGGTATTTATAGCCCCAACCACCAAAAGTGACCGTTGCTGGAACTCCTCTGTTCGATGGCGCACCGGACAGTCCGGTGCACACCGGACAGTCCGGTGCCCTTGCCACGTCACCAGTGCCGTTGGATTCTGACCGTTGGAGCTTCTGACTTGTGGGCCCTCCTGGGTGTCCGGTGCACACCGGACATGTACTGTTTGATGTCCGGTGCACCGGCATGGGCGTGCCTGACGACTGCGCGCGCTGCGCGCGCATTTAATGCACCGCAGGGAGCCGTTGGTGCCGCAGAGAGCCGTTGCTCCGCTGGTACACCGGACAGTCCGGTGCACACCGGACAGTCCGGTGAATTTTAGCGGAGTGGCTGTCGGGCGAACCCGAGGCTGACGAGTTCCGGAGGCCGCGTCTTCTTGGAGCACCGGACATGTCCGGTGCACACCGGACAGTCCGGTGAATTTTAGCGCGCCGGCTTCCGAGAAATCCCGAGGGCGAAGAGTTTGGAGTCGAAGTCCTCTGGCCGCACCGGACAGTCCGGTGCACACCGGACAGTCCGGTGCCTCCGGCCAGAGCAGCCCTCGGTTGCCTTGCTGCTCCTTTGTTGAATCCAACACTTGGTCTTTTTATTGGCTGATTGTGAACCTTTTGCACCTGTATAACTTATGTACTAGAGTAAACTAGTTAGTCCAATGTTTGTGTTGGGCAATTCAACCACCAAAATTATTTAGAACTATGTCTAAGCCTAATTCCCTTTCACTGACACCTTTATCCTGACGCGCGCCCCTCAGCTGACAGAGCCGAAGTGACCGCCGTCACTTCGCCGCTCCACTGACCGGTCTAACAGAAAGACAGCACCGCCTGCGCCGCTCTGACTGCGGTGCCACTTGACAGAGTGAGGCTGACAGGCAGTCAGGCCCGGCCGCGCACCATAGGAAACTCCACTCCGCCCGACCCAGGGCTCGGACTCGGGCTAAGCCCCGGAAGACGGCGAACTCCGCTCCGCCCGACCCAGGGCTCGGACTCGGGCAAAGCCCCAGAAGACGGCGAACTCCGCTCCGCCCGACCCAGGGCTTGGACATGAGCAAAGCCCCAGAAGACGACGAACTCTGCTCCGCCCGACCCAGGGCTCGGACTTGGGCAAAGCCCCAGAAGACGGCGAACTCCGCTTCGCCCGACCCAGGGCTCGGACACGGGCAAAGCCCCGGAAGACGGCGAACTCCGCTCCGCCCGACCCAGGGCTCGGACACGTGCAAAGCCCCGGAAGACGGCGAACTCCGCTCCGCCCGACCCAGGGCTCGGACTTGGGCTCAGCCCCAGAAGACGACGAACTCCGCTTCGCCCGATCCCGGGACTCAAATTCCGCCCTGGCCTCAGCCAACGGCCTCCGCCTCGCCCGACCCCGAGGCTCGGACTCGGTCTCGGCCACGGAAGACGGACTCGACCTCGACCTCGGAGAAGCCTCCACATCGCCCAACCTAGGGCGCGGACCGGCCACGTCAACAGGAGGCGCCATCATTACCCTACTCCAAGCTGACCCAGGCTACAGGGAACAAGACCGGCGTCCCATCTGGCTCGCTCCGCCAGATAGGCGATGATGGCGCCCCGCACGCTCCCTGACGATGGCGGCTCTTGGCCCCCTTACGAAAGCAAGAGGACGTCAGCAAGGACTCGACGGCCCCGACAGCTGTCCCCCCGCCAGGCTCCAGCGCTCCTCCGACGGCCACGACATCACACAAACCGGGCGCCAAAATCTCTCCGGCTGCCACGATGGCGTGTACTTAGGGCACTAGCTCTCCTCCGCTAGACACGTAGCACTCTGCTACACCTCCCATTGTACACCTGGATCCTCTCCTTATGCCTATAAAAGGAAGGACCAGGGCCCTCTTAGAGAGGGTTGGCCGCGCGGGGACGAGGATGAGACGGGCGCTCGCGTGAGGCCACTCGCTCCTTCCCCCGTGTGGACGCTTGTAACCCCCTACTGCAAGCGCACCCGACCTGGGCGCGGGACGAACACGAAGGCCGCGGGATTTCCACCTCTCTCACGCCCATCTCCGGCCACCTCGCTTTCCCCCCTTCGCGCTCGGCCTCGCGTTGACCCATCTGGGCTGGGGCACACAGCGACACTTCACTCGTCGGCTCAGGGACCCCCCGGTCTCGGAACGCCGACAATGTTCTTGCTTGAATATGGTTTTGGTGTTTGATGTCAAAGGGGGAGAATTTGTGCATTAAAGCTCATCTCAACCTGAGAGGAAAGCTTATCCAAAAGGGGTATCCTTGATCTTAAGGAAGGATGTGTTAGTTTGGGATATGATTAAAGCTCATCTCAACCTGAGAGGAAAGCTTATCCAAAAGGGGTTTCCTTGATCTTAAGGAAGGATGTGTTAGTTTGGGATATGTTAGTTTATGTTATTGATAATTCTTATCATATGCTTCTTGTTGTATTATATGTGTTGCATCATATGGTGATGATGCGAAACTAGTGCTTCCGCTGATATGAATTAATTGGCATCTTCTGTGTTTAATTCTGTAATAGATGTTCATGTGGGTAATGGTGCATGTGGTTAATGGTGCTTTAAAATTGATTTAAATTAGTTTAAATTGGTATCTTAATGGTGAACAGTGGTAGGTTGATATTCCTGTGGTATATCCACTCAATTGGTTGGTGTTGATTCTGTGCATTTGAGTGTTATACGCATCATGGTTTGATCCTTGACACAATGCATCCCACTAGTGCTAAGGTGTAGCAATGCTTCGATTTAGCCTAAGTATGTGCATTTTGGCATTTAAGGCCAAAGTTAAGATTTTAATGTAAGCACATATTCAGGGGGAGCATTCTACAAACTTAGAGTTCAAAATTTGTGCTTTAAATTTCACTCTTATGTAAGCTTTAATTGTGTTGCCATCAATCACCAAAAAGGGGGAGATTGAAAGCTCTCTTGTGGGTTTTGGTGTTTGGATGACAACTCAATTAAAGGACTAACAAGTGTGCTAAGTGTTGAACAAGTGCTTAATGTAAAGCTAACAAGGTTCAACACAAGTGAACAAGTGTGACGGTCCAAGGACTAGCTTATGGATAGATAATGGACATCACAAGTAAAATGCACATTGCATAAAGTGAGACTCGGGTGCGTAGCTCGGAGACAACTGATCAAGCCAAGGATGGAGGCAAGAAGAGCTTCGAGGTACCAAGTGCATGGGAGAAGGTCAAAGAGGCTAAGGAACCCAAAGCCAAGGGTGAAGAAGAAGACTTGCAAAGTCAAGGGTGATCAAGATGAGAAGAGCTATGGCACATCAAGGATCACTACATAAGGACGTGACTTACAACCAATGGGGAAACATCTATAGTTATGTGGTGTAAGTCATAAGGCTCAAGATCAAGCTCTAAGAAGTGAACAAGGTCACTAGAAGAAGAACCAGTATCAAAGCCAGAACTGGAAGCAGCCCAAAAGAGCTAAGTGCACCTTGATCCTTAGTTTGGGTTGTTCCTAGTTTGGAGATATTCTATGTGACCTTTGCAGGATGTTGGAGCTCAGAAATGTCAGTGTAGATCAAGTTAAGCTGACTTGATGATTTATGAGTCCAACATCAATATTAAGCATGTCAAATGCTAGAGAGGTGAAAATCCAAGAGAATGTATGTATCTAGACTTAGTACATTGGTTTTTGTGTACTAACATAGTTGTCTAAGTGTTAGAAACAGAGAGAAGAAGAAAAGAAAAGAAAAGAAAAAAGACTTTGCTGGTGGAGCCATGACTATGCGCAGTCTGGGTGCACCGGACTGTCCGGTGCGCCAGGCTGGCGTCTGGTCAACAGGCTGCTCTCGGGTCTCGACGGCGGCATACGACTAAAAATCACCGGACTGTCCGGTGGTGCACCGGACTGTCCGGTGAGTCGTTTGCGGCGAAGTCGCCGCTCTCGAGAAAGCTGTCGACAGCGATCGGCTAAAAATCACCGGACTGTCCGGTGAACCAACGGTCAGCCGGGCCAACGGTCGGCCGCGCAATCCGTGCGTGACGCGTGGCCTAGCCAACGGTCAGGTGGGGGCACCGGACTGTCCGGTGTGCACCGGACAGTGTCCGGTGCGCCAACGGCTCAAAGTCTGCAACGGTCGACTGCGCCAATTTAGGAAGGAGATCCGCACCGGACCGTGAACTGTGGATGTCTGGTGGTGCACCGGACTGTCCGGTGCGCCACCCGATAGAAGGCAAGATTTGCCTTCCTGGATTGCTTCCAACGGCTCCTAGGCCCCTTGGACCTATAAAAGGGACCTCTAGGCGCCTCAATCAAATAGACAAGTGCAGCCAACAAGTGTAGACATCACTCGGATCAATTCTCTCTCCCTCTCGTGTATATCTCTCTAGTTTGTGTAGAGGCAAAGATATAAGCCTTGAGAGAGTGGAGAGGTGCTGCTAAGGGCTAGAGTAAGGTCTTGAGCATATCGTTACTCTGCCGGAGTGCTGCCAAGAAGATTGTAAGCAGCCGCGGTTTCGTTGTAACCATCTCAACATAGTGGAAGGCTCTACCTGTCAGATTGACAGATTTGAGCAAACGAAGGAAGGAGTTGAAATAGACTCCAAGCCCAGGTGTGGCTAACTCCAACGAGGACTAGGCAAGCATTTCAGGCTTGGCCGAACCTCGGGATAAATTCCTGTGTCTACGTGCTCTGCTCTGTGTTGTGTGCTGATTCCCTGTCTTATTCAATTCTTACATCTGCACTTCACTGCTTACTTGTGGTACTAGCTTTCTTTGAAGTGCAGGATATTCTTAAGACATGAATTTCAAATCCGTTGCAACCTACTCGAAGGGTCCTTCACTCCACTGCGTTCTAGTCTTCGAGTAGAGTAAGAATTTAAGTTTTAAAGTGATAATTTTTATTCGCCTATTCACCCCCCCTCTAGGCGACATCCAGATCCTATTCCTGGGCAAAGGGAACTTTCAATTTCCTCGAGCGTCATTTTAGTGTACCTGTGATTCTCACGAATAAGATTCACAAGATGAGGATCAATAACAGTAAATGACCTTAGCATTAGTCGAACGACGTCGTGATCCGTCCATCTTGTGCTCCCATAGCTTCGAATCTTGTTCACCAAGGTCTTGAGCTTGTTGAATGTCTCGGTTTGATCCTCTCCCCTTTTCATGGCGAATCTCCCAAGTTCACCTTCCACCAATTCCATTTTGGTGATCATCGTGACATCGTTTCCCTCATGAGAAATCTTGAGGGTGTCCTAAATTTGTTTGGCATTGTCCAAGCCACTGACTTTGTTATATTCATCCCTGCATAGAGATGCTAGCAAAACAATAGTAGCTTGGACATTTTTATGAATTTGTTCACTAATTAAAATATGATTGTCACTACTGTCAAATTGCATTCCATTTTCTACAATTTCCCAAATACTAGGATGGAGAGAAAAATAAATGACTATGCATTTTATGACTCTAAAAAGAATAGTCTTCTCCATCAAAGTGAGGGGGTTTACCGAGTGGAATAGATAATAAATGAGCATTTGTATTATAAGGGATGCGAGAATAATCAAAAGAGTAGTTCTGATTAACCGTTTTCTTTTTCGACAAAGAGTCTTTGTCGTCGTCATCCCTTGGTGAAGAAGAAGAGGCGTCGTTGTGTAGTAGATGATCTTCTTAATGCGCCTCTTCTTCTTCCCATCCTTTTTCTTGTGACTCGAGCCTGAGTCAGTGGGCTTGTCGCCTTTTGCTTCGTCAACGTAGAGAGTCTCCTTCTCCTTGTCGTTGATCACCATCCCCTTGCCTTTAGGATCCATCTCTTCGGACGGTTAGTCCCTGAATGTAGAGTACGACTTCGATACCAATGGAGAGCACCTAAAGGGGGGCGGGGTAAATAGGTGATCCTGTAAAAATCAAGACTAAACAACACAAACTTGGTTTATAAAATGTTAGTGAAGTCAAAACCAAGGTGCTATGAATAGAGAGGGAGAAACCTCTTCACTTGATTGTTCCTTTAGAATGTGTATTGAACTTAGGAACAATAGCGCAAGTGATTAAGTGAGAACTATAAGGAAGAAAGCAATCACAATAGAAAGTCGCACAAGTGACATAATGATTTTATCCCATGGTTCGACCGATGCCTACTCCACGTTGTGCTGACCTCCTTCGATTAAGGATTACACTCAATCCCTCTCAAGTGATCCAAAGATCAAACTTGAAAACCACAGTTTTCTTCATTTTCTCAAGTATCCCCTCTGTGAGGAATCTCCACAAGTTGGAGCCTCTCACCCTTACAAGATTGATCACACTTAAACCACAAGAGTAAGGGAGGGAATAGAAACAAACACAAGAGCTAGAGTCACAGCAACGACACGCACACAAGTCAAGAAACGAGAACACAACACAACGCGGCAAGTTCACAGCTCAAACAAGTGCTCAAATCTCAAACACAATGAATCGAATGCGTGCTTGTGGAGTCTAGATGTCTTAGGATGTTTAAGAGGTGTTTGGTGTACTGCTCCATGCGCCTAGGGGTTCCCTTTATAGCCCTAAGGCAGCTAGGAGCTGTTGGAGCTCCATTTGGAAGGCAATAGTTGCCTTCTATCCGTGGGCGCACCGGACAGTGAACAATGTACGATCTCTTTCCTTTTCTAGCGAAGCCGACCATTGCAGCCACGGCCTCCTTGGCACACCGTACAGTCCGGTGGCACACCGGATAATCTAGTGTGGCCTGGTGACCATTGGCGCAGGCCACGTGTCACCCGCTGATTGCGCTGCCGACTGTTGGCGCGGGCGCAGCTAGCTCACTGGAGAGTCTGGTGCACACCGGACAGTCCAGTGAATTATAGCTGTGGCTCCCCCAACTTTTCCTGAGAGCAGCGAGTTCGTCGCGTGCGCCAGCCTGGGCACCGGATAGTTCGGTGCACTGCAGGCTGGTGCAAGTCTGGCTGGACTTAGCCAAACTTCTCCAATCCAATCTCATTTGATTTGACAAGGTTCATAGCACTTAGAGGAATATGTTAGCACCAAAAACAATTCACTAAGGCTAGAGTCGTACCTTGATTCTTGATTTGCATCTCTTTAACACTTAGCACATATCAACCAAAATAATATGTGTTGGGCATCTAATCACCAAAACATTTATAGAATGGCACAAGGGCACATTTTCCTTTCAACTTCCACCAAGATAAAGAAGGATACGATCCGAGACAACATTAGGAAGAAAATGAATAACAACGAGCAGTCGTGGCAACACTCACTAAAAACTTTGATAACCCGCACACCCAAATAGGTACCCTAGATGTAGATGGCGTTTTTGGAGGTCTGCTCTCCTAATACTCTGTGCACGCAAAAGATCAGGACATGGAAACTCACATGCAACACAACAAAGAAGTGTGAGATGACTTTATATGATGTTATTTTTGCTTGTGCCATAAGAGTAGGATAGAATAGCGGAAGATTGAAAGATGGAGTAATCATTGTAATGTACATCCATTATCTCATATGTTACAAGTCCATTGCATCTCTACCAATTTAGCCATTATATCTTGCATTAACGAGTGCAAGTGGCAAAACAAGCTCACCCACACAACATGATTAGGGACAATGTCATGGCACACGATGACCGTCTCGGTGGCCCTAGATGTCCCAGTTCCTTGAGAGCCCTCAACAACCCCAAATGGCCCCTAAGGGCTCCCGAGGGCCTCATAGAGCCTTGGACGTCTCTACAACTCTGACTCCCCTAACGGCTCTATAGGGCCTTTGGATGTCCCAACGACTCTGACACCTTTAACGGCTTCCGAGGGCCCCCGAGAGCCTATGAAAGACCATGAGAGCACACGAAGGCTCTGTCTAGATTTAATACATGTCTAGCATTAATTTGATTTAATTAAATAAAATATGAGCCAAATCCATATTAAATCTAACAATCCAAACAAAAAATAGGACACGTAAAATGTTCTCAATCTCAGTCATTTGACATACTAGTGTGTCGATATAGACCGTTAAGTTGATCATCTATTTAGAACAGAGGTTACACTTCTTCACAATTGAATAATGAACTATACCTTAAATTAATAGTTCTGTGTGAAACAAGTTTCACCTAACTCTTTATTGGTACTAGGTTGCCAAAAGCATTCCATTTAGTTGGAGCATATAAGTCAAAATCCTTAGCATTTTATGAGTATCTAGAGACCACCCAAATCTCATAGACTATGACTAGTAGTTGAACTCATATAGTTATGTTTCTCAAAAGATGATTGAAAGGAACGTGGACATCTCAGAGGGACGGTGAATTGGGACTTCTATCTTTGCATTAATCTAGGACTCTAAATATATCTCTTAAACAATACATATGAGAATAACCAAGCAAGCTAGTGCAACCAAGGTTTTGTCTAAGTGTTGTTACCTCTATCACAAAAAGAGTTATGCAAACTAAGTTCTAGTCCTACCAACTAGCATATGATCTAAGCTAGTAATGGTAAAGCACACAACTAAAGGAAGCAATATAAATATAGAAGCTTAGGTAAGGTAGAGATGCAAACTCCCGTTGACACGCCTATATTTTCACTGAGATATCAAGAATCACACAAGGTTCTTACTAATCCTCGTTAGTGTCCCTATGCAAAGTGAAACACACGTGAGGGCCAAGAACCTTGGACAAGTAACTCCATAGATAGTCGTGGAACTTCTCCACGAGCAAGTGGTGCTCCACTTCTGGCCTGTCTCGGATGCTCTCCGTCGTATTCACTATCGAGCTTCCAGCTGAAACATTGTGTGCCTCGTTCCCTCCAATACATGGTGGCAGTCACACCACAAACACGGTTGGTGTGATCTCGCAAGACTCTCACCCACTAGGTACAATTACGACTCACATAAGAGCCAAGAGTTATAATGGTTGTCTAACCTCACTCTAATTAACTAGGCATAACCTAGAGCAAGCGCAATGAAGTAGTCTAATTAGCCTAAGCACTTCTCAAATCACCTATGCTAATCATCAAGTGATTCTATAAGCACTTGGGTGACTTTAGCTATGATGTCTCAACACATACACTAAGTTCTTGAGCTCTCCACTTCTTCAAATGCCCGGATGGGTGTGCATATATAGAGCCCCAAGCCCAAAAGAGTTGTTAGAAGGAAGTAGACTTTTTTGCGACCAGTCCGATGCGCCAATTGTGTACACCAAACTTGTTCTGGTGCCCTTCCACGTTAGCTAGCCATTGGATGGCTGGAAGCTTTTCTACTATACACTAGACGTCCAGTGTGCCACCTGTGTACACCGAACAATCCGGTGCCTGCCACGACATGTGTCTGTTGGATCTAGCCATTACCGACCGTTAAGGCTCTCTGGTCCGGCGTATCACTAGTGTGCACCGGACTCTGACTGATGTGCCAGCAGGCTCAGGTGCAATTTAAACACATTTTGTGTGTTCAATCTGGTGCCTTGGTCCGGTGATCCTCCGGACGGTCCGGTGCACCCAAAAGCAGCCTAGTCTTTTATTCTTCACATGTTTCTTCACTTGAGCTTTACTTGACTTATGTCTTGGACTTTGCTTGATGCTGATAAGCCTTCAATGAGTCTTCTAATATCTTATTTGAGGTGTTGCTCCCTCAATGTCTTAGTCCAAGTCCACACTCATCTTATGAACTATAAACATAAACACTAGCAAACCCATTAGTCCATAGGTGGGTCATTTGGTTTTGTGTATAGAGTAAAGACCATTTGTTGCTAGAAGCATGGGCAATTCTAAATATGAATTTATGCTTAAAAATACTCGTGTTGTGCATTCTTATGTTTTCTATCACGTGACTCAATACTAGATCCCCAAGTGTTATATTTCTAACTCCAGTACGAAGTCCTCAATATCTCGTTCTATATAGGCTTATTACGCAAGGATTGAAACTAACAAAATAATCGAAACATGTGAAGTTACTTTTGATGAGACTAGTCCAAAAACTATTTCAAGTGTTGCAGTTACAAGTGCACATCTTCAGTGGGAGAGCATTTTTTGTTGATAATAATTAAGAAATTTGTAGAGTGTTTATATGCTCAATTTCAAGCTTCTCAATGTGCTTCAAATCTACAAGTTATCAGATGGTTTTTCAAGTATGTTCATGGTACTAAAGATTTTAGTATGTTGCTTTCTGCTCCCTCTTATGTTAGCTTGAGAGCATGATTTTCGAGGTTGTAAAATTCATAGAAAAAGAACTTTTGGAGCATGTTTCTTGAGGGCATATGACTTCTTTCCTAGGTATGCAGGTGCTAAATAATTTGAGATCATGACAGAGGTGGTCAGAGAGACTCAAAGGCAATACTCTAGTTACTCCATAGGAAAGTAAGAGTTCTAATCAATTTGAACCACTTATTTTCCAAAGGGATAGAAAACTAGAAAATGTTATGGAAAATGACATGTTATATCTAGTAGAGCTAAACAAAGATGCAAATTAGTTGTTTGGCACATTATTGAAGTCATGTTTGTGTTGTTACATAACTTATTGTTATGTCTTGAGAAAAATAAACGATCAATAGCTTATTAACTTGTTCTCATGTGCCATAGGTCGTTGAACTCTCAAAATGCATGGACTTTCAAGTCCTTAACTTTGGCTAGGGTGCCTCTAGGTCTCAAACTCTGAAAAGCGTCCACACTTGTCCCACAGTTGAACCAAGTCATGAACCACATGTAACATTGTGTTACTGGGCATGAGCCTCTAGCAATCGAGTTCCCAACATAGGTTGTTGGATGATCATTCATCATCCATGTAGCATTGTGCATCTAACCTTTTCTTGTGGTATACATTACTAAAGCGCCATAGATGCAACCAACATTTGTTCTAGACATGCCAACATTTTATATAGCTATAAAGTTCTTGTACATATGTGGTGTGCACTAAATTTAATGTGTCTATTTGGAGGGTCAAACAACAAGAATATAAATGGCCATTACAAGACACGTGCCCATAAAGCTACACCAATGTAGGGATAAAAAACATGGATGATAAGTATTTATGTAGATAGAAATCAATGGCAACTATTGTTGTTGTTGGGGACTTGTTCTCAAATGCTATGAATTAAAAACAAGGCAACACAAATGTTAATGGTTAAAGACCTTCGTCCATCGAAGCATTATCTCCCTTAAGATATAATGATCTTCAGACGAAGGTTATGAAGGACATACCTTCATCATCTCAATATGTAATAATAAAAGTAGGAACATATAAGACATAAAAAGAACATGAATAATTATATTAAATCATTAGATTAATAATATTTTCATTATATGATCATGAACAAACATTAATGATATTGAATTGCATTTGTACCTTCGACTTGACAGAAGATAAGAATCCAAGAGTGACGTGCGAGTGATTATAAGTCAATGTGAACAGTACGGTGTTACTGTTCATCTATTTATAGGCAGAAGACGCAGCCTGGGTAAAGTTACATTCATGTCCTTGACATTTACTTTTGACTAAGGAATAATCTGTCGAGGACTAGGCAGTCTTTCCCCTTTAGGTCGGCATCATTCTCCACCACTGTCTTTACTCTAAGCCGAAGCTTCTCCATCAACAGCTTCGAACTGGTTCATCCTTCTTCTAGACCGCGCCTTTCATGCCGTGCACACCTTCATCTCAAAGCCGAAGGTTCCTGTGACAGTGTATTATACTTGGAAAGCATGCTAGTCATGTTTTTGAGGACCTTCGGAAGACGAAGACCCCTAACAGTAGCCCCCACAGTATTAATTTGTTGCGTCTAACAAATTCAGACTGTGACACAAACGAAGGCTTTTATCCGAAGGTCCGAAAAAACACCTTCCCTTTGCTAGAATAGCGAAAGTCAATGACAGATGGGGCCCGCCAGGTTGCAATGCATTAGGCATATAAATAGAAACCCCCAGCGGCAGCATTTGCTACGCCATTTCTGTTGCTTGTGTTATTTTCTCAAATTTTTTATTCTCTTGCTGTCAACTTTCGCTTAGTTTTTGAGCTTCGTGATATACACAAGTGCTTGTTGCATGTCTGAAGAGAAGAAGATGTCTAAGGAGAAGAAGGTTGTGGACCCTTTTCTTGCTGGGTTTTACGGATCTATGGCAAAAACAAATACAGAGAAGATCATAAAAGAAATAATGGCAGATTTGTCTGAAGATTCTAACGATAGTGATGACTATGATGTGGAAAGTGGGGATGAAGATTCTGAAGACCGGCCCTGGCGGCCAAGCCATACCATCTTTGGAAAGTCGACCATTAAACAAAGTCAAATTGACGCCATGAAGGGAAGATACTTCCGTGACATGTCTATTGTGAGGGTTGGAGGGGACAGCACCGCCCCTGCTCTTGCAGAAGCTTTATGAAGGCGGGCCTTCGGTTCCCATTAAGCAGATTTTTGGTTGAAGTGTTAAAGATATTTTAGATCTTTCTTCATCAACTTACTCCTGAAGCTATAATCAGAATGGGTTTGTTTGTTTGGGCTGTGAGAAGCCAAGGGCTGGAACCAAGCGCGAAGTGTTTTCGCAGTATGCATGAACTGTTGTACAAAACGAAGGCCACTGGCAAAGAGCAGTATCACAACAACTTCGGTTGTTATGAATTCATTGCTCGTTCTAATGCAAGCTACCCGGTTCCAACATTTCGGAAAAGGTGGCCTGGGTCCTGGATGAAGGAATGGTTTTATGTTAAGAATAATTTGATTGAAAGGGAGGACATAAAGGGGATCATCCAATGCCCCATCTGGTCTCGCTTCGGCCTTCGAAGGCCGACCGTGGCGATTGAAATTGATGTCGAAGCATGTTAAAAGGCTTTCAGCAATGTCTGTGCTTTCATTGGTACAAGAGACCTGATCCAAGAGCACATAGCCTACAGGGTATGGTCACTTGTGAATAACTGGGAGATGCCAAAGGAGACTGCTGCCGGGTCTAGTGAAGGTGGATTAATTCGTTTGAAATATACTTCAGATACAGAGACCGGTTTGACGAACCAAATGACGACTGGCTAAAATGTATTGAGGTTACTAGCGACGAATTACTTGGGGCATATACCAGAGCCGAAGATGATGCTTTATCCTCAGCCTTTTGGGGTCAGGGCAAGAAAATATTGAACAGGGTTTTTGATGCAATTGGTTTCATATACCCTGATTACTGCTACCCCTCGCGAAGACAGGGAAAAAAGAGAAAAACTACCGCTTCGGCCATCTCTGCTGTGTCGAAGGGTAAAAAGATCAAGGTTCTGACGCATCGGTCGAGGTACATTGAGACAACCACGGTGCCAAAATTTGTTGAACAAGCTGCTCCCGCCGCTCAGAGCGCTGAGGAATCAGCTATAGCGCCGAAGGTGCCTATAGTTGAGCCAGTCGAAGCCAAAGATGGGGCGGCCAAAAAACCAGAGTTAGAAAAAACAATAGTGCTACCAGAAATTCTGAGTACACCGGCAGAAGCAGAATTACCGAAGGTTGAAAAAGCTCCTGCCACAACTCCCAAGAGGAGAAGAATAGCTAGACGCCGTCATGGAGATAACAAGAGTATTGACTCTTGCTCCTGTAAAAAAGGTTGCCGAAGCTACTACGGCTCATACCGAAGCCGAAGCCGGGCCTTCAGTGCCTGTTGAGACGAAGCCTGCCATAGCTAAGGAAAGGGCTGGCAAGAATCTCCAGATATTGGCATGGCATGGAGAAGGAAATGGCTGAAGGAGCTAAATCTTATGCTCCCGAAGTACTGTCCGAAAATCTTGACTATATTATTCGACATGCTTCGGGAAAAAAATTATCCGAAGAGGAAGTTTTAGAAGCCAAACACTATGCCCGGGAACTAAAATACCCGAAAGGGGCCTTAGTGTTCAATGGCATGGACGAAGATGATTTCCTGTACTATCTCCCAGACAACAAAGAGATATCCGTCTGCCGGGAGATGGCCAAAAGTATGGGATTTCCGAAGCTCGAAGTTGGCCTCTCTGCCATGTCGAAGGATGACCTCACGGACAGCCTTGCGTACAACAGTTTGAAGGTACAAAAGTTGTGAACTTAAAGTCTATGAAGTTGGCAATAAAGTCTTTTACTCTCATGCTAATCCTTCATCCTTTTCTGCAGGGCTTAATTCTTAGCAACGCCTTGAGGGCGCAAAAGAATGCTGAAGATGAAAGCTGCACGATAGCTCTTGGCAATCTTCGATCGAAAGTCAGTAAGCTGAGAAATGAAGCCTTAGAGAAAGACAAAATTCTACTCTCATTGGTGGATAAAGTGAAGAAAGATGAAGCAAAATTATACACTCAATCCGAAGCTTATAAAGCTGAAATTGAAGACCTTCGGAAGCAACTTGCCGAAGCCAATGAAAATTGTGCACTCGCAAAGCTAGTCAAGAAATTAGTGAATGGTGGAAGACTAAGCTAGAGAAAAATTATTGAGGAGCTTCATGAATCCAAGGAAAGGTGCTTCGAGAAATCCTTAGATTGCGTGAAAAAGTTGAAAACCAGCTTTGCCAAAGTAGGTGCTTATTCTTCCAAAGAGAACTTCATTCGAGGTGACCCCGAGTGCGTTATTGACTGGATAAGCGAGGAAGCCGAAGCCTTTGAAGAGATCCTGGGCGACCGTGGGGACATATGTGCCTTCTCCGGCGCTCGAGGGGTTGCGGCTATCCTGGAGAAGGCTAGTTGCGATCATGTAAAAACTGCGGCCCAGGTTGAAGCCGCCTTCTCCATAGACGATACAAAAGACCCTTCGGCCGAAGCTACTTTGGTGGGCGGAAAATTTTATTCCGATGTCTAGGTGAACGGTGGCCGGGAATTGGCCAACGAAATCATCAAGAAAAATGAAAAAGACACCCAGGAAGCCCGGGAAGAAGCTAGGCGAGCCAAAGAAGCTGCTGAGCGCGAAAGGCGTATAGGTATTATTATTGAATTTTTAGCTTCGGTGTTCGCTTTCTAGCTTCAGACTAACGATTTTTACTATAGCCGAACTCTCTCCGCTGCCGGAGCCATATGACCCCCAGGCTGATCCCATCATGAAGGAGGCGCTAGATGTAATGAGTGTCGCTAATTCCATTATCGACGAAGTCGTCGACAAGCTGTTGAACGAAGCCACGGAAAAGATACTTAAGGAAGATTGGACTTTATTGTAATAATACTATGTTACATTTGGTGTATGGAACAATCAATTAGACATGTGAATTGTTGTAATATATTTCTTTGCGATGCATGAAATTTACGCACATACCGTTTTTGAGCCTTCGGCGAAAAAACACCTTCCCTTCTTTTCATGCTTCGTAAAGAAAGAAACCCCTTCTATGACGTCTGATAAAATTGTTTTCTCGAAGTTTGCTTCGTGCCTCAGCACATTTTCTTTCAACAAAGTATTGCCGAAGATTTGCCTCGTATCCAAACTTTTTGTGGTTGATGCAATATGATGTATGATGTAATGTTATGCGAAATGACATAATGATATGATGCAAAATGATGGTGACGTCGAACACACATACACATGCACCCACACTGGAACACAAGACTCTGCATCCCCTTAGGAACGACTTTGGAGTCTTTAAGCTCTGCATCCCCATAGGAACGACTTTGGAGCTTCTTCACCTTATATTTCGGTGGCATTTAAGCTCTGCATCCCCTTAGGAACGACTTTCGAGCTTCTTCACCTTCTATTTCGGTGGCATTTAGGCTCTGCATCCCCTTAGGAACGACTTTCGAGCTTCTTCACCTTCTATTTCAGTGGCATTTAAGCTCTGCATCCTTTTAGGAACGACTTTGGAGGTTCTTCACCTTCTATTTCGGTGGCATTTAAGCTCTGCATCCCCTTAGGAACGACTTTGGAGCTTCTTCACCTTCTATTTCGGTGGCATTTAAGCTCTGCATCCCCTTAGGAATGACTTTGGAGCTTCTTCACCTTCTATTTTGGTGGAATTTTTGGCTTTACATCCCCTTAGGAACGACTTCTGAGCGGAAAACTTACTCTGCGCTCCCTTAGGAACGACTTTTGTAGCTTCGAAACTTATTCCGCTCCCTTAGGAACGACTTTGGTAGCTTCGGAAGTCTATGAGAAAGGCATATTTTACTCATTGATGCAGGCTCAATTTTTACATGAAATCGAAATTTAGTCCTTCGTTACTTGTTTCTCATACGAAAATAAAATGGCATAAAAGATAAAAATACAGTAAGAATAGGATATTATTTAATCGATATGCTTGGATTATGGCACAGTGCTGTTGACTGTACGAGCTTCAGATTCCTCTCAGAAATCACGCTGCTGTTGTGCGTGTGAATGCCCTTCTGGCTGCTGGCTTCAGGCCTGAGTGGGTGGTAATGGTGGCGGTAATGGAAGCTGGGCCCAGGAAGCTTGAGAGTGACTTGCCAAAGCAACAAAAGTCGAAGGTTGTTGATTGTCTACGTACTCTGGTACATAGGGAGAGTAGCATGAAGCAGTATGTAAGACCTGCTTCGGCTGATTCTGCCTCGCCTCAGCTTCGGCAATCTCCTTTTGCTTTTGTATTGTGATTTGGCATGTTCTTGTGGTGTGGCCCTTATCTTCACCGCAAAATAAACAATATAGCTTTCTGGGCTGATCTCCATATCTTCCACCGAAGCCCCTGCTGCCTCTGCCCCTTGGGACTGGTGGCCTGAAAGAGCTTTGTTGTTGCCCTGAAGATTGGGAGTTGTGTTGTGGCCTTTGAGGCTGGCTTCCTCTGTCATCACTTTGGCTGGAATTATGAATTGATCTGACATGTCTAGGGTGGATTCTTCCTCCGAAGCCCCTGGTCATCTCAGAGAACCTGTAGGCTTCTTCCCTTCTCTGGCGGAAATCATTATCAGCCCGAATATATTCATCCATCTTCTGAAGAAGCTTCTCCAGAGTTTGTGGAGGTTTCCTGGCAAAATATTGAGCCGTAGGTCCTGGCCGAAGCCCCATGATCACGACCTCAATGACAATATCATTGGGCACTGTAGGCGCTTGTGCTCTCAGACGTAGGAACCTTCGGACATACACCTGAAGGTACTCTTCATGGTCTTGTGTGCACTGGAACAAAGCCTGAGCAGTGACTGGCTTCGTCTGAAATCCTTGGAAGCTAGTGATTAGCATATCTTTAAGCTTCTGCCATGATGTGATTGTCCATGGCCAGAGAGAAGAGTACCATGTCTGGGCCACACTTCGAACTGCCATGACGAAGGATTTCGCCATGACTGCAGTATTGCCTCCATATGAAGATATGGTTGCTTCATAGCTCATCAAAAACTGCTTAGGATCTGAGTGTCCATCATACATAGGAAGCTGGGGTGGCTTGTATGATGGGGGCCATGGAGTAGCCTGCAACTCTGCTGCCAAAGGAGAAACATCATCAAAAGCAAAATTGCCATGATGAAAGTCATCGTACCATTCATCGTCGTTGAGTGAACTCTCTTGACGAAGCTCCATGTGCTGGGGCCTTCGGTCCTGGTCATCTTGAGTAAGATGACGCATTTCCTCAGCAGCTTCGTCAATTTTCTTCTGTAGATCAGCCAGGCGGGCCATCTTCTCCTTCTTCCTTTGTACCTGTTGGATCTTTTATGGGCTTGGCCCATTTATTGAATAAACTCTAAGGTATGTAATGGTGGAGAATACCAATAGTACCACATTGGAAGTCCAAGGGTCTTTTGGCTTGACCTATATGGTGGGATTTATTCCACCTAACTTGAGAAGTCAAGAAATGGACAAGGGCGTGCCACACGCGCGCGCGCGCCGCCGCCGCCGCCGGCCGGGCCGGGCCGGGCGAGGCAGGCAGGCAGGCAGGCGAGTGGGCGTGGTGTGGTTGTGTTAATTTTTAGCACTCACTAACCGCATTAACCTTTCAGTGACCCTGTCTCTTCGTCAGCCGAGTGACCCTGTCTCTTCGTCAGCCGAGTGACCCTGTCTCTTCATCAGCCGAGTGACCCTTCTCCTTCAGTTGACCGACTCATGGCGTGACTCGGCAAGAGCTGGCCGACTCATGCCATGACTCGGCGAGGGCTGACTGACTCTTGGAGTGACTAGCCGAGTGACCCTTCTCCTTCAGCTTCCCTCTGCGAGAGGTTAAATAGAGGAGCACCCCTGTCACTCGGTACATGCGAGAAACATTTTCAGAATCACAGTCCAGCCGCCGAGCGAGGGTATTTCCATCTCGTGACTCTGCGCGCACAGAGAAGCGAGAGGGCAGGTGCCTCTGAAGCCGGTGCCGTTCGAGACCTTGCACGGGGGATCGGCAATTAGGTTTTTGGGGAGCGTCTACGCGACTGCTCAACGTCCGTCGTTGTCTTCCTCACTGGTTCCTGGCGTCTTCATTTCGTACCAGATGGCAAGAGAAGTTGGACAAGGTTCAGGATCATCGGAGCGCATGGGAGGGTATGATCAATTCAGTTCGTTACTGTTTTACATTCTGCATATTATATATGTCGTACGTAGCTCTATTCTGTCATATTATAATATGTTATATCTATCTGTTTTAATTTTACAGTCATTCTGTTTATATTACTATCTGTTTACTTTCAGTTGTTCTGTAATAATTCATGAAACATGCTTATATACTTATTATATTTATATGCTTTATGTTCTCTTGATCCATATTGGTATGGATCAATTTAAGATCACGATTTCTATGGTTAATTATTCATACGTCATCATTATAATGTTAATTTATGGAATTAAAATGATATGGAAAATGCCTATAAATCTAACAATCCAAAAACCTAATGTTAGGCATTTTTCTATCAGAGGTTTTGCTGCTGTGCTGAAGCCTGATCCTTTTGATGGTAAAAACTTCTTGATATGGAAAGCTAAGATGGAATTATGGCTAACTGCAATGTCATGTTATTATGCCGCTGAGGGCAAGCCTGCCAACTTACCTCCTGAGGATGAGGCTAAGTTTAAGGCTGATGACAACCTCTTTCGAGGAGCAGTGATTAGCGCACTTGACACAAAATTCCAGAAAAGCTATATCATCCTTCCTACAGGGAAAGAGCTGTGGGATGCACTTGTTGGAAAGTCTGGAGTTACTGACGCTGGTAGCGAGCTGTATCTCATGGAGCAGCTGTATGACTACAAGATGGTTGAGAACCGATCTGTAGTGGAACAGGCTCATGAGTTTCAGGCACTAGCTAAGGAACTCGAACTTTTTCCTTGTCCTTTGCCTGACAAGTTTGTGGCTGGCGGTATAATCGCCAAGTTGCCACCTTCTTGGAAGGACTTTGCTACCTCTCTCAAACATAAGAGACAAGAGTTCAATGCGGAAGAGCTCATTGGTACTCTTGATGTTGAGGAAAGGGCTAGAACAAAGGACAGTGGAAAAGGTGTTGAGACCTCTACTGCTAATGTGGTGCAGAAGAGAAACTTCCGCAAGTTTAACAAGAAGAAAAACCAGAACAAACCAGAGAACGCAAATAAACCTGTTCATACAGCACAGTTTAAAAAGAAGAACAACAACAACAAGGGAAAGGGAGGTTGCTTTGTCTGTGGCAGTGATCAACATTGGGCTAGAGAGTGCCCTGATCGCAAGTTCACTCAAGACAAGAAATCAGCTAATGTTGTTACCACTGAAACTGAAGGTGGAACATCTGGGTATGGTAATTCTTTACCATTTGTTCTCTCAGTTTGTAATTCACCTGAGTGGTGGATGGACAGTGGTGCAAACATTCATGTGTGTACTGATGCCTCTATGTTCTCCTCCTACCAGGTCGGGAGGTCTGGCGCCTTGTTAATGGGAAATGGGTCGCGTGCTCATGTTCTTGGTGTTGGTACGGTCATTCTGAAGTTTACTTCGGGAAAGACGGTGCCATTGAAGAGCGTGCAGCATGTGCCCTCTATCAAGAAGAATCTCGTTAGCGCGTCTATGCTATGTCGAGATGGATACAAAGTTGTTCTTGAGTCTAATAAATGTGTTGTGTCTAAACATGGTATTTTTGTTGGTAAAGGATATGACTGCGGAGGCTTGTTTCGCTTATCACTGCATGATGTGTGTAATAAACTCGTGAATTCTGTTCATTTTTCTGATGAGTCGGATTTATGGCATTCACGTTTTTGTCATGCAAGCTTTGGCTGTCTTATGCGGTTAGCAAATATAAATCTAATTCCTAAATTTAACTTGGTCAAAAAGTCTAAGTGCCATGTGTGTGTTGAATCAAAACAACCTCGCAAGCCTCACAAGGCTGCTGAGGCGAGGAGTTTGGCACCTCTAGAACTTGTTCATTCTGATTTGTGCGAGATGAATGGAATTTTGACCAAAGGTGGTAAAAGATACTTTCTCACTTTTATAGATGACTCCACTAGATTTTGTTATGTGTATCTCTTAAAAACAAAAGATGAAGCGTTCAATTATTTTAAGGCCTATAAAGCTGAAGTAGAGAACCAACTTGAGAGGAAAATAAAACGTTTAAGGTCCGACCGAGGTGGAGAATATTTCTCTAATGTGTTCGATGAGTTCTGCGTGGAACATGGTATTATTCATGAGAGGACACCGCCATTCTCACCACAATCCAATGGGATTGCTGAAAGGAAAAACCGCACTCTAACAGATTTGGTGAAAGCCATGTTGAGTATAGCGGGATTATCCAAGGCATGGTGGGGTGAGGCGATTTTGACAGCATGTCATGTCCTGAATAGAGTTCCAACAAAGAACAAAGAGATCACACCATTTGAGGAATGGGAAAAGAGAAGATTAAATCTCTCATATTTGCGCACTTGGGGTTGCTTGGCTAAAGTGAATGTGCCAATCAACAAAAAGCGTAAACTTGGGCCTAAAACTGTTGACTGTATATTCCTTAGGTACTCTTTTCACATCACTGGGTATAGGTTCTTAATTATAAAATCTGATGTGCCTGATATGTATGTTAATACTATCATGGAATCAATAGACGCAACATTTTTTGAGTATGAGTTTCCCATGAAGAATACACTTAGTGATACAAGTCATGAGACTATAATTCCCCATGAGCACGAACTCTCGATTCCTATAGATCATGCTGAGGATTCTCACGTGCACATCCCTGAGGAGAATGACACTATAGTCACTTGAAAGAGCAAGAGACAGAGGGTTGCAAAATCCTTTGGTAATGACTTTATAGTGTACCTTGTGGAAGACACACCAACTACCATTAGTGAGGCATATTCCTCTCCTGATGCTGACTTATGGAAGGAAGCAGTAAGGAGTGAGATGGAATCTATTATGTCTAATGGAACTTGGGAGGTCGTTGACCGTCCTTATGGTTGTCAACCTATAGGTTGCAAATGGATCTTCAAGAAAAAACTTAGGCCTGATGGTACAATTGAGAGGTACAAGGCAAGGCTTGTGGCCAAAGGATATACCCAAAAGGAGGGTGAAGATTTCTTTGATACCTACTCACCAGTGGCTCGATTGACTATGATTCGCACATTAATAGCCGTGGCAGCCTCTTATGGTCTTATCATTCATCAGATGGATGTTAAGACAACTTTCCTTAATGGAGAGTTGGATGAGGAGATCTACATGGATCAGCCAGAAGGGTTCATTGCAGATGGTCAAGAGAACAAGGTGTGCAGGTTGATAAAATCATTGTATGACCTAAAACAAGCACCTAAGCAATGGCATGAAAAGTTTGATAATACTCTTATAGCAGCTGGCTTTGTTGTAAATGAATCTGACACGTGTGTATACTATCGGTATGGTGGGGGTGAGTCTGTTATGCTGTGCCTTTATGTTGATGACATCTTGATCTTTGGATCAAATCTCAATGTGATTAAGGAAGTTAAAAATCTTCTATCGAGCAATGTCGAGATGAAAGATTTGGGAGAAGCTGATGTCATTCTAAACATCAAGCTTGTTAGAGAAGCTGATGGTGGGGTAACTTTGTTACAATCCCATTATGTGGAAAAGGTATTGAGTCGCTTTGGTTTTAGTGACTGTGATCCTGCTCCAACACCTTATGATCCTAGTGTGCTATTGAGAAAAAATCGGAGAATAGCAAGGGATCAATTGACATACTCCCAGATCATTGGCTCGCTCATGTACCTTGCAAGTGCAACAAGGCCAGACATCTCTTATGCTGTGAGTAAGCTAAGTCGGTTTGTGTCGAAACCAGGAGATGATCACTGGCGTGCTCTTGAGAGAGTGTTGCGGTATTTGAAAGGTACTATGACATACGGTATTCATTATACCGGAAACCCAAAAGTACTGAAAGGCTATTGTGATGCCAACTGGATTTCTGATGCTGATGAGCTTCATGCCACAAGCAGATATGTGTTTCTGTTTGGAGGTGGCGCTGTTTCCTGGAAGTCTTGCAAGCAGACTGTCTTAACGAAGTCTACAATGGAAGCAGAACTCGCAGCATTAGACACTGCTGGGGCTGAGGCCGAGTGGCTTCGTGATTTCCTATTGGACTTACCGGTAGTTGAAAAACCGATACCGGGTATTTCCATGAACTGTGACAACCAAACGGTGATTACAAAGGTTAACAGTTCTAGGAATAACATGAAGTCTACAAGGCATGTTAAGAGGAGATTGAAATCTGTCAGAAAGTTGAAAAACTCCGGAGTTATAACTGTGGATTATGTTCACACATCGAATAATCTGGCAGATCAATTTACTAAGGGTCTGTCACGCAATGTGATAGAAAGTGCATCGAGGGAAATGGGTATGAGACCCATGTGAGATCTACTCTAGTGGTAACCTGCTCTATGTGATCGGAGATCCCGTGAAGTAGAGTGGAGAAACAAGCTAGGAGTAGATTGTGAGGAAAGATCCCTTCTTTAACTCATTTCTGATGCACATCTTTCCTATCTGTAAGGCAGGATGGTTTTTACCTTAATGTATTCCAAGAGTCTTTTAAAGGTGAGATGTTGTCCTACAGAACATCTTTTGAGGAATACACCTATATGAGTCAGACTGCTGGTCACAGTCTATGGGACTTGGGTAATCCCTAAATACTCATGAAAGGCACTGAAGTATGACTTATATGCTTCTAAAAAGTGGGAATACCCTTTTGCAGCCTAGTATCAGCAAAGTATTTGAGTGAATCTTATTTCGCACAAAACTGTCAATTCAAGGCATAGTCCATTGTTCAGTTGTGAATGAGTGAAACTCTTATTCTAGATGGATGTTCAACTTAACAGTCTCCATCGAAACACTGGTATATCAAAGGTTTGTGATTCTGATACTTCATCATTACAAACCCTAGAGTTTGGTGGGGATTGTTGGATCTTTTATGGGCTTGGCCCATTTATTGAATAAACTCTAAGGTATGTAATGGTGGAGAATACCAATAGTACCATATTGGAAGTCCAAGGGTCTTTTGGCTTGACTTATATGGTGGGATTTATTCCACCTAACTTGAGAAGTCAAGAAATGGACAAGGGCGTGCCACACGCGCGCGCGCGCGCGCCGCCGCCGCCGCCGGCCGGGCGTGGCGTGGCGTGGTGAGGCGAGGCAGGCAGGCAGGCAGGCAGGCGAGCGGGCGTGGTGTGGTTGTGTTAATTTTTAGCACTCACTAACCGCATTAACCTTTCAGTGACACTGTCTCTTCGTCAGTCGAGTGACCCTGTCTCTTCGTCAGCCGAGTGACCCTTCTCCTTCAGCCGACCGACTCATGGCGTGACTCAGCAAGAGCTGGCCGACTCATGGCATGACTCGGCGAGGGCTGACTGACTCTTGGAGTGACTAGCCGAGTGACCCTTCTCCTTCAGCTTCCCTCTGCGAGAGGTTAAATAGAGGAGCACCCCTGTCACTCGGTACACGCGAGAAACATTTTCAGAATCACAGTCCAGCCGCCGAGCGAGGGTATTTCCATCTCGTGACTCTGCGCGCACAGAGAAGCGAGAGGGCAGGTGCCTCCGAAGCCGGTGCCATTCGAGACCTTGCACGGGGGATCGGCAATTAGGTTTTTGGGGAGCGTCTACGCGACTGCCCAACGTCCGTTGTTGTCTTCCTCACTGGTTCCTGGCGTCTTCATTTCGTACCGGATGGCAAGAGAAGTTGGACAAGGTTCAGGATCATCGGAGCGCATGGGAGGGTATGATCAATTCAGTTCGTTACTGTTTTACATTCTGCATATTATATATGTCGTACGTAGCTCTATTCTGTCATATTATAATATGTTATATCTATCTGTTTTAATTTTATAGTCATTCTGTTTATATTACTATCTGTTTACTTTCAGTTGTTCTGTAATAATTCATGAAACATGCTTATATACTTATTATATTTATATGCTTTATGTTCTCTTGATCCATATTGGTATGGATCAATTTAAGATCACGATTTCTATGGTTAATTATTCATACGTCATCATTATAATGTTAATTTATGGAATTAAAATGATATGGAAAATGCCTATAAATCTAACAGTACCTGCTGGTGAATGATTTCCATGTCCCTGATCTCCTGGTCCAGCTCCTCCTCCTGAAGTGTTGGGCTAGTAGCCTTCCTCTTCTGGCTTCTGGCTTCGCGTAATGTTTCCTGATTGACGTCCAGTGGCTGCAGTACAACCCCTAGCCCTGAAGACTTCTTTGGTGGCATGACGAAGGTCACAGCTTGCCGAATGTTGGGGGCTTGTTCTCAAATGCTAAGAGTTAAGAACAAGGCAACATAAAAAATGTTAAGTGTTAAAGTCCTTCGTCCTCCAAAACATTATATCCCTTCGGGAGATAATGAGTTTCGGACGAAGGCTACGAAAGACGTACCTTTGTGAGCATGACATTAAGTAACGAAGGATTCATATAAAGCATGAGGTATAAATGAACATTTAAATATTATCACGGAATCATTTCTATCTTATTATCATGGACGAATAGAAATGACTTCAAATTACAAATGTACCTTCGGTCTTGAGAGAGGCAAAAGCACAAGCGTGACGCAAAAGCAAATGCTAAGTCAGCGTGAACAGTACGGGAATACTGTTCATCTATTTATAGGCGTGGGACGCAGCCCATGTAAAATTACATTCATGCCCATTACATTTGCTAATGACTTATGGGAGTCTATCAAGACCTAAGTAGTCTTTTCATCTTTAGGTCGGTTCCCCGTTCTGCTATCGCTACGAAGCTTTCCTGCGTATAGCTTCGGCTGCGCGCCATCCTTCGTATAGCATGGCAATCAGCCCGTCCTTCATCTCAATCCCCCTTCGTCTGGCTTAGGCTTCGTCCTGACCGTACTCCGTGTTCATAATCTGAGTCCGAAAATACCTGTCCATATAATTCACTTGGAAAACATTGTCAAATCTTATTTTTGAGGACCTTCGGAGGACGAAGGCCCCCAACAGTAGCCCCTCGCAATATTAATTTGTTAGTGATAAATTCAGATTGCGATATGGACGAAGGCCTTAAGCCGAAGGTCCGAAAAAACACCTTCCCTTTGCTAGAATAGCAACATTCACTGACAAGCGGGGTCTTTCAATTTTCAACGCAGTGGGCGTATAAATAAGATCATACCACAAACTCATTTGATACGCTCTCTTGCCATCTGCTCCCGCTCACTGAATTTCTTGCTCTTGCGAACTAAGATTTGCTGATCTTTTAGTTTTGAAGCTTCGGCCTTGAAAACAGTTTTTGAGTGTCTCCGAAGATGTCTGAAGATAAGAAGGCTGCTGCTGAGATGAAGTTGAGCCTCGAGGAAGAGAAGAACTTGGGGTTTCTTATAGCGATGGCGAAGACCAATACGGAAAAAATCACTAAGGAGATTCTGGAAGGTTTGTCTGAAGATACTGGTGACAGCGACAGTTATGATGTGGACAGTGGTGGTGAAGACTCCGAAGATCGCCCCTGGCGACCGAGCCATTCAGTTTTTGGCAAGTCAGGTATCAAAGAAAATCATCTTGTCAACATGAGGGGAAGATACTTCCGGGATTTATCCATTGTGAGGGTCGACGAAGGAGAGAAAACTTGCCCGACCCCTGAAGAAAATGAAGTTGTAGTGTTCCGAAGCTTTTTGAAAGCTGGACTGCGATTTCCCCTGAGCAGCTTCGTTGTAGCAGTGCTGAAAATGTTTGAAATCTATCTTCATCAACCTACCCCCGAAGCAATTATAAGGCTGAATATCTTCGTGTGGGCCGCAAGAAGCCAAGGTCTGGAACCTGATGCAAAAAGTTTTTGCAATATACACGAGTTATCATACGAGACAAAACCCTGGGGTAAGGAACAGTATCACAATAATTTTGGCTGCTATAGTTTCGTTTCTCGGTCTGGGTCAAGCTGTCCCGTGCCAACATTTCGGAAAAGATGGCCCCGGCGACTGGATGACAGAATGGTTCTATGTGAAAAATGACCTGAAAGCACGGGAAGATATTAAAGGCATAATTATGCGCCCTATTTGGCAAAGTTTCGACCTGCGAAAGCCGAAGGTCGAGATGAGTGAAGCTGCCGAAGAATGCCAGAGAGCCTTCGGAGTTATTTGTTCTTTTATTGGAACAAGAGATTTGGTACAAGAACATATTGCCTTCAGAGTATGGCCGCTCGCGGAGAAATGGGAAATGCCGCAAGAAACCATAAAGGAGGCCGACGAAGGTGGACTTATCAGGCTGAAGTATAGTTTCAAGTTCGGAGATAAATTTGTTGAACCAGATGATGACTGGTTAAAGAGTATTGAAAATTTAAGTGATGAACTGCTTGGGGCTTATTCGAAGGCCGAAGATACTGCACTATCAGCAGCCTTCGGAGGCCGAAAAAAGAAAAGGCTGAACCGGGTGTTTGATGCAATCGGGTTCGTCTACCCTGACTATCGTTATCCGGTGCCAGGTCGCAAAAGAAAAAATACTTCTCCTGCAACAGAAGTTGCCACAGGTGCTTCTAGCGAGCCAGCGCCGCAAAGAAAAAAGATGAAGGTGCTCACTCACCGAGCACGTTTCATTGAGCCGGCCATAGTGCCTGAATTTATCGGTGAAGTCTCCTTGGCCACTGAAACTACAGAGCCAGCTCCAGGGCTGAAGATCGAAGAAAAAACCGAAGCACCTTCAGCAGAGAAGGCAGAAAAACCGAGAATTGAAGGACCAAAAATATTGGAAATTTTAAGTCCTTCAGCAAGTGTTGATACAATAAAAAATCAAAAGGGGCCATCGGTGACTCCGAAAAGAAAAAGAATGGTGAACGTGCTAGATGTTTTGGAGACAATTAAGTCTTCAAGCATAACTCCAAAGAAGACTGCTGAACTTGCTGAAGTGTCTACTGAAGCTTTAGCTGCTGAAGCTTCGAAGCAACAACCTGAAGCTGAAGCTGGGCCTTCAGAGCCCACCAAGGAACAATCTTTGGAAACCGAAGAAAAAATAAAAATGTCAGAACCAATTTTGGTTGAAGAAATTAAGACTGCTGCCCTCGAAGCTCCTTCCAACATATGCGATTATATCGTGCGACATGCTTCGGGGAAGAAATTATCTGAAGAAGAGATCTATGAAGCCAATCATTATGCCAGAGAATTAAAATATCCGAAGGGGGCATTAGTGTTCAATGGGACAAACGAAGATGACTTCCTATACTGCCTTCCTGACAACAAAGAATTATCTGTCTGCCGGGAGATGGCTAGGAGTATGGGGTTTCCAAAGCTCGAAGCTGGATTATGTGCTATGACGAAGGAAGATCTCGCGGATAGTCTTGCGTACAATAGCCTAAAGGTATGGGAATTGGGCGCTTGGAAATTTTATAATTCGTAACTCATTCTTTTATTCTTATTATACCAACTTTTTTACATATAGGGTTTAATTCTAAGCAACGCATTAAGAGCACAAAAGAATGCCGAAGATGAGAGCTATGAAATTGCGTTCAACAACCTACGGTCAGAAGTTATTAAACTGAGAAACAAAGCTCTGGAAAAGGATAAAATTCTGCTTACATTGGTAGACAAGGTAAAAAAGGACGAAGCTGCCTCAAAGGTCCAGGCCGAAGCCCAAAAACGTGAGATTAAAGATCTTCAGAAACAGCTGGCTAGAGCTAAAGAGGAACGTGTGCTTGAAGAAACAAAACGAGAGCTTAGTGATCAATTGGCCAATCATTTAGAGATAAGCGTCAAAGAGCTTCGTGCATCCCAGAGAAAATGCTATGTTAAATCCATAGAATGCGTTAAAAAGATAAAATCCAGCTTCGCCAGCGTTGGCGCATTCTCTAGTGAAGAGAATTTCTCAAGAGGTAATCCCGAAGGTCCAATGGAATGGATCAGTCACGAAGCAGAGGCCTTCGAGGAAATCCTGAGTAGCCGCGGTGACATCTGCGCTTTTTCGGGTGCTAGAGGAGTTGCTACTGTTTTGGAGAAGAGAGGTTGTGAGCATGTTAAGCTTCTTGCGCAATCCGAAGCCAATTTATCCGCTGAAGATATTAAAGACCCCTCGTCCGAAGCTAGCCAGGCTGGTGGAAAATTTTTCACCGACGTCAGGGACAATGGTGGCCGAGAAATGGCCCAGGAAATTATTCGAAGAAGCGAGCAAGGTATCCATGACGCTAGGGAAGTAGCCAAGGCTGCTGAAAAAAGCCAAATAGGTATCAACTAATGGTTTTTATGTCTGTTGTAATTTTTGATTTTCGAACTTGCTTATGGTTTGTAATAGTAACATAGACATATATTCTCTTCCCTCAGAACCTGCTGGATCGTCTGCTGACCCTCACACGAAAGGGGATGACGAAATTAAACAAATGGCCGAAGCTATCATGGATAAAGTTGTTGAACAACTTCTAAATGAGACTGCCGAAGTAGTACTAAGAGAAGACTAGATGTTATTAGAAAAAACATTTGAAATGTGATCTGTGTAATATTTTGTACATTTGAATGTAATATACAAGCTTCTTTTCATTATTCAATTCTTTACGATGCATGAAATTCTACATACATACCATTTTTGAGCCTTCGGCGAAAAAACACCTTCCCTTCTTTTCATGCTTCGTGAAGAAGACATTCTCCTTTAATACTATTCTGATGAAGCACGTCCGCGCTTCGTGGAAACATTCTCCGAAGCTGTACAATTTCGAAGATCAACATTGTATTCCCTTGTGACTTTGCACGATTTTCATTTTCTCAAAGCGTCCTTTCGAAGGTTGATACTGTGTCCCCTTCTTTTGCCATATGCAACATGATGTATGATGCTTATGCTATGCAAAATGATGTGATGATGCTATGTTATGTAGATGACATTTGTTCCGAAGATACACATATATCCCCGTAAAACACAAAATATCTTTGTATCAGCGCTGACTTTTCGCTATAAGCTCTGCATTCCCTTAGGAACGACTTTGGGAGCTTCTTCGCCTTTTACTTAGACGGTATCAGCGTTGACTTTTCGCTGTAAGCTCTGCATTCCCTTAGGAACGACTTTGGAGCTTCTTCGCCTTTTACTTAGGCGGTATCAGCGTTGACTTTTCGCTGTATGCTCTGCATTCCCTTTGGAACGACTTTGGAGCAGAAAACTTACACTGCGTTCCCTTTGGAACGGCTTTTCGTGATTTTAACAAGTCTTACTCTGCGCTCCTTAGAACGACTTTTTGTTGCTTCGAAGAATTTTCGATAATTCGAAGGTCCTCCTTGTTATCGCGAATTTTTAAGCTTCAACAACTTAAACCTGAGAAAATACATTTTCCTTGTAGCAAACAAAGAATCTTTTGCATGAAAACTAAACAATGTCCTTTATTACACAGAAAATAGAACTGAATGGAAAAAACTGGTAGGATATTTGTCAATAGATGTGCTTCGACTCTGGTACAGTGCTATTGACTGTGCGAGCTTCGGATTGTTCTCTGAGATCCCTTTGGTGTGGAGCGTATTGGCTCCCTTCTGGCCGTTGGCCTTGCTGCAACGGTGGTGGAGGCGGAGGCTGTTGCCAGGAAGCTTGAGGTTGACTTGCCGAAGCAACAGAAACTGCAGGGTGGTTGCCTATGTATTCTGGGATGTAAGGCGGATGGTACGAAGCAGTATGCATGACCTGCTTCGGCTGAGCTTGTTGCGCTGCAGCTTCGGCTATCTCCTTTTGCTTCTGGATGGTAACATGGCACATCCTGGTGGTATGGCCCTTGTTTTCACCACAGAATAAACAAAACATTCTCCTTGGTTGATCTCCAAATCTTCCACCGAAGCCCCTGGCGCCTCTGCCTCTTGGAGCTGGTGGCCGGAAGAAACTTTGCTGTTGCCCCGAAGCTTGTGAGGAGCACTGCAGCCTGTGCTGCTGACTCCCCTTATCATCATTTTGAGTAGAGTTGTGGATGGACCTGACATGCCTCGGATAGAATCTTCCTCCGAAGCCCCTGGTCATTTCAGAAAATCTGAAAGCCTCCTCCCTTCGTTGGCGAAAATCGTTGTCGGCACGAATGTACTCGTCCATCTTCTGGAGCAGCTTCTCCAAAGTTTGAGGAGGCTTCCTAGCAAAGTATTGAGCTGAAGGTCCAGAACGAAGCCCCTTGATCATGGCCTCGATGACGATTTCATTGGGCACCGTTGGTGCCTGCGCCCTCAAACGCAAGAACCTTCTGACATACGCCTGAAGGTATTCTTCATGATCCTGAGTGCATTGGAACAAGGCCTGAGCAGTGACTGGCTTCGTCCGAAACCCTTGGAAGCTGGTTAACAACATGTCCTTCAGCTTTTGCCATGAAGTGATCGTTCCTGGTCGAAGGGAAGAATACCAGGTTTGAGCAACACTCCTGACAGCCATAACAAAAGACTTTGCCATGACTGCAGCATTGCCACCATACGAAGATACTGTTGCTTCGTAACTCATCAAAAACTGCTTCGGGTCTGAATGGCCATCAAATATGGGAAGCTGGGGCGGCTTGTAGGACGGAGGCCAAGGTGTAGCCTGCAGCTCAGCGGACAGGGGAGAAGCATCATCGAAAACAAAATTTCCATGATGGAAATTGTCATACCAGTCATCTTCGTTGAAGAAACCCTCCTGATGAAGGTCTTTTTGTTGAGGCCTTCGGTTCTGCTCATCGTGAGTAAGATGACGAACTTCTTCAGAAGCTTCGTCTATCTGCCTTTGCAATTCAGCTAGCCTGGCCATCTTTTCCTTCTTCCTCTGCACCTGTTGATGAAGCATTTCCATATCTCTGATCTCTTGGTCTAGCTCATCCTCTTGAGGCGTCGGGCTGACAGCCTTCCTCTTCTGGCTTCGGGCCTCCCGAAGAGAAACAGTCTCCTGATTGTGGTCCAGCGGTTGGAGAGCTGCAGTGCCAGCTGCTGAAGCTTTCTTCGGCGCCATAGCGAAGGTTGATGATCGCCGAGGGCGCTCAAAGACTCAGAGTGGAAGTGAGTTCACCGGAGGTGGGCGCCAATGTTGGGGGCTTGTTCTCAAATGCTAAGAGTTAAGAACAAGGCAACATAAAAAATGTTAAGTGTTAAAGTCCTTCGTCCTCCAAAACATTATATCCCTTCGGGAGATAATGAGTTTCGGACGAAGGCTACGAAAGACGTACCTTTGTGAGCATGACATTAAGTAACGAAGGATTCATATAAAGCATGAGGTATAAATGAACATTTAAATATTATCACGGAATCATTTCTATCTTATTATCATGGACGAATAGAAATGACTTCAAATTACAAATGTACCTTCGGTCTTGAGAGAGGCAAAAGCACAAGCGTGACGCAAAAGCAAATGCTAAGTCAGCGTGAACAGTACGGGAATACTGTTCATCTATTTATAGGCGTGGGACGCAGCCCATGTAAAATTACATTCATGCCCATTACATTTGCTAATGACTTATGGGAGTCTATCAAGACCTAAGTAGTCTTTTCATCTTTAGGTCGGTTCCCCGTTCTGCTATCGCTACGAAGCTTTCCTGCGTATAGCTTCGGCTGCGCGCCATCCTTCGTATAGCATGGCAATCAGCCCGTCCTTCATCTCAATCCCCCTTCGTCTGGCTTAGGCTTCGTCCTGACCGTACTCCGTGTTCATAATCTGAGTCCGAAAATACCTGTCCATATAATCCACTTGGAAAACATTGTCAAATCTTATTTTTGAGGACCTTCGGAGGACGAAGGCCCCCAACACCGAAGGTGGTCAAATGAGTTCACCAGAGGTGGGCGCCAATGTTGGGGACTTGTTCTTAAATACTATGAATTAAGAACAAGGCAACACAAATGTTAATGGTTAAAGACCTTCGTTCTTTGAAGCATTATCTCTCTTAGGATATAATGATCTTCAGACGAAGGTTATGAAGGACATATCTTCATCATCTCAATATATAATAATAAAAGTAAGAACATATAAGACATAAAAAGAACATGAATAATTATATTAAATCGTTAAATTAATAATATTTTTATTATATGATCATGAACAAACATTAATGATATTGAATTGCATTTGTACCTTCGACTTGACAGAAGGTAAGAATCCAAGAGTGACGTTCGAGTGATTATAAGTCAACGTGAACAGTACGATGTTACCGTTTATCTATTTATAGGCACAGGACGCAGCCTGGGTAAAGTTACATCCATGTCCTTGATATTTACTTTTGACTAAGGAATAATATGTCGAGGACTAGGCAGTCTTCCCCCCTTTAGGTCGGTATCATTCTCCACCACCGTCTTTACGCTAAGCTGAAGCTTCTCCATCAACAGCTTCGGAACTGGTTCATTCTTCTTCCAGACCGCGTCTTTCATGCTGTGCACACCTTCATCTCAAAGCCAAAGGTTTCTGTGATAGTGTATTATATTTGGAAAGCATGTTAGTCGTGTTTTTGAGGACCTTCGGAAGACGAAGGCCCCCAATAGTTGTGTTGAGCCTCTTGCTGGGAATGTGAGGAGTCAGGAGCTCGAGTCTCAGATAAAGGGAGATTATATTGCCGATGATCGACCGACATGGGAGAATAATCTCACCACAACTTTCAGTAGTACAAATACCCACTAGTACACAGAAGCTCTATAGTGGCGGTTCTAAACTTATTTACACTGGCGTTTTTCAGTACCGCCAGTGCTAGGGGTCAGTGGAAATCAGCATTTCCACTGGCGTTTTTCGTGTCGTGACGGAGGCAGACCTATTGCAACCTGGTCTTTTAGGATACTATTGCAGAATGGACCTTCGGACTCAATGGCCTCTTCGGTACAGTACCCCTCTATCATGGATGCCTCGGGACGAGCACGGGTTGATACATAGCCATTCAGTATTGACATGAAACGCTCATACGTCCACATTTCATGCAAGTACATAGGACCCAATGCTTCTATTTGTGGCACCAAGTGCACCACAAGGTGCACCATAATATCAAAGAACGATGGAGGGAAACACATCTCAAACTGTGATATTGTCTCCACTGCGAATTCCTGAAGAGATGCCAACTCATCACGGCCAATTACCTTTTGTGAAATCCTGTTGAAAAAGTAGCACAACCGTGTGATTGCCATCTTTAAAAACAAAGGATTTATAGCCCTGATGGCAATAGGTAGGAATGTAGTCAGCATGACATGGCAATCATGTGAGTTGTAGTTGGTGATTGTCAGGTCTTTCATTGACACAATACTCCGTATGCTAGAGCAGAATCCGGATGGGACTTTCAAATTCTTGAGCCAAACACACATCGCATGTTTCTCATCTACATTGAGATTGTAGCTTGCTGCTGGGAGATGGTACTTCCCATTTTCTTGAAGAACGGGATGTAGTTCCTTTTTTATGCCTAAATCTACCAAGTCCATGCGTGAATTGAGCCCTTCTTTTGTTTTGCCCTTTATGTCTAGCAAGGTGCCCATTATGCTTTCAAACACGTTCTTCTGAACGTGCATACCATCGATCGCATGCCGCACATCTAACTCTTTCCAGTAAGGCAAGTACTCGAAGAAAATAGACTTCTTCTTGAATATAGCCCCCGAAGATGGTTTAGCATCCTTCCTTGTTTTTCCGTCTTTTGTCTTCTTCCCGAAAACAAACTTGATATTCCTGACTATTTCAAAAACTCTATGACCTCTATTGTTACCCGATGGAGCAGTAGAATGTAGTTCACCATTATTGTCGAAGTACTTATCCATCTTTCGCATGCGGTACCTGTGTCCTTCCAATAAAAAGCGTCTGTGCCTCATGTAAACTATCTTCCTAGATGCAGCAAGGGATACATAAGCAGTTCCATCAATGCATACTGTGCAACCAACCTTTCCCTTAAACTGGCCTGATAATGTGAAGAGAGCAAGGTAATCGTTGATCGTAACAAAAAGAATTGCTCTCAGCGTGAATGAACCTTTACGATACTCATCCAACATTTGAACACCCGTTTCCCACAATATTTTCATATCCTCCATTAAGGGCTCCAAAAATACATCCATGTCAACTCCAGGTTGTGTAGGTCCAGAAATAAGGATGGTTAGCAAAATGTACTTCCGTTTCTGCATCAACCATGGAAGAAGGTTGTATATGGTGAGGATCACCGGCCATGTGCTATGCTTGCTGCTCCTCTCAGCAAATGGGTTCATTCCATCAGTACTCAGTGCGAACCTAACATTTCTCAGTTCATCGGCAAAGTCTCGGTGGTTGTCATTGAAATCTTGCCACTGCTTCCCATCGGCTGGATGTCGAAGCTTCCCATCGTTTTTGTGCTCATCAGAAGCATGCCAGCTCATAAGTCTGGCATCCTCAGGATTAGCGAACAAACACCTCAATCGATCGACGACGGGGAGGTACCACATCACCAAAGCAGGAATCTTTTTGAGCGCATAATAGTCTACTTCTTCTTTTTCTTTGCTCGTGGATTTTGAAGTCTTTTTTTGGGCTTTCTTTCGCTTCTTCCCTTTAGACACGGATGCAACACACTCTTCGTCCTCTCGATAGTCTTTATTCGTCTTGTACCTACTTGCACCGCACTTTGGGCAGCTCTCCAAGTCTTTATAATCATCACCTCGATAAAGGATACAGTGATTTCTACACGCGTGGATCTTCTCCACACCCATAGTGAGCGGACTGATTAGTTTCTTTGCATAGTACGTGTTAGCAGGCACATTGTTCTCCTTTGGAAGCATGTCTGCGATAATACTCAAGAACGCATCGAAGCCAGCATCAGACACACCATATTTAGCTTTTAACATCAACAGCTTTAGCACAGACCGGAGCGTCGTGAACTCTTTGGTACAACCCTTAGACTCGTCGTACAAAGGCTCTTCTGCTGCCTTCTTCAGGGACTCCATACCTTTCATTAAGAACATCGATTGATCTGTATGACGACGCAACATTGCCTCTAGCAACTCTGCATCTTCCTCATCCATAACACTTGGCAGAACATGAGGTCTATCATGTTCATTTCCTCCAGCGTAACCATGATCAGTAACATTTTGCACTACATGTTCGCTCTGTGGAAGAGGTTGGTGTGTCTCGTGAACGAACTGAAATCTGTCGTCGATGTTCTCAGGGTTTCCAGTCGTATAAGGCGAAGAGCTACCCTCTCCATGCTTTGTCCAAATTGTGTAATCCTTCATAAATCCTCGGCATACCAGATGAGATATGATTTGTTCTGTGTCATTAAATACAACAGCATTTTTGCAGTCCATGCATGGACAATATATGTGTTTTGTCTTTGTTCTCCAAGCATGGTTCGTAGCGACATCAATAAACCTATGGACCTCGGATATGTATGATGGATCTAGCCTTGATAAGTTATACATCCAGGATGTCCTCTCCATCACCACCTGTAAAAAAGTAACATAAAACACATGGTGAAACCCTATATCCAAAAATGTGGCTAAAATGTGAAACCCTCTCTCTCTCTATCCTCTCTCTCTCTCCTCTCTCTCTCCTCTATCTCTCTCTCTCCTCTATCTCTCTCTCTATGGAGGATGAGGAAGAGGCGGGGTTGGAGGATGAGGAAGAGGCGACTGTGACACTATCCATGGAGAAGGACGCGTTGGAGTGCGACATCTGCTGCCTACCCTTCCAGTCCGAAGTTTTCATGGCAAGTCAGATTACCATGCATGTATATATACAGTACATATTGATCGGTAGACTCCAGCATGATGCTCTGCTCTATGTAAAATCAGTGCAAGAACGGGCATTCTGGATGTGCAAAGTGCTGCATCCGCACAGACAGTAAGTGCTGCACCTGCTCCGAGCGCATTGGCAACAATAGCTCTCTCTCCCTCTCCCTCTCCTCTCTAGAAAGTCGTGTAAAATTACATGCTGCACATGGAGGATGAGGAAGAGTCGGGGTTGGAGGATGAGGAAGAGGCGACTGTGACACTATCCATGGAGAAGGACGCGTTGGAGTGCGACATCTGCTGCCTACCCTTCCAGTCCGAAGTTTTCATGGCAAGTCAGATTACCATGCATGTATATATACAGTACATATTGATCGGTAGACTCCAGCATGATGCTCTGCTCTGTGTAAAATCAGTGCAAGAACGGGCATTCTGGATATGCAAAGTGCTGCATCCGCACGGACGGTAAGTGCTGCACCTGCTCCGAGCGCATTGGCAACAATAGCTCTCTCTCCCTCTCCCTCTCCTCTCTAGAAAGTCGTGTAAAATTACATGCTTCGGTTTGTCGCTAACAAAATGTAGTTAGACTACTTTATCTCTTCCAATAAAAGTAGTTAGACTACTCTCTAACACATGGTGAAACCCTATATCCAAAATGTGGCTAAAATGGAGGAAAAATGAACAAAATTTGGCAAAAGAAACATAAGCCAAACTTTCCTAGCAACTAATAAACAAAAAAAATTAATACCCAAACCTATCTTTAACACATGGTGAAAGCCTAGTTTCAAAATGTAGTTAAAATTGAGCAAAAATAAACAATAACTGACAATTGAAACATAATTAAACCAACCTTCCATACAACACATTCACCATTCATAAAGCAACTAAATATGTGTTATGGATAAACTTATTTGATAACTAAACATGAAAAAGGAGAGGGAATAGACAAAAACTAACCATCTTAAGCAACCTCATTTGAGGAAATAGAGAAAATTACCTAGCTATACTCTTCTCTCTCACATGTAAAACCCTAGATCCAAAATGTGGCTAAAATTGAGCAAGAATGAACAAAAATTGACAAAGAAACATAAACCAACCTTTCTTATCCACCTTCTTCGAAGAAATGAAGAGCAAAACCTCCCCCCTTATATTTTTTGAAATCTGGACCTCCAAAATCGCCTCCAATGGAAGCTGGCTGCGAGCATACAGTTCACTGTCGGGGGAAGAAGAGAGCTATTTATAACAGACAGTTCACTGGCGGTTGGCTTGAAAAACCGCCAGTGGGAACCAATTTCCACTGGCGGTTATCTTAAAACAACCGCCAGTGGAAATAGGGTATTTCCACTGGCGGTTCGGTTACACCAACCGCCAGTGGAAATTGGTTTTCCACTGGCGGTTATGTTACACCAACCGCCAGTGGAAACATCCTATTTCCACTGGCGGTTGTGTTAAGATAAAAGCCAGTGGAAATGTGTTTCCACTGGCGGTTCCAAAGCCGGGCCTGCCTCGTTTTTTTTACTGGCGCGCGATAACTGAAACCGCCAGTGATAATTTATGGGTGCCGCAGGATATGAGCTCTTTTCTACTAGTGACCATTTCATCACTTCTCCTCGATCCAAATTGAGCAACGCTGTCCTCCATGTTATCGCCCTTGTTGGGGGCCTTCGTCCTCCGAAGGTCCTCAAAAACATGATTTGACAATGTTTTCCAAGTGGATTATGTGAACAGGTATTTTCGGGCTCAGAACTATGAATATGAAGCACGGCCAGGACGAAGCCTGAACCAGACGAAGGACGAGCGCAGCCGAAGCTGTGCGCAGGGGAGCTTCGGCGCAATGGCTGAGGGGTGAACCGACTTAAAGATGAAAAGACTACGTGGACCTTGACTGATTTCCGTAGGCCATTAACAAATGTAATGGACATGGATGTAATTTTATGTGGGCTGCGTCCCGCGTCTATAAATAGATGTCCAGTACTCCCGTACTGTTCACGCTGACTTGGCATTGGCATTTGCGTCACGCTTGTACTTTTTACCTTCTCTCAGGACCGAAGGTACATTTGTAATTTATAATCATTTCTATTTCTTTGTGTTAATAAAATAGAAATGATTCTATGATTTACATTCCATGTTTTATATGAGTCCTTCGTTATTGCTTGTTGAATTTACGAAGGTATGTCTCTTGTGACCTTCGTCCGGAACTTATTATTCCCGAAGGGGAGTAATGTTCGATAGGACGAAGGGCCTTAACGTTTAACACTTTTTATGTTGCCTTGTTCTTAATCCGAAGCATTTGAGAACAAGTCCCCAACATTGGCGCCCACCTCCGGTGAACTCACTTCCACTTCGAGCTTTTTTGAACACCTTCGGAAGCTATGGCGCCGAAGAAAGCTTCAGCGACTGGGGCTTCAGCACTGCAACCGCTGGACCACAACCAGGAGACCGTCTCTCTTCGGGAGGCACGAAGCCAGAAGAGAAAGGCTGTCAGCCCGACGCTTCAGGAGGAAGAGCTAGACCAAGAAATCAGGGATATGGAGATCCTACATCAACAGGTGCAAAGGAAGAAGGAGAAGATGGCCCGGCTAGCCGAGTTACAACGGCAGATAGATGAAGCCTCTGAGGAAGTCCGCCACCTCACCCATGATGAGCAAAACAGAAGGCCTCAGCAGAAAGACCTTCATCAGGAGGGCTTCGTCAACGAAGATGACTGGTATGACAATTTCCATCAGGGAAATTTTGTTTTCGATGATGCTTCTCCTTTGTCCGCTGAGCTGCAGGCTACGCCTTGGCCTCCATCCTATAAGCCACCTCAGCTTCCCATGTTCGACGGTCACTCAGACCCGAAGCAGTTCCTGATGAGCTACGAAGCAACAGTGTCTTCGTATGGGGGCAATGCTGCAGTCATGGCAAAGTCTTTCGTCATGGCCATCAGAAATGTTGCTCAGACCTGGTATTCCTCCCTTCGACCAGGGACAATCACCTCATGGCAGAAGCTGAAGGATATGCTGTTAACCAGCTTTCAAGGATTTCAGACGAAGCCGGTCACTGCACAAGCTTTATTTCAGTGCACCCAGGATCATGAAGAATACCTTCAGGCATATGTCAGAAGGTTCTTGCGATTGAGGGCACAGGCACCAACGGTGCCCAACGAAATTGTTATCGAAGCTATGATCAAGGGGCTTCGTCCTGGACCTGCAGCCCAATACTTTGCTAGGAAGCCTCCTCAGACTCTGGGGAAGCTACTCCAAAAGATGGACGAGTACATTCGGGCTGATAATGACTTTCGCCAAAGAAGGGAGGAGGCCTTCAGATTTTCTGAAATGACCAGGGGCTTCGGAGGGAGATACTACCCGAGGCATGTCCGGTCCATCCACAACACTCAGAATGATGATAAGGGGAGTCAGCAGAACAGACCGCAGTGCTCCTCACAGGCTTCGGGGCAACAGCAAACTTCCTTCCGGCCACCAGCTCCAAGAGGCAGAGGCGCCAGGGGCTTCGGCGGAAGATTCGGAGATCAGCCAAGGAGACTGTTTTGCTTGTTCTGTGGAGAAGGCAAGGGCCATACCACTAGGTCGTGCCATATTACAATCCAGAAGCAAAAGGAAATTGCCGAAGCTGCATCTCAACAAGCTCAGCCGAAGCAGGTCATGCATACTGCTTCGTATCATCCGCCTTATATCCCACAATACATAGACAACCACCCTGCAGCTTCTGTAGCTTCGGCAAGTCAACCTCAAGCTTCCTGGCAACAGCTTCCGCCCCCACCTCCATTGCAGCAAGGTCAACAGCCAGAAGGGAGTCAATACGCTCCACATCAGAGGGACTTCAGAGAGCAGTCCGAAGCTCGCACAGTCAACAGCACTGTGCCAGAGTCGAAGCACATTTATTGACACATATCCTACCTTTGATAGCAGTCTTTCCTATTCAGTTTTATTTTCTGTGAAGCAAAAAACATTGATAGTTTTCATGTAATAATTTCGTTGTTTTCCACGAGGAAGATCTATTCGCTCCACAAGCTTAAGTTGCTGAAGCTTAAAATTTTTTCCGTTACCAAGGAGGACCTTCGAATTAAAAATCCTTCGGAGTAACAGAAAGTCGTTCTAAGGAACGCAGAGTAAGTTTGTGAAGTCACAAAAAGCCGTTCCAAAGGGAGCGCAGTGTAAGTTTTCTGCTCAGAAGTCGTTCCTAAAGGAATGCAGAGCCTACAGCGAAAAGTCAACGCTGATACCGCCTAAGTAAAAGGCGAAGAAGCTCCTAAGGGAGGCTTGCAGCGAAAAGTCAACGCTGATACCGCCTAAGTAAAGGGCGAAGAAGCTCCTAAGGGAGGCTTACAGCGAAAAGTCAACGCTGAGATCGTCTAAGTAAAAGACGAAGAAGCTCCAAAGACGTTCCTAAGGGAATGCAGAGCTTACGAATATATTTTATGTGTATCTTCGGAACAAATGTCACATGCATAGCATAACATCATCACATCATTTTGCATAGCATAAGCATCATACATCATATTGCATTTGGCAAAAGAAGGTGACACTCTCAACCTTCGAAAGGATGCCTTGAGAAAGTGGCATCGAAATTGTATAGCTTCGGAATACAGCTTCGGAGAATATTTTTATGAAACATGGGTGAGCTTTATCAGATCAATATTGAGATTGTATAGCTTCGGAGTATAGCTTCGGATAATGATTTCACGAAGCATGGATGTGATTCATCAGAATAATTTTAACGAAGAATGTCTTCTTCACGAAGCATGAAAAGAAGGGAAGGTGTTTTTTCGCCGAAGGCTCAAGAAGGTATGTATATAGAGTTTCATGCATCGTAAAGAATTGAATAATGAAAAGAAACTTGTATATTACATCCAAATGTACAAAATATTACATAGATCACAATTTAAATGTTTCTTCTAATAGCATCTAGTCCTCTCTTAATACTGCTTCGGCGACTTCATTTAGAAGTTGATCAACAACTTTGTCCATGATAGCTTCGGCCGTTTGTTTGATTTCTTCATCTCCTTTTGTGTGGGGGTCGGCAGTCGACCCAGCAGCTTCTGAGGGAAGAAAACATTTCTTCATCACTATTACAAACTATGTGCAGAGTTTGAAACAAAAATTACAACACAATAAGAATAACTAGTTAATACCTAATTGCCTTTCGGGCTCCGTACTTTTTTCAGCAGCTTCCGCCATTTTTCTAGCATCGTGGATGCCTTTTTCGCTCCTTTGGATGATCTCTTGCGCCATTCCTCGGCCGCCGTCGTTCCAGATATCCGTAAAAAATTTGCCGCCAACCACGCTTGCTTCGGCCGAGGGGTCCTTGATGTCTTCGGAAGATAAGGCAGCTTCGGACTGAGCTAGAAATTTTACATGATCGCAACCTTTCTTCTCTAAGACAGAAGCAATTCCTCTGGCGCCTGAAAAAGCGCAGATATCGCCACGACTGCTCAGGATCTCCTCGAAGGCCTCTGCTTCGTGACTAATCCATTCCAGTGGACCTTCGGGATTGCCTCGAGAGAAATTCTCTTCGCTGGAGAAGGCGCCCACGCTGGCAAAGCTGGTTTTAATTTTATTCACACATTCTATAGATTTGACATAACATTTTCCCTGAGATGTACGAAGCTCTTTAACTCTTAACTCCAATTTGTTGACCATATGATCACTGAGTTCTCGTTTTGTTTCCTCAAGGACGCGCTCCTCTCTAGCTCTAGTCAGCTGTTTCTGAAGATCTTTAATTTCACGCTTGTGGGCTTCGGCCTGGGTTTTTGAAGCAGCTTCATCCTTTTTTACTTTGTCTATCAGCGTAAGAAGAATTTTATCCTTTTCTAGAGCTTCGTTTCTCAATTTGATAACTTCGGAGCGCAAATTGTTGAACGCAATCTCATAACTCTCATCTTCGGCACTTTTTTGTGCTCTCAATGCGTTGCTCAGGATTAAACCCTATAAAAAAGAGAGTCTATATAAGAATAAAGGAATGAATTAAGTATTGTAATGACTTTTCAAAAAGTCTAATTCCCAAACCTTCAGGCTATTATATGCAAGACTGTCTGCGAGATCCTCTTTCGTCATGGCACTTAATCCAACTTCGAGCTTGGGGAAGCCTATACTCCTGGCCATCTCTCGGCAGACAGATAGTTCCTTATTATCAGGTAGGCAGTATAGGAAGTCGTCTTCATTTGTCCCATTGAATACTACTGCCCCCTTCGGATATTTCAGCTCTTTCGCATAATGATTGGCTTCATAAGTTTCTTCTGCAGATAGTTTCTTCCCCGAAGCGTGTCGTATAATGTAATCGCATATGCTGGCAGGAGCTTCGGGGATGGCAGTGTCAACTTCTTCAACTACAACTGGTTCTGATATTTTTATTGCTTCGGCTTCCAAAGGTTGCTCCTTGTAGGGCTCTGAAGGCCCAGCTTCAGTAGAAGCTTCGGCTTGTTGTGTCGAAGCTTCGGCTTGTTGTGTCGGAGCTTCAGCTTGTCGTTTCGAAGTTTCAGTAGAAGCTTCGGCAACTTCGACATTCTTTTTTGGAGTCGTGCTTGAAGATTTAATTGTCTCCAAGACATCCAGTACATTCACCATTCTTTTTCTTCTTGGAGTCACCAATGAGCCCTTTTTTGTTGATTCAGTGTTTGCTGAAGGACTTAAGATTTCTGATGTTTTTAGCCCTTCAGTCTTCGATTTTTCTATCGCTGAAGGCGCTTCAGTTTTTTCTTCTGACTTCGGCACTGGAGCTGGTTCTGTAGCTTCAGAGGCCAAAGAAGCTTCACCAATGAATTCGGGCACTGTGGCCGGCTCAATAAAACGTGTCCGATGGGTGAGCACCTTCATCTTTTTTCTTTGAGGTGCTGGTTCAATAGTGGCACTTGTAGTAGCCTCTGTTGCAGGGGAAGCATTTTTCCTTTTGCGATTCAGTACCGGATAATGATAATCGGGGTAGACAAACCCGACTGCGTCGAATACCCGGTTGAGCCTTTTCTTTTTTCGACCTCCGAAGGCTGCTGACAATGCAGTGTTCTCAGCCTTCGAGTAGGCCCCAAGTAATTCATCACTTAAAGTTTCAATGCTTTTCAGCCAGTCGTCATCAGGTTCCACAAATTTATCTGCATACTTGAATGTGTATTTTAGTCTAACTAGTCCGCCTTCGTCGGACTCTTTAATGGTTTCTTTCGGCATTTCCCACTTTTCTGCAAGTGGCCATACCCTGAAGGCAATGTGCTCCTGGACCAAGTCCCTTGTCCCAATGAAGGAGCAGACTGCGCCGAAGGCTCTTTGGCATTCTTCGGCTGCCTCATCCATTTCAACCTTCGGCCTTCGAAGTCCGAAGCGTTGCCAAATTGGGTGCATAATGATACTTTTGACATTATCTTGCGCTGTTAGATCATTTTTCACATAAAACCATTCAGTCATCCAGGCTCCGGGCCACCTCTTCCGAAAGGTCGGCACAGGGTAGCTTGACCCGGAGCGGGCGCCGAAACTGTAGCACCCAAAATTGTTGTGATATTGCTCTTTTCCCCAGGGCTTCGTCTCGTACAATAACTCGTGTATGTTGCAGAAGCTTTTAGCGTTTGGTTCCAAACCTTGGCTTCTCACAGCCCAGACAAAAATCCCCATTCTTATAATAGCTTCGGGAGTGAGTTGATGAAGGTAGACTTGGAATGTTTTCAGTACCTCAACAACAAAGTTGCTCAGAGGGAATCGAAGCCCAGCCTTGAGAAAGCCTCGGAAAATCACAACTTCATCTTCTTCGGGGGTAGGAGAAGTCTTTTCTCCAGCGTCAGCCCTCACAATAGTTATATCTCGAAAATACCGCCCCCTCATATTATCAATATGGCTCTGCTTGATAGTGGTTTTCCCGAAAACCGTGTGACTTGGCCGCCATGGACGATCTTCGGCCTCTTCCCCACCACTTTCTACATCATAGCTGTCGCTGTCATCAGTATCTTCGGATAAACCTTCGAGAATCTCCTTGGTAATTTTCTCTGTATTGGTTTCCGCCATCGCAATTAGGAACCCCAGATTCTTCTCTTCCTCGAGACTCAGCTTCGTTTCAGCGGGGATCTTCTTGCCTTCAGACATCTTCGGAAATGCTAAAAAACTGTTTTCAGGGCCGAAGCTTCAAAATCAAAAAGGTCACCAATCTTAATGCACAAGAGCTAAAAATTTAGTGGACCGAAGCAGATGGCAAGTGTGCGTACCAAATGAGTTGGCGGTGTGCTCTTATTTATACGCCCAGGGCGTTGAAAATTGAATGACCCCGCTTGTCAGTGAACAGTTGCTATTCTAGCAAAGGGAAGGTGTTTTTTCGGACCTTCGGCTCAAGGCCTTCGTCCAAATCGCAATCTGAATTTATTGTCAAACAAATTAATATTGCGAGGGGCTACTGTTGGGGGCCTTCGTCCTCCGAAGATCCTCAAAAACATGATTTGACAATGTTTTCCAAGTGGATTATGTGAACAGGTATTTTCGGGCTCAGAACTATGAATATGAAGCACGGCCAGGACGAAGCCTGAACCAGACGAAGGACGAGCGCAGCCGAAGCTGTGCGCAGGGGAGCTTCGGCGCAATGGCTGAGGGGTGAACCGACTTAAAGATGAAAAGACTACGTGGACCTTGACTGATTTCCGTAGGCCATTAACAAATGTAATGGACATGGATGTAATTTTATGTGGGCTGCGTCCCGCGTCTATAAATAGATGAACAGTACTCCACGCTGACTTGGCATTGGCATTTGCGTCACGCTTGTACTTTTTACCTTCTCTCAGGACCGAAGGTACATTTGTAATTTATAATCATTTCTATTTCTTTGTGTTAATAAAATAGAAATGATTCTATGATTTACATTCCATGTTTTATATGAGTCCTTCGTTATTGCTTGTTGAATTTACGAAGGTATGTCTCTTGTGACCTTCGTCCGGAACTTATTATTCCCGAAGGGGAGTAATGTTCGATAGGACGAAGGGCCTTAACGTTTAACACTTTTTATGTTGCCTTGTTCTTAATCCGAAGCATTTGAGAACAAGTCCCCAACAGCCCTCAAGATCTCAACTAAAGCTACAGTCCAGCATTGTCTTTTTGGCATAAATTGTCATGCGAAGGAAACGATTTTCATAGCTTGATGATTACTGCAAGCTTAGCTTAATTTATTCTAGCCAGTTCTCCCTGTGTTGGACACATCGATATGCTATGAAGTATTTATATTGCTTGGCCGTCTATATTTCAGATGCAAATCACTTGATCGTTCTTAAATATTAAAAAATATGCACTGAAGTACTCTACTTCGGTGCAATTGAAAACAAACACTTAAAATGTTCATCGGACCATATATATCAATAATACCATAGAAGTGGCTTTTTCAAATATAGAATGTTATATATTCAACCTGTGTTTTATTTACATATATGAATTAGTTCATTAACTTGGAGGCACAACATTAATAAAAATCCATTTTTTGCTTGAAGATTTTTGCGAACATGTTGAGATTGCCTTGAGTCCTCTCTTGGTTTGGGTGATTTCTGCTCCCAGCTAGGCAAGATATTCCTACTACCATCTACCTTGTATGTGTAGTGATGATTTTTGAACATGCTTGATAGTATTAAAAGCATGTAGGCCGTGTCGAGCCTGGAAGGTGTGACCTAATCCCAAGTCCAGATAAAAAAGTTATAATGTTCGTAAGATAACCATGGTAAATCGTATTGATCTAAATTTATGTTACAGACCATCTAAATTTAGCAGTAGATAAGCAGCCCTGCAGCCGTACCTACTCAAATTACTGTAGCTGCAATCCATAAAGACAGAATACTGTAGAAGCCGCGCCACAGCTGGATTAAAGTTACATCAAGCCACAACGAACAAGTCTAAATGGTCTGGACTCTGGAACATAAATTTAGTTCAATACGTTTACCGTCGTTATCTTATTTGTGATATGTATCGTTGCGTGATTTTAGACCTTCCACATGGCATGATTTTTACATATATAATATGAAGGGCAAGGCCGATCGAAACATGCCCAATCAAATTAATCTACTTACATTGATTCCTAGGCCGTAATATGTCTTACAAACCTCCATTATATTGTTGTTCATCTACTATCTCCACGACCAAAGACATACATACATGTAAAAATCTTAGGCTTGCTTGATGACCAAAGACACACTAGCAATGTCCGTGACCTGATAGATTTGGTGGTGTTATTATTTTCTAATTTGCACGACACATACATGTAAACTTAGGCTGTGTTTGATTGGACGTATAAGTAGAGATAGAAATAGAGGGTCATATTTTTTATAGTGTTTGGATGAGAGTTACGCGGAAACGAGGTGAACATTGGAGCAATTTTTCGTAACGGCGTGATCCTAAAAAATAGAGGGGACGATATCGTTCTGGCTCATCCTACTTTAACATCAAACCAAACAATCTCTAATCCTCCACTGATGTGAAACAATTAGTTTTATCCCCTCCGTGGAGAAGCATACAAGAATGCTGGTCATCCTGTGTACCATACTAGACTATCGGTTTGGACAGGCTGCACAAGGTTGTCTCTATGATAATAACCAAAAGCGCCATGGATGCAAGAAACAATTGGTTCTAGGCATATGTCGATGTTTTATATACCTAGCTAGAGTTATTCATGTGCATATGTGTGGTGTGCACTAAATACTTGTACTTATTTGGTGGGTGGTGAAACAATGGAAACATAGATGCTCAATGTAAGACACACGCATGTATATAAATAAGGCTACACATATGAAGGGATAAAAAAAATAAGAATGGATGACAAGTGTTACACAACAAGAAATCCATGGGCTAGGAATGGGATACATCAGGAGCTTGAGTCTTGCGTGGCGAAAAGCTTACATCATCCATTCATCCATCGGCATATCAATCAATCTATCTTTTGCTTACGCCACCCGAACTTAGATCAATCAACCAAACTCCCACATGTGCTCCCTCTCTTCTACCATCATTCTCTGCTAGACCCTAGACCTCACCCCCCTCAAGGCTCACATGTCCAACCAATCCAAGACGTCGGCCCTATCTTTACTAACCTCATTTTTGAGCTAGCATGTGTTGGTATGGCAAAAGGCAAGATTTTCACAGACAACCGGATAACAGATTCTCAAACGGTACTAGGCAACCAGAACTAAATTAAGACACAAATCTTTAAGCACTATTGTATGACTCGATATGGTTCTTGGCTTGAACCGATATTAAAAGTATCTCTTTAAAACTGATTTGTGGCATGAACATGTACTAAAGATGAACTTTAGTATTGCTTCTTGTTTACAAATTGATATTGGTGGATATTTAATATGTATCCACATTAGTTAATATACATACATACAAATGTATAAGCAAATTTTTTCCAAAGGAACTTATATACTAATAGTAAAATTATTTTTTTTCAAATGGAACATATGTCCAATTATACAAGTAGTATAGTAATATATACAAATAGTAATATATGTACAACACTAATACTAGTTCTTGAATTGCTTCGATCTTTTCAATGGAAGCAGTTCACCTTTATAAATTGTGATTTGCAAAAAGTACTAATAATAAGTAGTATTATATTAAATTTAAAGCCAAGACACATAATTAAATCTAAAGGGCGTAGTTTCTTTGTTTTTATTAATGTGTTCCTTCACCTCTTAGCGTTGTGCCAACATACGCTGTACATAGACTAGCCTTTAAGAGAGGTAATGAAAAAAATACATCTAACTGAAACATCACTCAGAACATCACTCATAGCAATAGGAAAAAAGTGACAAGGAGCCAAAGTGATAAATAGACAAATTATTGTTGGCTTCACTTCGTCACTGTCACAGTGAACTTGCCTTAGCTACAAACCAAGCCTTAGTCTCAAACTATGCCTCAGCGTAAGAAATAAAAAATATATTCAACTAGCTCATAACTCTAAGGGCTAGTTTACCAAAGCATCACTCATAATATATCACTTATAGTTCGAAGGGCTAGTTGGTAATTGGATGTATTTTGTTATTTTCTGTCTAGGGGCTATTTCATGATCTAACGTTGTCTCTTTCATGATGATCCATCTTAACACAATTGTAATGAAAAAAATGTATAACACAAGAAAAATTAGGACCCTAAACTACTTTGAGTCACGACCCTAAACTATAAACAATGTAAGCATTATGGACTACAAGAAAAGGGAAAACATGGACAACATAATTTTCTATATATATCAAGCTTGTCAATATGTAGGGGATACAAACTCTATAACAAATATACACAAGCACAATGCCACTAGTTGAATAGTCAAGAATAATGGTATACTAAAGCTTCAGTTTAAGATGTGCTCATTGGGGTGATGGGTCATCACTGTTATATGCGATGGCGACAACAATGTGTTTAGAATCAGAATTCGTACAATGACAGGGGGCTTAACATATAGGCTCATGAATGAGAAATACTTTGGGAAGGCCAAAGTTATAGGGGAAACATTAGTACCCATTTTAATTACGACTCGGTACTAAAGACATTTGGGCGGGAACTAAAAGTTTAGGATGAGAACAAGAGAACAATTAGTACCTGATTTTAAAAAGAACTGATACAAAGACTTTGTAATAAAACGTTTAGTATTGATTCTTTTTAAGAACCAGTACTGAAGTCATTTGGATGGGAACTGAAACTTCTAGTTGGGAACGGAAAAGAGGACTTTAATACCGATTCTTTGCTAGACCCCGTACTAAAGACATCTTTTTTTGCATCAGTTTGAGGTACATTAGTATTGGTCGGTGTATTCAACAGATACTAAAGACTTGACATTAATACCGATCGATTAGAGACACCAACTGGTACGACATAACGTTTAGAGCTGGTATTGATGCTTGTATATAGTCCCAAGCCCAGCAGAATCAAGCGTGCATGTCCCTTTTATATTGTATATAACCTTATATATTTAATACCCTCAATATGGATAGTATGAAATTAAATTTAGATTGCTACAAATCTATCTAAATGGTGGGCCAATGAAAGGCATAGTCATCATATTGACCATGTATTGAAGTTGATGAGACTCAATCACAACTAGGTGTGCAGATAGGTCGTCGAGGGAGAGTGGTTCGGTTTGGTCATCATGAAAGTGACGAATGAGCAGTAATCAGATGAGAGCCCCATCAGCATATAGACGAGGATCTCACTACTACAGAAAATGTTTTTACTGGTGGCCCTAAAGTGATCTATCCAAGCGGAGGACGACTCCGCTAGCATTTATATGCTTGTGAAAATCACCATCTTTTCAAGCATAGCACTTAGAATTTGTTTGCAAAGATCATCATTTGCAGGCAGCTGCCTTAAGATGACCACCTGCAAACATATGCTTCCTACAGGCTGTTGTCTTTTTTGACAGAATGAGCAAAGCCCCCTATTTCATTAAGAAATAGGTACTGACGTACGACCGGCAAGTTTGAAACCTGGTCCAAAGAGGCTACCATAACCTCTTACAATTTCAATGACATTAGACGGCAAACGAAACCCCATGACATCTAGCAAACAAACTGAAGAGTAATACAAGTGTAACCTCACTACTTATTAAAGACAACTAAACGAAATCGTCTTAAAGATTTGCGACCGGCCAACAGCAGGAGGGCCACGATCAGTGAAGACACCAATTTTAATCAGCTTGAGCCAGCAACATGCGAGCAAACATCATCCTAGAGTTCTTCTAGAGATAGGAGCCCAGCCAATAGCAGGACCAAAGATTTCCTGCACAACCTTTCTTGATCTACCCACTTCCTGCCTCTGACATCTTTCTTGCTCTCTATTTCTTGAGGAGAGCCCAGGAGTCCAACAAATAACAGCAAAGAAAAATAACATCAGTAGGATCAAGAATTACTTTGTTATTGAAACAAGCATCATTCTTCACTTTCCAAATAGACGAGAGAATAGCACCACACCCAATGGTAATTAGGTTCCTATTGAATTTATCAAACCTGCCCAACCAACTACAAAAGAGATGATCATCGTTCTTCGGGGTAGAATGTAGGAGCAAAGCACTCCACACAATTCTCTAAATGAAACAAGCAACTGAACTGTCAAACAATAGATGATTTGTGGATTCAAACAAACCACAGAAACACCAATCGATGGGTCCTTTCCAATTTCTAGCTTTAAGGTTTTCTTTTGAAAGTATTCTATTCTTCCAAATCAACTAGAGAAAAATATTGATTTTTTTGAGGGATTTAAGATTTCCAGAGAAATTTGAAAGGAACTTTCCACAATCACTTCTAACCTGAGAGTAAAGTGATTTGACAGAGAAACCCTTTTTACCAAGAGACCAAGAAATTTTGTCATGGCCTTTAGATAAAAAAACTCCAGAACAAAAGGATTTGAGATCCTCAAACATAACAGTAGAATCACCTCTCAAACTCCTCCTGAATTTCAACTCATCAAAGTCAGAATTAATGACTTTGTCCACAATAATTTTGTTATCAAAGTCAACTCAAATAACCTTTGGTATTTGCAACACGAGGGGAATCCCCACACCAAGTGTCAAGCCAAAAACTAGTGTTTGAGCCATTTCCCACAATTTTTTACAGAATTTGTAAAACATTTCTTTTGCCTCCAAAATACCACTCCAAAAATAAGAGTCCCCTTGCGTTTTTAACAGAAACCAAAGGTTTTCCATGAGTGTATTTATATATACTTGATGATCTTCTGCTAAAGGCCATCAGAAAATTCCAAATTTCACAGCCATTTTGCTAATAAACAGATGTTCATGACCCTTAAATCCAGCACTCCTAAACCACCTTGGTCTTTAGGAAGGCAAATAGTGTCCCAATCAACCAAGTGATATTTTCTAGAGTTGTGCCCACCTTGCCATAACATTCTTTTCCTGAATAGATCCATCTATTTGAGAACAGGCTTTAGGACAGAGCACAGAGAAAGCATATACAAGGGCACCTTTGACAGACTGCTGTTATTTAAGGTCACCTTGCCCCCAAGCTAAGAAATCTGCCCTTCTACATCCCTAGTTTTTTTCAATTTATCTATAGTGGAGGACCAATGCACATTACTAAGTCTCTTATTATCTATTGGAATACCCAAATATTTCATAGGGAGGGTACCAATAGGACAAGTAAAAATGTCAGAATACAATTCCTTAACCTGATTAGCCTCACCAAAGCAAAAAAACTTCACCCTCATGAAAATTAATCTTTAGGCCAGACATTTGCTCAAATAAAATAAGAATTAATTTAAGATTTCTGACCATTTCTAATTCATCATGCAAAAGGAAGATAATATCATCAACATACTGAAGGTTAACAACAATTTATCAATAATGTGGGAAATCAACCCCATAATCAACCCTTCATCCTGAGCCTTCTTAACTAAGCAGGCTAAACCATCAGCAACAATGTTGAAGGGGAGAGGAGAGAACGGTTCCCCCCGTCTCACCCCTTTACGAATAGGAAAGTAAGGGCTAGTGAGATCATTGATCTTAATGGCAATTTTACCCCTAACCGTTTTCAAAACCCAATCACACAACTTACTGCCAAAACCTTTCATACCAAGCATCTTATAAAGAAATTGCCTTAAGCCAGCTGCTTGAAAAGATATTATTTCATAGTGGGTGGCTTAAGCCAACGGGAACGTATCCTGTGCTCATGGAGCTCTTGTGCTCATATGAGCACTTTAAATCTGGTGCCTTCATTTCTCATCCAAGTGTGAATAGACATTTCCTAGTCTCTTCTATGTGCCACCCTTGTTGCGCTGCGCCACCTGTCTCTTCTGTGTGCCACTGCTGCCCTCACCCCCTGGATGAGAAATGAAGGCACCAGATTTAAAGTGTTCATATGAGCACAAGAGCTCTATGAACACAGGATACGTTCCCTCAGCCAACTGTCTACAGATATCGTTCTGGTAGGCAATTGACTTACTTATCCCGTTTGCAAAGAAAGTTTATTGCAATCAGCCTTATTATGTTGGTTGACTGCAATTTCATTTGAATGTTGTACACCAAATTGGACCCAAAACTATACCCAAGGCTAGGACGACATTGTAGCCTAGGCGGCTAGGCCGAGTGGTGGACCTAGCATGCTTGTCAGAAGGCCCACCAGGTTATTCGGGTTCGACCTTTTGGCTCCATGTCTAGAGGGACTTTGCTTTGAGGTCTTAGTGGACGTCCCTTATGTTTACACTTTGACTTCACGTTGAGAGGGAGACAAAGCCTTCACGTGCAGTAGGGTTCTCAGTTTCTCACCTTGATCTCCATGGTCCGCACTAGATGAGGCGGTCACCGTAGACATTGGAACGACACTCGTGAGACTTTGGGATCGACCTCCAAAGCCTCGGTGTGGTCTCATTCTCCGTTGCCTTTTGCTTCTAGCCAGTGGCGGAGCCAGGATCTCTCTAAGCATAGGGCCAGATATAACACTAAAAGCGATGTATAAATATTTAGACATCAAAAGCTAGCTCTTTCCTAACCATACTGATTGGTATATGGACCTTTAGAGGCTAATCGGCCCAAGAGTAGGGCCCAGGCCCTACTGGCCATAGGCCTGTCTCCGCCACTGCACTTGACAAGGCAGCTAAAGCCTACTAGCTTCCTATTTTGACGTGCATGATCACTCTCACCCACTCCCAATTGCTTGGGCCCGCTTATTAGGACCCAACACATATCATGCTTGCAGTGTGATGGTGTTGTTGAACCTCCTTACTAGGATGCTTCCTTCTGGTCTGTCAAAGCTATTGATTGTCCATGCTGAAGGAGGACTACTATGGTACTAAATTTCAGTACTCTTATTTGCCTCGATTGAGATGTCATGTAAATAATTAATCAAAACCTCCTGATGCATCCCATCTCCATGTGAAATCGCTTCAAGGATGACATTTGAAATAACCATGACCATGTAAGTCAATACACTTATGGTCACCATCGCTCCCACTCTCAGCTGCCACCCACCATTCTCTATGGAATAGGAAGTCTATATTTCAATTTCTTTTGATGTGTTAACTGTTGAACAAGGAGCCAATGTTATTTTAAAGGACCAAGAAAGATGACCAGACTAGAAGTGAATGAAAACAATGAAAATTTTCTTTTACTAGACTAGAACCGTTTAAGAACTAAAAGAAGCTAGCGCTCACGTGAGCAGGACACACATATCAACTAATGATAAGACATGTCAAATAAAACATAGCAGAACAAACCATGCAACAAAATGTGCAACAGCACACAGTGTGACAGTGCTGGGATTTTATATGGCAATGCTATATTTTACATGACAGTGCTATATTTTTCACGGCAGGGCAACGCAAACCGCTTACAACATCTAAAAATGTTCCTCCAAGTTAAATTTGAAATAAATCAAATTAGATCGACTTGAAACTTGTCACAGAGGTAGAAAGGAAAATTTAGAAGATGTGCCAAGAAGATCCACTCTAGAAGATAAATTGATTTTTAGGGGTCTATGAAACAATTCCTGGTATGGGGTTCTCGCAAGAAATGGCAATGTTGGGGCAAAAGCTAAAGCAGACCTCAATCACCCTCTAGCTTAGATGTAGCTGACCATATACTAATCCTGTCTACGAATGCAGGGCCCAAAGTCCCCATTAACACTACCTAAAGATGATGGCTTCGCTGAATCCGCGTCCCCCTCGACGCAGGGCAAAATCCCCTCCATCGACACGATGGCCCAGGCGTGACTAGCTAGAACAAGTGTCCCCTGTCCACAGGCCAAATGGGGGTACTTATAGGGTAACCAAGGGGTTAGGCCTAAAAGACGTGTGTGCCATTGGTTACCTACTACATTCCCAAAATGTATTGTATAGTGGGGTTAGTACGGAACAGTAACTGCCTAGGTCTAATTGTACAAAGCACTGCGCTCGTCGTAGAGGCTGACAGGTAGGCCCGCTTTGCTTGTGGGGTGGACCCACCGGTCTTCAACTAGCTGGCATGGCTCTTAGGATTTGAGCCACCAAGGACTTTGCCTCAAGGTCTTTGGCATTCTCTCATTTCTCTGTAGATTGGTGTCGAAAGGGAATGATTACTCCCTTGACTTGGTCATGCCATCGTCTTGACCCGTACCTGTCGTCTAGGTGCCAAAGTCAAGGAGAGCGAGGACTAGAGGGCCCTCAACCCCTCTTGGTCTGGCTCCACTGAAAGAGGTTGAGCCTCTGATGCATATGATTCCCAACCTAACCTATAGGCCCTTCACAACGAATGAAGGGGCCTTCGTTCACTTGCTGTAGTCTTCATCTCTAGGACTTGTTTACACAATGATGGTACCCTTAGGGGTGGTAATGGATCATGATCCAAATAGTTCTTCACAAAATGTCAAGGCCCTAAATAAATTATAGTTCAAAAATGAATAGAAATAGAGCCCGATCCTAACCCGATTCGATCCTTAAATCTTATAGTGTAAAATTTATGGCCCATTGTCAGCCCTAGGTACCCTGCGTCCACAATAGTAGTAAACATGATCGAGGTCAGGTTTGTCCTTTGTCCCAACAGTAGCCCCCTAGGGGAGGCTCAACTTGATGGGTCAATCCTAAAGTCCTATTAGAAGGATGCGAACACTACCCTCAATCATCAATTGAGTTGAATTCATGAAGTAGAAAAATTGACCGTTACTGTAGAGTTTCCATGCAGGCTATATAAGGCTTGGCATCGTGGTTATGATTTTTATTGCTATTATTGCAAAAGTTTTATTGTAGCTTCTTCTCGCTCTTGCCCCCACTACTGTCACCACCATTGCGAGTGTTTTGCCATCGGCGAATGAATTCGCCGTAGACCAAGCACCGGACTAGCGAGGAGTAAGACAACGGCCACCGCCACCCCTGGTACACCATGGATCCTGCTTCTTCTCATATTGTTGACCTTGATGGTTCCGTCATGCCACCATCACCATCTTTGTTGCCGCCTCCGGTCGAGTTGGCCCCGGTAGCGATGCGACCGTCTCAAGCTCGAATGACATCACCATATTGCCAATGGGTGATGTCCGGGAAACCTCATCGGCTAGAGACAAGTAAACCTTCGAGCTTGTGTGATCCCCATTGTTGGAGTATTGAGTTAGGGATATGGAGCGTTTGGGCTATTTCTCAGTGGGTCTGGTCGAGCTACTGGGTACAGACTTCATCGCAACCGTGGGGCAAAGTCGTGGTCTTCGAGGCGTTCTTTGTTGTTGGACTTCGCTTAGCATGCCATGACTTCATGATTGAGGTGTTAGATAGGTATTGAGTTCGACTTCACTAGCTTACTCCAAATGTCATCGTCGCGCTCAACAAGTTTGTTTGGGTGATGGCAACTTATGGGGGCTCTCCATCTAAGGCCCTGTTCGTTTT